>CM053787.1:747553062-748025562 GCA_028749045.1 Cupressus sempervirens
TGAAAAAAATGTACCTCTACGAAATTTGTATGATGTCTATGCTTTGAGTCTGTAGTAAATGTCATCGGTCCTATAGAGAATTGATGCACATGCATAACTTTTTTTGTCAATCCTTTATATGATTACTTAATAAAAAAATGTATTAATTTAAATTATTAAATTGATACATACCTCTAGACTCATGGACGGGGCAAAAAATGGGGCTGGGGGATCGCTACTAGGCTTGCCAACACTCTGACCCTGAATTTTGAACAATGTCAATAGATGCTAATTAATTAATCATTCACTATACGTATAGAATGTGATCAAATTAGTAAATTATAATTGTAATTTACCTGTGTGTCAATGCTAAATGTGTCACTCAAGAATTGATCAGTGATGAGTCCATCATCTGCACCATCTCCAGCATGAGTGCCAAATGTGCATTAGGATCCACATGATGTGTACATGTGACCACGATGCACTGAAGGCTCCCCCTCAACTAATGAATTAGTGCAATGGATGAGGGTCTATGTCAAAGCATTAATGGTCCCTAGAGCACTGGTTTCTACCTGTTCCTTTACAACTGAAGAAATATTCACATGCTCCCCTTGTGGCTTGACCACAAGTGCCCTAACTACATTAGGGTCACAACATGCCCCCAACCTCTCAAATGATGACACCCCACCTCTACCCTGGGATTCTAATATATCAAAATAATTGGGGATCTCCCCAAGGACAAACTCATAATACAATTTCTTTAAAAATAACATGGGGACCTCATGATTGTTGCAAGGAGGGGCATCAGAAACCATCCACAATCTATCCCAAAAATTATTATTAATAGCATCGTGTATGTACCAATGGATGGGGAACTGTTTAGTACCCTCTTTAATAGTATTTTGTTCACCGAGTTTTCTAAATAATGCACATATTCTACCTTTTGGTATTTCTTTTTTTTAAACATCTTGATATGAAAATTTATTTGCATAAAATCTTTTTTGTTCATCCCTCTTAACCCAGCGAACATCTAACTAACCACTAACTAAAGCTATTTGGGTCTTAATGGATTCAAGGGATGATGCCAATTGAGCCCTCATTGGATTGGTTTGTCTAGATTCTTTCAATTGACCAATGAATCCTTCTAATATAGTTTTGCCTCTTTCTATTTTATTTATTATATTTTCTTGTGTGCCAAGTAGAGGTCTTGCAATTGGTTTAGGCTATAGAATTTTTTTTTCTTCTTGGGGAGGGTTTTGGTTTTGATTTTCTTGAGGGTTTTGAGCTTCTTGGGGATTTTTCAGTTGATTATTGACATTTCCTAATAAAAAATCAATTGAAATCTAAATAAATAAACAAATCTAAAGAAAAATTGTAAAAACCCTACAAAATAATATTAAAAACATATCAAACAATGCAAAATGAAATTTAGATCACATATGGCATGCTATATATATATATATATATATATATATATATAGAGAGAGAGAGAGAGAGAGAGAGAGAGAGAGAGAGAGAGAGAGAGAGAGAGATGTATGAAGATTGAGATTGAGAAGAAGAGGGATATGGGGGGAGGAAGATAGAGTGGTGGGATGGGAGAAAAATAGATAGAGAAATTGAGATAGATTGATATAGAGATGAGATATGGAGAGGATGAGATAGAGCAATATATAATTTTTTTACAAATTGTTATTTAAACTGTTTACCAATAAGTTCATGTTATTTTTGGAATATAGACATAGAAAGAGGTGGGTATTGAAGTCGAGAGTGTGAGAGAGAAAGAGGTAAGGAAATAGCGATAAGGATGAAGAAATAGATAGAGATAGAGATGGGTATGGATATGCAGGAGAGGGATGTGTAAAGAAGGAAAGTGATAGATAAAGAGGGTGGAGAAAAGAGTAGATAGACATGGTAGACATAAATATAGATAGAGTATACACAAGAAAAGAATGAGAGAAAGAGACATATAAAGATGAAGACAAAGAGAGGGTGAGTTAAGGGAGGGGGGAAGATTGATAAAGGTGTGGAGATGGAGATTTAGAATAAGAGGGATGTGGAGAGGAAAGGGAGAGAATGTACATGGAAAATATACATATATATAGAAGAGACAAGGACACACATGCACACCCACCCACACACACGCGCACACACAAATAGAGAAAAAAAGGGGGGGATAAATATGAAGATGTATAGATTTAATGATATAGGAAGGGGATAATGAAGAGAGATGGATGTATAGAGAGATAAATATTGAGACCTAATGGGATATAATGGATACATAGAGATCAAGAGATAATTTAAAATGGTATATTGGTGAGATAGATTGATTCAAAGGTAAAAAGGATAAAGAAAGGGACTTTAGAAAATTGAGGGTGGGAGAAATATGCAAAGAGACAGGGGGGAGGGTGAGATGGGTAGAGAAATAGGTGTATGGAGAGAGGAGGGAAGAAGTTGGTAGAGACAAGGATAGAAAGAGGGTGTGGTTTAGAGGGAAGAGTAAGAGAGACAGAGAGTGAGAAGATAGATAAAGGTATGGAGATACAAAGATTGAGAAGAAGAGGGGCCTATGTGCAGGATCATGGTGTGCCAAAAAGTGGTGATCTAAAAAATCGATAGTTTTGAAATATCTCAAACCATTTCAAAATCTATTTCAACTTTTTTCCCCTCACCCTAATACTAAATGAAAACAATTAATATCTTAATAAGGTCTACTATATCTTTTGATACCAAACCTATACAGTCAACTTTAAAAACATACTAAAAATGTGCTTTTGACTTGTTTTTATGTGATTATTACTTCAAGCATGTAGCTAGCGACCTTTTTTTCACCAAAATTTGATGAAATGAAAAGGTTTTCTTAAGAATGTCCTTATCTTTCCATAAAAGTAAGGTTTTTCAAATTCTAAGTTTAGTAAGTAATTATTACTTATTTTCTAATGGAGTTATGTATAAAGTGCTGACTAACACACTACTTGAAAAATAACTATAACATTCAAATTGTACAACATTTTTTAAATCCAAAAGATGCATCACATTCTATGTTTCTTCTACTCTAAGGGAAAAGAATGAGAATTTGAATTTTGTAGAGTTTTGAACTAGTTAAGGTGGTCAGAGATGAGAGTTTTTTATTCCAAAACTACTAAAGTCAAAAATTAATTATTAATTGTTTATTTAGAATAAAAATACCTAAAAATATGTGTCACATCCAGGCATGAGTCTACTACTTATATCTAGAATATTATTAAAAAATATTATCATTTGATATTGATTAAAGTGGTTAGACACATGTCTACTTATTTTTGTTCTAAAATTTTTGTAATATTGCATTAAAATTCAAAATTTTGACCAATCAATTTTTATTTTTTTTGAGATAAGTCCTAGTAGTTTAGAAACTAGATTCAATTTTCTAGAGATTCTTTTCTCTTAGCTTTTTGATCTAAAGTTAATAACAAGTATAAAATTGCACGTCAAGTTGACATAACCATGATTTTCTAATTTTTTATTGCCACTTAAGAGCATAGTTTGGTTTACCATGATCTTGCACATACCCAACCTAGATATGGAGGGGAAAAAGGAAGGTAGAGATAGAGATGAAGATAGAGCGATGAAATACAAGAAAAATAGATATAAAAATAGAGATAGATCAATACAAAGATGAGATATCGAGAGGATGGGATGGAGTGGCACATAAATGGAAAAATACTTAGTTGACCTTCCATATCTTTAAGGTATACCCATTGTACTCTAAGGTGTGATTGCTAATTAATAGTCATTGAGATCAAAAATTATGTAGAAGAGTTTATTTTTGAAAGTAGTCTCAACATTGACGTCAATAGTTGTGGCAAGGAATAATGAATTATATCAAAACTCCTTATTCAAACAATATTTCTATCTTGGAATACACTAGTATGTTTCTAATAATTTTTGAGGCTAGTTGTACGGGGGCCAAAATGAACCTAATTATACTATAGATTGTTTTGTTTGATTGTTTAAATAAATTAAAATTACAAAACAATTGGATTGGTATTTTTTATTTAATTAATAAATAAGAATAAATTTTCTAATTAGTTACATTTTGATTCATATTTAGATACTATTCAAATTTTCTTACATACAAATTGTAGAAAATTGAGTTACAATATTTGAAACACTAAAAGCCAATGATATTGACATGAAAAGAAAATGATTAGTAATTATGTTCTTCTAGATTTTGATTGTGTGAATATTTTTGAACTAGAACATTTCAGCTCACACTCTATGAACCATCATCAAGGAAAAAGAGCAATAAGGTGATGAGAAAATGATTATATAGAAGGGTTTTATTTTGAAACAAGCCTTGAAGTTGACATGGAAAATTGTGTGAAAGATGGGGGAAGAATTAATTATGAGCTTTGCAAGGGGATTTTCCTTTGAGTTTGGATACTTTGAAGCTAGGCAGGAATGGTGGTTTGGAGGTTTTCACAAGTTCCTCTATTGCTAGTGATGATGCAGGGGCCCTAGTTTTAAGTTTGGGGGACCAAGTGTATCGATTCCTCATGAGGTTTCTCCCATCCTCTCTCCATGGTAAAAGAGTGATTTTTGATATTATTCCTATGTCAAAAGGCTTTCTTTCTGAGAAAGAGGGTTCTAGCTCTTTGAAGGAGCATAGTAGAAAGGAAGAGGTTCCCAAGGAACAACAAGAAGTGGCCGACAATCCAAAAAAGTGTTCTAGATTATTTGGGGATCCCAAGGAAAAAATGCCTCTCCTAATTCTAAGGATTTGATTAGGGTAGGTTTCCAAGATTGATAATATTGTATATTTGTTGCTGATCTCATCCTAGATCACTTGATAGCATTGATGGCATTGACTCTGATAGGGAAATTCCTGGGTCCTCACCTAAATATAGAAGCTATTTGTAGCTTTCTAAAAAGGAAATTTCATCTTAAAAGCCATGTGGGAATAGCAACCCTTCCAAGGGGTTTTCTTTCCTTTGAGTTTTCTAATAAATAAAACTATGATTATACCCTTCATGGTGTTCTATGGATGTTTAGAAAGATGGCTCTTTCCTTCTAAAAATGGTCACCCAAGTGGAACTATGATGATTCCTTCTTATCAACTATTCTAGTTTGGGATAGGTTTCTAGGCCTTTCTTTCGAGTTTTGGAACTTGGATGTCCTAAAAGGTTTGGTAAGTTTCTTTTGAGAACTCCTTTCTATTGATTGAGTACTTCAGCTAAATCTAGACTTCTCTATGCAAGGTTCTATGTGAACATTGGGAGACTAGAAAATCTTCCATCGATTAGTGTGATTAACTCAAAGTAAGTGATTTTAAAGGAGAAAGTGAAGTTTGAATCCCTCCCTTTCTCTTGTTTTGTTTGTAACAAAACTAGTAATTGGGATAGAAATTTCCCTAAGAAGAAGAAGAAGAAAGTGTCTCAATAGCTTGGAGTCCCTTCTAATTTGGTTCCTCCCTCCTCTATTCCCTTTTCAAAATACATTTGGACAAAAAATATTGTCAACAGAAAAAACAATATTAATGTTTTAGTAGAATCCTAGATGCAAGGGCAAAGTCTTGTTCCCTCCCATCTCATAGATTCACATCCAGTTGATATGTTTTCCCTAATTTCCCATCTAGTCAATGGGAAAATGGTTTTCCTGTCTCTTTCTCTTAAGGAACTAGATTTGGTGGTTTCTTTGGTTGAGAGTCCTTCAATTGAGATTGGGGTTTTGAAAGGTTTAAGGGTCAAGGAATTTTTGATAGAAGATATTGAAGAAGGAGAGATCATGAAGACTAGTTTCAAGGAAGGCCAGAGTTCCATCCATGAGGTGCTCTTAGGTCTGTTTGCTTTGATGTAGGGGGGATGGCTGAGCTGATTACAATGTCTTTTTCAAAAGGGTTAGAGAAGAAACCCTTCGATTTCTTAGAGCCTCTACCTTTGTTCATTCCATAAATCCAATTTCCTTTTGTCCCAAATTTTTTTTTTGGAAATGGTAGATGGAGCTCAAATTCAATGGGTAGAGGTTAAAAGGAGGAAGAAGAAATTACTAGCCTCCAACTAGTTTTTTATTATGGTCTCTAAGACAAAGTCAAAACCTAATGTGGGAGGGAATAAGCCTAGCTTGGGAAGGAAGAGCAATAAATAAACTATAGAAATGACAAGTATAGTTGATATTGTGGGGAAAATAACTAACCATCCAAGAGAGTTGTACTAAATGTTTAAAATGAAGATTTTGTATTGGGACATAAGAGGTTTGAATGCTCCTCACAAGAAGGTCATTCAAAGAAATATGGTTCAAGATCATAAACTATATATCCTTTTAGTTCAAGAAACAAATATGGCAAGTGAAAAAGTGGAGTTGCTCTCTTTTTAAAAAAATGGTAAAGTGTTGGGTTGTAGTTTGCAAGGAGTGTTTAGAGGGTTAGTTTCCATTTCAAATAAGGTTATTGTTCAAGGTGAGTTTATCTTGTTTGAGAAAAAACTTTTGTGTATTCAATTTTTGCATATTAGGAATAAATTCTCTTAGATATTTTTCAATGTTTATGCTCCCAACACAAATGTGGGTATACCATGTTTCTGTGAGAGATTAACTTCATTCAAAGACTCTTTTCCTATGGAACCTTGGCTCATTTTGGGGGACTCAAATACTACCTTAAGAGACTTAGAGAAGGTTGGAGGGATTTTGATCTGAATTCATTTAGAGGGTAGGATGGATCTAATGAGGTTCATTTATTCTCAAGCCCTAGTGGATGTTGAGCATTAAGGATTGAATCTTATGTGGTCTAACCATAGAATAAGGGATGACCTAATTCATGTTAAGTTGGATAGGGCTCTTCTCTCAGTTGATTGGCTAAATTTGTTTTGTTACTCCCTAGTGGCCCTTCCTAAATAGGTAAATATCATTTTCCTATTTATTTGGTAGTAGAACCTTTAACTATTAAAAAAAATTCCCTTTTTAGGTTTGGAAAAATGTGGTTGAAACATCTACATTTAAGAGGTAAAATCTAGGAGTGGTGGGACATCTAGATAGATGAGTCTACTATGTTTAGGTTGGCAAAAAATTGAGTTTAACTAAAGGTAAGGTGAAAGTTTGGAACAAAGAGATCTTTGGGGATATATTCCAACAAAAAAATGATATAAAATTAGAGATATATGTGATTCAAAAGTCTATTCAAGATTCAGGGGGTTTTCAAGGATTAAGGGATAAAGAAAAACTTAACCTATAAAAATACCATTACATTATTACTATAGTGGAGAATTTTTGGAGACAAAGATCTAGAGCATTGTTCTTGAACCCAGGGAATAGAAATTTGAGATTCTTTCATATTATTGCATCTAAACATAAGGTGACCAACAAAATCTCTAGAATTACTTCTAACTCTAGAGTGAAAATGTCAAATAAAAAGATCTTAGAAGAGTTTATAGGTGTTTTCTTTTTCCTCCTTTCTAATGATGACTCTCTTTCTTTGGATGACCAAGAAAAGATAATGGAGTCTATTCCTAAGATTTTGAAAGAGGAGAAGAAATAGGCTCTCATGGCTATTATGTCTATGGTGGAAATCAAGGAAGTGATCATCTCTCTTAAAGAGAATAAGTCTCCAGGGCCAAATGGTTTCCCTATCTTCTTCTTAGGTTTTCTATGATGTAGTGGGATATATATCTATAGTGCTATCAAGGAATTCTTTGGATCAAGAAAAAATTCTCAAGGAAATTATTTCCAATTTTATTGCCTTAATCCCTCAAAAAGTTGGGGCTTCTTCTATCAATAATTTTAGACCTATCAGCTTGTGTAAGTCATTGTACAAAGTATTCTAAAAAATGTTGGCTTCCCACCTTCTAGTCTTTCTCTCCTCTTCATTTCCTTGGAGAAATAATGACTTTGTGCTAGGTCATCAAAGTCTAGATTCTATTTTTAAAGTCCATGAAATTATCCACTCAAGTGAAATTTATAAAATGCAAGGCTTCCTCCTCGGACCTTATATGTCCAAGGTTTACGACCAAGTGGACTAGTATTTTCTACTCAAAATCCTTAGACTGTTTAGTTTCTATGATCATTTTATCCAACTTGTTTTTCAACTTATCTTTATCTCTTTAGAAGTGTTTCTTGTGAATGCTTCATCTTTAAGTTTTTTTAAGCTTACCAAGTGTATGAGGTAGGTAGATCTCATATCTTTGATCTTATTTCCTATAATGGCTAAATCTTTTTATTGGAAAGCAAGAGATTGTTTAGGATTGCTTAAGTTTCTAAAACCTTCTACAGAGGATTTGGTGTGCTCTCATGAGAAGTTTTTTGATGACATGGTGATCATGTGAGAATAAACTATAAATGAGGCTATTGTGTGTATAAAACTCCTTTTCTACACTTTGGCCTTGGGTTAGCTAATTAAATGGGAAAAAATCTCTATTTTCTTGTTAAATACTTTGTTAAAAGACAAGGAAGAATAGCTGGAATCTTGGATTGCTAGATTGGGAACTTGCCTATGACCTATCTTGGTCTATCTCTTAGAATTAAACCCCCTAATTCCTTTTGACATTCCTTGGTGGATATATTTCAAATAAAATGGTTAAATGAAAAGTTTTACTTCTTAGCCAAGCTAGAAGATTACAATTGATAAAGTCCACTCTTCAAAGTGTTCCAAATTATGAATTATGTTTGTTCAAAATTTTGGGAAAGTTTTAATAATCTATAGAAAGAATAAAAAAATCTTTTCTTTGGTTAGGAGTGGAAGTAAAGAAAATATTATAGCTCTTATGGCCTATGACCTAGTTTGTAGTTCTAAAAGGAGTTAGGGCATAGGTCTCAAATATATAAATCCATGAATCTTTCTCTCATGGCTAAGAAAATCAAGAGGATTTATGGTGGAATTTTTTTTTTGGAATAGTATTCTAAGGAGTAAATACTTAAAAGACTCCTCTTCTTTGTAAAATTTTCTCAACAATCATGAATGGATGTTAGGCACCTTTTGGAAGGTTATCTAACAAGATAAAGTGACTACCAATCTTAGAGCTAGATGGAAGTTGGGAGATGGACAAGCAATTGCATTTTAGAAATATTTTTGGCTTCTAGATAAAACCTATGTCTTTGGTGGTGGATAACAATAAACTCATAGAGAGATACACCTAATTTCTAGGTACTAAGGTGGCTAACTATTGGAGTGGTGGTCAAAGAGTGATAGTTGTTGATATTGACCCTATTCTAAATTATATTCAAGTCAACATTAATGCCTCTATTATTTGGCTAGGAATTGATGATTCTTTGATGTGGGATGGAGCTTCCTTAGAGGTCTTCTATATTTCTTCAAAAGTATGAGCTATGCAAGAGACTAAAAGTGCACCTCCCATCTAGGATTTAGTTTGGAATGGCAATCTAATTCCCAAAATTAAAATTTTTTAGTGGATAACACTGGAAGAAAAAAATATAACTTAAGAAAACCTTACTAAAACAAGTATGCATTTTTCTAACAGTTATGTGCTTGTACAACCTAGGGAGAACTAGTCAACCACATCATTATTTCTTTCTCTTTTTCTTGGAACACTTGGATGAACATATTTAAGGCTTGAAATTTGGGCTAGATAATGTTGAAGAATATATTGGACTTGTAGAGGTCGTGCAGAAGGATTTTAAAGGGGGCATTGAAAAAAAAATCTAGATGCTCATGTTCCCTCATTTCATATGATTCCTCTAGATGGAAATGAACAATAGGGTCTTTAGTGATAAAGTCCAATCCATCTAGATTATAACTAATGGTATAAATCATAGGAGTATGTGTACCAAGATGGTGTGCAAAGTGAGGGGCATAAATGGACACATTTTTTTTGAAATAAGATAAACATCATCTTGGAAGACCCATTTGAGGGTCATGCACTCAAAATGAGAAAATATATAAAACACAAAATTGTAGTACTCTTAATCTAGTTTCTAAACTAATAAGGATTTTAAAAAATGGATAAGATTAATAGGGTCAAACCTTGCATGGTTTAAAAAAAATTCTTATTTTTTGTTGAAAAGGAAAACATAGTTATTTTTGTGTGCTCAATAAAACATATAGTTACATTTAATGTTTTACAAAACCACTTAGTATGATGATAGGTAAGAGTGAGATATAAAACTTATGCATTTTTTCATAATTTAATGAAAAATAATCTTTTTCTATGATTTTTTGAAGTGAATCCATCCTAAAATTCTAGTACCACTTCATCCATTGGGCATAACTTGCATCAAACTAATCTTAAATCAAAACTTTTTTCAAAAAAGTGTTGGAAATATTCAAGATATGATAGGTTACTGAGAGGGGAGGGGTGAATCAGTAACTTCAAAACTTTAAACAATTCAACACTTTAATCAATCATCATTTACTTACCTAATCTATTGCATATGTAAGAAATAAAGCATCCATAACACATGTACATAGTGATTTGGTGACCCAGAAACCTTCCAAATAGAAAGTAAAACTGGGGTGGGGATGATACCTACAAAACTTTGTCATTGCAGTATGAAATTAGCCTGTTAAGGCATACAATGACCACTTCTAGTGATCTGCCCTGCTAGGAACACAAAGGACTACTAGGTCCACCTCGTTAGAGAATTTACAAACATAAATTTAATTATGCACTCTATTAGGAGATTTATACAAAGACTATTAAGTCTACCTTGTTAAAGGATTTACAAAGCTGATTCACCTATTAGGATGAAACAATGGATCTACTTACAAACTTGATTTACTGATTAGATCCTTGAAATATATATCACCTCTTGTGACTAATAAATCTTTACTGCTCCTTGTTGACCTTGCTACTTATTTTGCTCTTCTGCTGATCCACATCCATTTCTCAAAACATTTCATATCTCTCTTGATACTCTAACATTTATTCATTATTCACATTTCAAATGATATAATACATTACATATATATACCATTCCAATATTTACAATTACAAGGTCGGCTAAAACACAAGTGAACAAAATATTACTAAGTCGTCCAAACAGTAAATAACTCAAGTTCACTGATTTGACTCAATAATCTTCTGATACTCGGCATCCACTACATTACTCGGCATCATCATGCACTCGATAGAAGTGAAGGCTCAGTCCATACTAATCACCTGACATAGTTCTGAACTCGGTAACCATTGGAGACTCGGTGGATATAGTATCATTCGATAAAATTGAATCCTTCATTTACCTTGCTTTCACTCGGTAAACATTATAATTTCATTACTCGGTAAATGATGTGCTTTCATCACTTGGTAGGCACTATTCTTCCATCACTCGGTAGGCACTGCACCTTCATCACTCGATAGGCACTATGCTTGGTTAACACTAGAATGCTCAGTGTGAACTGTTGTACAAGATTACCACTGAATGCTTGGTATACATAGTAGACTAAGTGATGAGCTTGATAGTTGTATTGATATAGATAAGTGTTGTCACTAATTGGAAAAAATAACTTAATGACAACAATCTCCCCCTTTGGCATTAGTGACAAAAACACTTATAAGCCAAAACATATGTACACAGCCTGACTGAATGAATTTAGATTTTACAAAATTGATCTTTGTAGAACTACTACATATACAAATATACTTATGTACACATGAAAATGTTTATTGAGTGCTAACTCCCCCTATCACTTATAGTGATGACTTTCCTCTGAATCTCTCCCCCTTTTTGACAATAATGCCAAAGAATTGTATATATACAATTTATAAGGCTACACCAAAATGAGATAGAAATTATTGATGTACCTTAAGAATAGTTGCAAAAATACTATCCCATGTTTGCTGCAAAATTTGAGAGGTGGAGAGGGTAGTTTGAACTTCTGCTGATAATTGGATCAAGTGATCAGCTACTGAGAAGTTCTGTTCTTGGACCAATGTTTTGCAATGAGTAATATGTTTTTGCATTGTGTCCATGATAGGAAGGATCATGTTTTGAATGTCTATGAGTGTAGACAAGATCTTTGATTCCTCTCTCAATAGTTTTTCCTGTACATCTGCCAAATATCTGATTTTGGTATGATGGGAGGTTGTGGAGGAGGAGTCCACCTTCAATTTTGATGCACTTGATTGCATATCAATGTCAATCTTATTTAGCTTATCTTTCATTTCTTTGGTGAAGCCGGAGACATCACAAAGTTTAACAAAAAGTGATGTTGCATTATTAAAAGAATTTTCAAAATTTCCCAAAAATGTTGACAATTCAACTTGCTTTATTGCTATCTTTTGAGCAACGTGCTCTAGCACTTTATTATCAAATTTCTTTTCTACTTTCTCAATAAGTTTTTCCTGTCTAGAGGAATCATCACTGAATTTTTGTACAACCTCTTCTAACTGAATCAAAATGTGTTGAGTAAAATCTACTTCAACACCTATAGCATTTGTAATAATTTTCTTGGCACTCTCAATTATTCTATATTCCTTATCCCTTTCAGACTTTAACTGCTTCTACATAGCTTTCATATCTATTAGTTGACTAGAATACTCATCTCTTCAATGGTAGCATTTTCATAGTCAATTTTTGGAATTACTATCTTTGCATGTCTAAGTCAATATCTTTTGGGATTTCCTTTCCAATGATTAGAAGTCTTAATGGATGCTTTTGTTTGACTTTTGTGATGATTGGTTTGACCTTAGGGATAGAAACAATAGTGGAGATGGAAGGGCTAGTAGTGAAAACTAGGATAGGACTTGAGGATTGAATGCCAAGAGAAGTATTAACCAAATAAAAAATTGGAATGCTTCCCAAAAATGATGATACACTCGGTATAGCAGTATCTGAACTAATTGGATTTAAAGTAGATGCAAATAGTGCTAAAAAAATTGTAGAACTAGCTAGAACTGATGAAAACAAAATTGTGGAACTTACTAGAGTTGATGGAGACAAAATTGTAGGACTTACCATTATAGTTGATGATGATGAAGGAGTTAAGGAGGTTGACTCGGTGGCTAAAGAAGTAATAGACATCTCGGTAGATGATGTGCTTGGCACATCTATTTTAGATACTTGGAGTTGGGAGGAGACTGGTGAAGATTGAGCAATTTATGTGGCAATTGTGCTCACAATCTCACTTGCAGAAGCTGTCTCCATAGTTGATGTAACAGTTTTTGGTGGAGAGTGAGGAAGAGATGCAATCACTTCTGCTGCAATTTTAACTAGATCTTCTTCTTCCTCATTTGCTTCTTCCTCCTTGTCTTCTTCCTCTTTTGCTTCTTCCTCCTTGTCTTCTTCCTCTTTATCTTCCATAAGTGCATGTAGCTCTCTTGGAGTAACTGTGATGGATGGAGTGCTTTCAAAATCCTCACTGTCACTGCTATCATCATCCTTGATCTCAACTGGATCTTCACTAGGCTTGTGTAGATGATAGATGTTTTTCCACATGTTTGTTGCATCATTTACAACTCACTCAATGTCTTTGATTAAGATCAAACATGTGTGAAATCTAATCATCATTTTACCTTCATGGTTTTTCATTACTGCCTTTGTGTCTGCTCCAGTGAGACTCGGTAGGAGATTCTTCAGAGATTGCTCATATATGTATTTAACCATTTGGGTGGCTGACTCCCATCTCAGTTGCAATCTCTCCAATAGTTCTTTGGAGATGTGAGAGGCAAGCTGGTCTAGGGAGTATTTCCATTTACCCATCTTATTCAGTACCAGTTCCTCAATCTGTATTTTCTCAGCATCAGTTCTAGTTTCAAATTTCAATGCCTTGAAATTTGTGATGTCGGCTCCTTCTTCTAATTGCTTAAGCCTTTCCTCAAATGTGAGAGGAGGTTGGACCAATATAGGTTCCTGCTTACCTTTTCTAGTTCTTCTGGAGAATACTGCAGTGGACTTTTTCTTAGGTTTGGTAATTGTTACCTTACCTTTCTTCTTTGGTTGCTCCTCTTTAGTATCATGTTCTCCTTTTTCTTCTTCTCCTTCTTCTTCTTCTTCATCCTCACCTTTTCCCTTGGTAAGCATAAGAGGAACAGTAGTAGTTTTTAATTTTGCTATCTTCCTCTTGCCTTTGCTTATGGCCTGGGGTAGCTTGATTTCAAGCTCAATTCTAGCTTTTGCCTCATCATATGTCCCGAAGATTGGTTTCCTTGGCTCTACTAGCTCATTGACCAGTGCTTCAATGATATCCCTGGTCTCATCAATATTTACCTCATATGGAAGAGGTTTTACCCATGCAACTCGGGTTCTGACTGCCTGAATATATACCTTATCATAGTCAACCATAAAACATATATCATCTCTATAGTCCTCAACTAGTTTTGGTGGAATCTAAAACCTATTGTTCATTCTTTCTTTGAAATCTTCAAAATAATTGTCCATAATGCTATCAAAAATTTCACCCATTTTTGCTACAAACTCATTTATCTAATAAATAATGGGAATGTCTTTTCTCCATACAACTATTCCCTTTGATGGAAAGAATTTTTGAATATAGAAAAATAAGCAGATTAATAAAGAATCGAATTTACAAGGGTTATTCTTTGAAGTTCTTATACTTTCCATACTTTTATTCAGCTATATTAACAATAATTCTGACAGATCAAACTCAAGTTTTTTCTTAACAATTTTAAATGCCAAATCCACGACTTCACAAGGTACATTGTTTAGTCAACTTGAGCTATAGATTTTGTAGGCAATGACATGAATTCCAAACCTAAGTTCAATTTCTTATATAGTGTTAACCTTTAAACCTCTACCATCCCACTCGGCTAAGGTTTTCTTCTGTAACTCTTCCCGACCTAGGGTTTTGGTGGTTTTGGCTTTGCTGAGCATAGGGAGACCCATGATTTTGTTAATCATCTTCTTTGTAATTAACACTGGCTGCTCTAACCATAGTTCCCCATTGTGCATCTGACTCAAAATATACCTGATCCATTTGGTTTGGAAACTTCTAGGCATATGCGAGATATGGGTCAAACCTTTGGTTTTAAGATGCTTGAATTTAGGTTTCAAAGAACCATCTACACACATTTCTCCTAGGGCATTGTCCATTTTTAGGTTTCCAATTTCTTGAATAGAACATTTGAAATGAGTACGAATGTCATTGATAAAAAGTACCTTAGGTGGAATTTGCGATTGAGCTCTATTTAGGTCAAGTGATTCTACAATGGCCGAAACAATCTTGAAGTTTGGAACTTTCCATTTTGTACCCTTTACCAGCATTTCTAAACCTCTTTTTGCCTTGGTGCTGCTACTACTCCCGGATGCCATTGCTGCTGGGTAAGTGTAAGAAAATTTTGAACAATTTTTCTGCTTTAAAATTGCTTGAAATTGCTTGAAGTTGCTTGGAATTTTCTTGGGAATCATTGGAAATTTCTTAGCTTGAAAATTGAGATGAAGAATGAAATTGAATTCTACCCTTTTTGACAAAAAAATTGCCATAAATGCTTGGTAGGAAGGTAGATGAGATGAAATAGTGTTTGATAAGCTATCACATACTTACTTAGTAGAAGCTTGTAACTCGGTGAATGAATAAAACCTTTTAGTTTTTACTGACCTAGGTCGGTAAGGTCTATAACTGACTTTCCTTGGTAGATGCAACTCGGCAAAAGATATGCTTAGTTTGATTCTTTGTGTATTTGGAATACTGATTTCATCATTTTACTTTCTTGCATATGAAACTGCTCTAGATATAGCTTGAAGATACAGTTCCAGATCCTTTATGAATCTAATTGGAAATGATGGAGTCACCCACTTCTAGAGTGAAATTTCCATCATTAGAACTATCTTGCTTGGTAGATTTTGGAATCCATTGTTGCCTCATTTGCTTTCGAATATTTTTAGCTTTAGCTTTCTTTTCATCTTCAACTCTTCCTATATTCATGCAGTTTTTAGCTATATGACCAAGTTTAGTGCATGTATAACATCTTACTATTGTGTCTCTTTTCCTCAAGTGATGTCTTGAGCAGTCTTTGCCAATGTGTCCATATTCTCCACAATAATGACATTTGCACTAGGTATTATAATCCCATCCAAAGATTGCTTTAACAAGTTGTTCAGAAGGATTGAATGATTTGGATCTGCATTGGAATGCCTTGTGACTATGCTTTTGGCACTTGTGATAATTGCCTTCAAATTTTGGTTTTTCCTTGCATTCATTAGCTTTATGACCATGCTTATTACAATTGTAGCATTTACCATTGAATTTACCTTTTCCATTGCTCCAACACTTGTTTGATGTGTGACCTAACTTACCACAATGATTACAAGTAGGCCTTTGATTCCTTTGGGCACCTTGTTTGGAAGTTTCACCTTCTTCCTTGTAACTAAGTCTAGCTTTTCCTTTTTGTCTATGAAGATTTTTCTCACTTAGCTGATTTAATTGAGTCATGTCTGCTTGAGATTTCATCATTCTCTCATTAATTTTCTTTTTAGTGTTTAGGTCATTTTCCAAACTTTCATTGATTTGTCTTTCAAATCTCAAGTCACTTTTTAAGCTTTCATTGATTTGTCTTTCAGTGATTAGTTTGTTTCTCAGGTCTTCATTTTTAGATCTCAGATTCATAATTTCTTCATTTGCATTGGATAGTTGATTTTCAAGATCTTGATGCTGAAGGGGCTGACTATTTTTTACCTCTAAGTCTTCATTTGCCTTGTTTCTTTGTTCCAAGACTTCACATAGCCAGAATGATTGGATTTATTGTTCTCTTTTAAGTTTTCTTACTTCTTCCTGCAGGGGACCATTCTTTTCTAGGAGTTCCTTGATTGCCTCATTACCTTTATTTGAACTGCTTGATGGTAAAAGGTCTTCAATATTTTCTTCAACATATTGATGATCATTCATTTGTCTTGCAAGTTCATTTCTTCTCTTCAGGGATTGAGAAAGATGCTCCTTAGCCTCTTTGAGTTGAGCCATGAACATTTCTAGATCTAACTTTTCAATTTCAATAGCTTTGTCAGGTTTGAATATCTCCATTGTCCTTGATCTTTACTCAAGCTATCAAACTTTGTCCTAAGAACCAACATGCTCTGATACCAATTGTTGGAAATATTCAAGATATGATAGGTTACTGAGAGGGGAGGTGTGAATCCGTAAATTCAAAACTTTAAACAATTTAGCACTTTAATCAATCATCATTTACTTATCTAATCTACTGCATATATAAGAAATAAAACATCCATAACACATGTACACAGTGATTTGGTGACCCAGAAACCTTCCAAATAGAAAGTAAAACTAGGGTGGGGATGATACTCACAAAACTTCATTACTGCAATATGAAGTTAGCCTATTAAGGCATACAATGACCACTTTTGGTGATCTGCCATGTTAGGAGCACAAAGGACTGCTAGGTCCACCTTGTTAGAGGATTTAAAAACATACACTTAAGTATGCACTCTATTAGGAGATTTATACAAAGATTGTTAAGTCTACCCTATTAAAGGATTTACAAAGCCGATTCACCTATTAGGATGAAACAATGGATCTACTTACAAACTTGATTTACTTGTTAGATCCTTGAAGTATATATCACCTCTTGTGACTGATAAATCTTTGTTGCTCCTTGCTGCTTATTCTGCTCTTCTGCTGATTCGCATCCATTTCTCAAAAAATTACATATCTCTCTTGATACTCTAACATTTATTCATTATTCACATTTCAAATGATATAATACATTACATATATATACCATTCCAATATTTACAATTACAAGGTCGGCTAAAACACAAGTGAACAAAATATTACTGAGTTGGCCAAATAGTAAATAACTTGGGTTCACTGAATTGACTCGGTAATCTTCTAATACTTGATGTCTACTACATTACTCGACATCATCATGCACTCGGTAGAAGTGAAGGCTCAGTCCATACTAATCACCTAACGTAGTTCTGAATTTGGTAACCATTGGAGAATTGGTGGATATAGTATCACTCGGTAGAATTGAATCCTTCATTTACCTCGCTTTCACTCGATAAAAATTATACTTTCATTACTCGATAAATGCCGTGCTTCCATCACTCGGTAGGCACTACTCTTCCATCACTCGATAGGCACTACACTTTTATCACTCGGTAGGCACTGTGCTTGGTTAACACTAGAATGCTCGGTGTGAACTACTGTACAAGATTACCACTGAATGCTCAGTATACATAGTACTCTGAGTGATGAGCTTGGTAACTATACTAATACAGATAAGTGCTATCACTAATTGGAAATAATAACTTAATGTCAACAAAAAGTGTATAAGATCAAGTGTAGACCAACAACATATAATTTATTTTTCATTTGGTTAAGTAGATAACAATTTATTAAACAAATGGTAGACATGTGTCTGAGAGGACTATCAAGTTACTAATATAGAAATATCAACTTCACAATGCTGATCTTGTCCAAATATTTAAAAAATTATATGGTTAGAAAGGTAAGAAAATGTGTGAGATTATGGTGGTAATTTTAGTGGTAATTTTAGCGATACATAGTTCATCATTTGCAAACCCGGTGAAGTCAAAGGTGAGAATTGATCTTCGAAGATGAAAAAATGTCTAAAGCAAAATAAAAATGGAGGGAAACAATCAACCCAATCCTTTGGGTAGTTAAACAAGCCTATAACCAAGATTAAATGTGATCACTCTTTTCTGTTAAAAAAATGCAACCATGTTATGTTTCATATCACTAAATTTTCATACTAGACATAACACGATCATGTTATGTCTAGTATGACTTTAATAGACATAACATAATTGCATTATATCTATGTAAAAGTATAGTCAATTGTTAAAAGGCCTTATCAGCCTAATTACACCCAGTTATTCAAGCAACTACCTAAAAATGGATTAATTTCATCAAATAAATGATTGGATCAACTAGGATACTTGACATAGTGCAAGGTAGGAGTATCCCCAAAGGAGGTGTCATAGCTCCCAAAAAATAGCCACACAGTGAAAAAAAAATAACAATGCAAGATTTTATACCAATTCACAACACTTTATTCATAAAATAATTGTTTAGTTGCAATGTACCTGATTGTAAAGCCTTCTAGATTTTGGCCAAATGCAATAGCAATTACAATAATAGTTTTACAAGGTCACTCAAGATCCAATCCCACACTCTGATAGAAACCTCCAAGGAAGATCTACACTTGTGCTCACAAGCCCACCAAGTAATCTATGTGTTTCCCAAGCCTCCTCTCCTTGCTCTTCTCTAGGTTCATTTCTTTGCTTCATCCTCTTCTCTAATTTGGATTCTTATTACCTAAGACTCCACAAGACCCCCTTACTTATATCTAACTAAGCCACAAGTCATACTAGTATGTTAAGAATTAAATAAACCCTTGCATTAAATGCACATTTAAGCCACAAGTTAGCTCACAATAGAAATTAAATACATACAACCAAATTAAATGCAAAGGTTAGATCAAGCTAGAAACTGATCATAGACAACACAATCAAAATAAAAACCAAAACATGATCGAGCATCAGAAAAACCACTTTTGAGTATCAACAAATCCACCAAGCATAACTAAGCTCACACAAGTATAGTCAAGCACTAGGATGTACCAAGTCCACTAGCAACTGAGCACCTTCATTGACCGAGCTACTCGATCAACACAACAACCAAGCATAGTTGAGCCATGTAGTATAACCTAAGATCCTAGTTTATGCCATGTACCTCCACCTGTCAAGTGCCACTATGAAATAATCAAGTAATGCTACTCCACTTGAGCACCTCAATTAACACTACATCCAAATTACTCAACAATGACCAAGCAACACCTCTTTCTTTGAGTGAGTTCCCCACCTCCAATACCTTCAATAGGTAGGATTTCTAACTACCTAAGGATGTTCTTGCATCAACACTATAAAAGAAATTTGAATCTTGAGTTTCATGCTTTGAATGATCCATGCATGGGACACATTGGAACCATCACATTTTTCAATTTATTCATCGCTTGGTTCAGAATATTGTTAGAGTAATTAGAAAATACACTATAAGGAAAATATGGATATTATCAAAAATGACCCAATGCCAATTAAACCATGAAAATGCTAATTCTATCAAGGAAAGTTTAGCTTCAGGAACTCATATTGTTGGTCTTGGAATCATTCACTTTTTTGTCAATCCAATAGAAACCCTTACAATTTCTAGTAGTTGGAGGTGTCATTGGTATCACAAGTTTTCCATGAAAGTCTAGTATTTTTAGGTGTCATCTTCATCATACATTTTCCATGATAGTCTAGTACTTGCACATGCCATGTTCATCACAAATTTGGTTAGTGAAGTAAATTTTGCATGAAGGTCTTTAGTTGTTGTAGCAACTTCAGAAGCTTGCGATCTTCAATACAATATGATCACTAGACAAATATGCATGCAAATTCTATGATATGATGCTTTCTTTCTTGTTTTATGAAATTGGGGATCCTTGGAATCATTATTTCATATATTACTATAGGTATTGGGTATCATGTGTTAATCACAAGCAAGGTGAAAGTTACCTAGGTCTTCCCAGTCTCAATAATCTCAGGAATCATCACAAGATCTCTTAAAATATTGTTTCTAAGTATATGTGCACTAAATAACTTCTATTACTACTTGATCTACTAGTAGATGGTGAGTATTCATCATCATCATATGATATCTAGGATCACATGGATTTCTTATGTTTAGTGAAACCAAGGTGAATGTTAACTAGGTCTTTGTAGTCTCAACAATATTAGGAATCATCATAGTCCACCACCAAATTTGGTGGTTATGAAAATGTAGCCTTCATTATCATATGTGGTACACACTTAATTTCACATGTTGCAACCATTTCATCACTTGTAGACATGAGCTTATTTCCATTGTAACAAATATATGTATAACTACAGGGGTTTAAGTATGTGGTTATGACTCCACTTGTTAATGGGGTATGTAGTTTTAACATTAGTGTCAATTTTTTATTAATACTATTATTTTTGTGAAATAAATATTTCTTTTGGATCCCTCTTGAAACTTCTATACAACCATTGAATCCTAATCCACAAAATTCTTTAGAATGAAAAGAGAAAGGACAAGAACATACTAACCTAGAGATGGATAGAAGTATCAAGTCAAGATATAAATAATATTTTTGAATCAAGATCAGTTTGATATCGCTTTTGATAATTGGAATTCTTTATATGTTTTCATCCCTCCTATAAGGTCTATAGAGCTTATCACTGAACTTTAGATTTCTATTTTCATGTAGGTAATATAAAAGGACAAGCAAGTCTAGTTGGGAGAAAGCTTCAAAACCAATAACAATAATTGAGGTGAGATATATAAGATTATTGCAAATCTATTGGGCATATATCCTCCATTAATCAATATAAGTGCTTCTAGAGACTTTTTGGCTCTAATGTATTGACAGGAGTCATGTGGGGTTCCAGTGTGTTGAAAGGACATTAGGACTCCTTAAGATACCTTAAGATCCCATAAGATCCCTTAAAATTTTTATTTTGAGTGCATGTGTAGTGAAGACCTTCTATCACTACTGAAGCTACTAGTAGACATCGAGTATTCATTATCATCATTTGACATAGACTCATAGGCATATCTTATTTCTTTCCTTTTTTCTTTCGTCTCTCTCAACAAAATTCATAACTAGATTCTCCATAGCTACTATTCTTCTTGATTGCTGCAATATTTTCTCCTCAACTGAATATCCTATAGTCATTTGATATACAATTATAGTTTCTCTTGACTAACCCTTTAGGCATATAATTGATCTTGTAGATCTAAAAAAGGGCTGAAATCTATATCTAGTAGAAGAATAGTATTAGATCTACTTAGGGTGCACTTGATGGCTATAAAATTTCAAAAGGAGCCATAAGGGGTCCTAGAACTTCTCAAAAGGGACATTAGCTCACTCCTTATGACCCCATATGACCCCTTAGGACATATTAAAATCATCAAGTGTTCCTTAAGGGGTCTTGCATCCCCTTGGGGAACAATTAACAGATCAATTAATATGCTCCTACTAGATATATAGTTCAACTCTTTTGTGGATATATAGGCTCAATTACATGGCTAAAGAACTGGCCAAGAGAAAACTATGATTGCATATGAATTGATTACAAGATGTTCAGTTCAGGAGAAAATATTGTAGTGATCAAGAAGAAAACTAGCTATAGAGACTCTGGTTATGAATTTTTCTAAGAATAATAAAATTAAGAAATTACTTTAGATTAAGAGACAAAGCCCACCTAGTCAATGAAAAAGAGTGGGAAGAGCTTCTTGGACCCATGACAATTTATAAATAAGGACCTAAAGAGCTAGAAAGGGAAAAATAATAGAGGAAAGAAGTAAGATATGCATGTAATCTTGTGTCATATGATGATGATAATGAAGAATAATCACCATCTACTAGTAGTTCAAGTAGTGATAGAAGATCTACAGTGCACATGAACTCAAAAATAAATCAAATAAAGAAGTGACAAGTGTTGTGGAATTATGGGTATCTGTATGATCATGGTGGGCCAAAAACTAGTGATGTGAAAAAAAAACTTGTCCAAAAATGTCCAAAAGCAATTTGAAATTTTCTTTGAATTCTTTCTCCCAAACCTAATGCCAATGCATAAAAAGATACCTAGGCATATCAGATACCTGAAAGCTGCACATAGGTTTAAAAAAAAATCCAAATGCTACTTTTTCATTTTTCTTCAATAGAAATGACCTCTGGTATTGAGTATAGGATCAAGAATTGGGTATACTAAAATCTCTTACTATTTTCTCACTCCACCTTGCATCTAACCACAAGTAGGTTCAAATCTTATTTTTTTTCAATTGATTTAACTAATTGATTTTTTAAAATGTTTTTGTAATGAAAATTGAAGGTTTTTGGTTTGATTTATAAATTGTTCATTTAAATTGTAATTCTATGTTTATTTACATTATAGATAGGCACAATAGATCCTAACCAAGCTCCAAACAATCCCCCATCAAATGATGATCCCAAAAAATATCCATAACCACCATTATCCACTCAAAACCCTCCCCAAATTCAAAACCTAATTGAAGAAAATCTAAATCAATTGAGGGTTGTACACCAAACATATAACACTATCCCTAGTTTATCTCCCATGATATATGCCCTTAATACTATTGTAGGTAACATTCACACCCTTACTAAGCAACACGATGCAATTATTTATTGGCATGATGAGATGCACCGTGTATTTGATGATGGCTTAGATTATGATGGGGTTGCAACCCTTCATATTAGTAAAACAGAGTTAACTTACCTATTTTATGACCCCAAAACTGGTAAAATAGTTTACTCTATAAAATTGAAATTGTCAATCAAATGACATAGTAATCTCCATTAGAACTCATTTTTGGGATTGTTGGTGGATGGTTTTTGACAAACCATCACACAAAATTTGAAGTTGCTTATATATTTCTTGAGAAAATTATATGTTGTTTTTCAAAGGGATTAAAGCTAATTATTGAAGCATGAGGTTGAATAAGGGAGTAGGAGGTGGAGCTCCATAGGATATACCTAGGGTAAAGCTAAATAAATGCAACATATTTTCCCTCCCACCTCGCTAATATCTCTACCCCTCCTCTTATGCAACATCCTACTATCATCACTGAGGCTAGTGCAATATCTATTAAAGCCATTGATCATTTGAGTAGTCTTTTGGGTCACAAAATTGTTGGTTGACTTCATAGAAGATTTCATACTCGAGGAAACTCAACACATATTTTTGGTGACCAAAGAATATTGAATCTTTACTTGTTCAACCTCCACAGTTTAGGCTCTGTATGACCTAGGTGGCTATACCTTTGATTTAATAAAGGGAATAGTGAGTAAAGTGCATACTTAACAACACTCTTGAGTTGGTAAAGGTTCTCAAGGAGAAATTGATTATAATAGTGAATATTTGTAAGTTATAAAAAAAAATCTTAAATGAATTATATAAATTTGTAATGCACGGCATGAATGTGGAGCACATTGAACATTTACCTTGTAGACATATGTCCTCTATTTTCAAATTGAAAATATGACTAGTGCCTTCCAAATTAGAGAAGAGAGTCAATTTTGATGATTACTGAATAAATCTTATATTTTGGAGATAGACGTGCCACTATTAACTAATAAGTAGACAAAATGAAAACAATCCACAAACCCTAGATAATTGAATTCAACTTCACAATGAAGACCAATTATTCAAAAAATACATTAGAATATGTGGTTTGTTCTTAAAGGCTTGCCTCAATTTTGCCTTGAAGTAGTGTGAATCCAATCAAGACTCAAATCCAACAAAATCAATAACCAATTCCCTATATTTTGGAGAACACAATATATTATATTAATTTAGAAAAAATACTAGAACTGGGCTATAACAAGTTGTAGTATCTACATCGTTATACATGCCTATATCTACAAAAAATTCTTTTTTGGGTATATTTTCTTACACATCGTTGTATTTTTCTTTTTATAAGGCCTTGGTACCCTTCCTTATAAAACATGAAAGGGTGCAAAAAGATTCAAGCCTTTTCATCCTAACTAAATAAAAACTAATTACAACTTATTATGAATCAATTTCAATTAAAAAGAAAACAAAAGAGTATTATAATTCTTGCATCATGTCGAGAATTTCTTCTAAGTGCAAGGCAACTTCTTTGTCTAGAACTCCTACCATTATGTTCAGGCTTCCTCTATTTCTTCCTCCATTAAAATTTCATGGTGATTGTTTTGATAGTAGGCATATGTTGTATGTAAATCCCATGTGACTATGTACATGTTGTTAATGATGTCGAACTAATCCTCTTGAGCTGGTGTTACTCCAGGTTGTATTACTAGAAGTGGTTCTCCATTTTCATCATGTGATTGCAATGGTAGTCCTATAGCTTTTGTCCTATTAAAAAAACATAGAAAAAATTCATGAGAATTTTTTTTTGAACAAAAATAAAACTACCAAATGTTCTTATAATCATGAGCAAAAAAAAGGAATTAAATGACCATATTTACCTCAAATCTTTAGCATGAGCCATTTGTAAGTCTAATGTCAAATTGGAAAAAGTTGGAAAAATAAAAAAGTCCTTGACATAACATTTTCTGTCAATTATTTAATGAATTAATTCCTCTTCATCATTTTTAGAACTAGGGACTATTAGAGAACCATCAATATAGAAATCATGAAACCAATCATGAAGAATATATCCCTTACCAAAGTTGCAAAATTGGAACACAATCCTAAACTTAGTCTTGAATTTACAAAATTAGAAATCGATGCTATTCAATGTTCTATAATAGAGAAATCATAATACTACCTATGTCATGCTCTAAAATTGCAAAATTCAATGTGAACACTTATATTTTGAGGTTCCATTAGTGGCTATTTTTGGGGGGCACAAATTCTATTGGGATATGGTGAGAATTCAGCTACCTCTAGGAAAGAAAAGGATAAAAAGAAAAAAATAAAACATAAAACATTTGTCCTATTAATAATAAATAATAAATGCATAGTTGTTTAAGAGAAAATGGGTTTACAATATTTCCCACGAACAAGAAATTCTAATATGTGTCCATTTGTGTCTTGAAGAAGGAAGGAATGCTCTCCATTTTTATCTAATATAATATACAGACTTAACCATAAAGGATTAGATTTACCATGTTAGTTTGTGGTGATTGACCAAGGATGTACTATACATACTCCATAATTCCTCGATGGGGTTTGGGGGTGTAGCCCCTACACAAAAAAATTGGGGCTATTTTACTAACATTTTTAGGCCAACATGTTGTAACTAAATTTTTAACCCTAAAGTAGAAAAACAACTTGTATAGAATGGCTTAGGGTTATGAACTTGATGACATGTGATGCAATAATTGCTTCTTGTATTGGTATTGAGCTATAAGGGATTACAGATTGTAATCAGGTTGTAATCACTCGATAATAATAATATTGGACTCCATGTTGCGTGGAGGTAGCTAAGGGTATTAGGTGAACCATTTTATTTGTGTCTTGTGTTCTCTCCTGTTCAATTTATTATTTTTTGATTTTGGCTAAATTTGCATGTAATTGTTATTTTTGTCAATGGTTAATCATAACAAGTGGTATCAGGGCCAATTTTATTTATTTATTTAAACCTTTTTTTTAGTTATCCTTTGTAGGAAAGTCTCACAGTTGAGTGGGAGTCTCATAGTTGAGTGGGAGCAATGGTAGATAAGGGTAAGATGAAGGTTGCAAAGTTTATTGGGTAAAACTTTTAGGTATGGAAAATAAAAATGGAGGACTATCTTTATCAGAAGGATTTGTGGAAGCCATTAGAAGGAAACACCAAGAAATAGGAAACTATGACTGATGAGGATTGAGAATTTTAGATAAAAAAGCACTTCGAAGCATTCAATTATTCTTGGTACCATACATGACATTTAACATTACAAAAGTGAAGATGATGAAAGAGTTGATGCAAACCCTAGCAAAGTTGTATGAAAAGCCCCCTACTTCAAATACATTATTTCTCATGAAGTGTTTATTTGATATGAAGATGGTAGAAGGTGGATTTTTTGTAGATCATTTAAATAATTTTAGTATAGTTACCAGTCAGTTATCTTCTATGAATGTCAATTTTGATGAAGAAATTAGGGCTTTCTTGATTTTGAATTATTTTCCTAAAAGATGGAATGGTTTAGTAATGACTATGAGTAATTTTGTTTCTAGATCTAATACCCTAAAATTTGTTGATGTGATTGGTGTTATTCTTAATGAGAAAACTCATAGGAAAATCTTAGGTTGGTCTAGATTAAGAAGTGCTTTGATTGCACAAATGAGAGGAAAATTGACTAAGAGAGGAAGTAATTTATGAAAACCATGGGAAATCAAGAGGAAAATCAAAGGGGAAGAAGTCTTAATCTAGAGGATTGAGAGATTTCTAGTACTGTAGAAAACTAGGGCATAAAAAGAAAGATTTATGGACTCAAAAGAACAATGAAAGTGATAAACTAGAAGGGAACAAGGGTACAAATGTGGTAAGTAACAAATCCAAAGCAGATTCTTTGCTTCTTTCTTTATAAAGTGTTGATGATTCTTGGGTTTTAGATTTTGGGGGTTTATTTCATGCTACATCCCATAGAGGTTATTTTATTGATTATATCGAAGGAGTTTTTGGTCTTGTTTATGCTGAGCTATCATTTTAAATAGTGCTTAATGATAGGAATCCTTTCAAACTCCTCCCTTGAAAAGCTAATTTGGGGATCAACTCTAAGGTTTCAGGTGATCTTGTGACCTATTGGAATCCGTTTATTTGAAGATAAACATATTTATTCATAGGAAGGCCTTTGTTGGTTCTAACCAATTTAGATAAGATGTTTGATTTTCTATTTTCAATAGTAACTAGAAAGATATTTTTTTTGTATTTTCTATTTTTTGATATATGCAATCTAACAATGAAACTATATGAATTCCTAATTTAACCAAGTGTTAGAAAAGAAAATACTAAAGATAAGGTAATGAGATATGAAAGAAAATAAAATTGAAGGGAAACTCCTAATAGAAATAAACCACAGTGACAAAATGTCTGTGAGTTAAATCATCAAAAAAATTAGTTACAAAACTAATGAAAATAGGAGCAACATTTCATCAAATCTACTGGCAATCGTTGACTGGAACTTAGTAAAAACTAAAAGATGTTTCACTTCTCATTGAATCACAAGGCCATGGAAAATGTGCTTATGTGAGACAAGATGCTATGTAGGAACAATAGGGTGATCTCTTCTCCAACTTAGTACATCAATAGAATTTGTAACACACAACAAACCCCAGAACTAAAAGATTGCATGATCAATCAGCAAAACAAAACCATTGGCTCCATTATTATCATGAACAAGAATTCACAAAAAATAACACACTCTAACAATAATAACTACACTTAGAATGAAAGCACCAATATCATATATTATTGCATCAAAATAATGGCTCAAAATACAAATTACATTCATGAATTTATAAGAATTCACCTCCTCAATTTGTGTTGAGAGTGAGAGATCTCTTTATGTAAACATTTGCTTCTAAACTAATAAAACAAATATATTATTGTACAAATTGACTCTCTAAATGGTGTTAGGTAGGACTCCACTCTTGTTTATATCAATTAATGGGTGGATGAGCCTTTACATGTCTTTAAAAAAAAGAAAGAAGTAGTAGATAAGAAGAATGAATCTATAAGAGGATTTAGGAGTCACATGAAGCTCTAAAAATAGAAGCTTGGCCTTCTCTACATGTTTTTAGGAGTTAAAATACTATCAAAATGTGTTTTTGGTGCATGGAAAGCTCTAAATTTGGAGCTGGCAGTTAACTACTAGTGTACCTTTGAAGTAGTGCACCTTGCTCACCTTGCTCACCTTTATGACAGGTTCAAAAATCTAAAATTTTCCCAAGTGTCAAAACTAAATTTCTAGCTTTTGGTTTTCTTCCCCTTTATACCATAGCAATGTTTGAATATTTTCTCTGGAATTTGTCTATAATCTCCATCACTTTGGAAGCTTCCAAAAAATATAATTCCTCATATCTATGCCTAACTATTTGTTGATACTTACTGACATCCATCCAAGTTTTTGCAAAATTTTCAAGTTTGCTATTAACTTTCAACAATACCTCTTTAGTCTTGAATGTCTACCTAATATCTTCATCACATGAAGAATCCTCAAAAGTTCTTCAAAATTGTTCAACCACTACTTGTACTGACTTGAGCTTCATATTTGATTCATCTTCAAAAATCTCAAGAGACAAATAGCATCATAATATCTATCTGCATCTAGAATTTTCTCTTGAGACTGGTCTTTCAACTTCTAAATTTCTTCATGAATTTATTCCATGACCTTATTTCCAACATCTATCTTCTCGATTCAATCCTCAAGTTTATCAATCTCATCTATTGTATACACTTTCATGAGTGTACAATACCTTTGACCTTTTATGGTTTGAAGTGCTTGGAGGTATTTTCCCTAGGTATGTACTATTGAAAATTGGCTATTAGTGATATGTATTTGTTATGATTTATGAAAACAATGATGTACTTGCTAACAAGAAACCTCATAAATAAAGATACTTATTGTTTGGTAATCAAAAAATTATCTAAGTATAGAATTTGGTTTACAATAGTGTATTGTTTTGTTTATAACATGTTGCAGACGTCATATTATGAAAAGTGAAGTTACATGGAGAGAGTGTACATGTTGTTGATGATGTGTATAAACTCAAAAGTTTGTACACACTATATAGAATAGAGTTAACTATATTTTATGAAGCAGGACATTGGAATTGAAGGAAAGAATTGTTTTGTTTACAAAACAATTATTTGTCCAATTAGGACTGACATCCTAGATGTTTACTCTAACTTGAAAAAGTGAATTGTGGTCTTAGCTGACCCAATAGTAATCTATGTAAAGGCATGGTATTTATGCAAAGGACTTATTGTGATAAGAAGTGTGTGTGCTTGTATATGATTGCTAAGTTATGCAAAGTGAGAAAACTTTTGTGAAAGAGATATATGTCAATTTTTATATGGACTATCTGGTGATATGAGATCGAGTTGAAGATCAAATATTAGATAATGAAGGAAAATAACAATAAGTTACTTGTTTGAGTAGTGAGCTCTTCTTGTAGTTAAAATTTTATATTTGGGAAGTGGGATTTTTTTGCATAAATTATACTACAACTCCTAATAGGGTTGGGATCTCCTAATAGGGATTCAAAGTCTCCTAATAGGGACTACTTATACTAGATTTTTTCATTGACTCCTAACAGGATCAAACCTGTAACAAGAAACTTATATATTAGTATATTATCTTGTGGGTATCATCCCCATAGGGGTTTTCCCTTGGCTAGGGTTTTCGTAGTTAGTAAAATATGGTGTTATGAGTTATCTTTGTGCATTGCTATTGTTACTAATTAGAATTACTTTATTGCTTTGTTATGCATGGTTTAAACTAAGTAATAATATCTACTTGGTGACTAAATTTTGTAGATTACCGATTCACCCACCCCTCATAGTAATCCATATTTCTAACAATCGGTATAAGAGCTGAGTTACTTTGAAGAGGCTTAACATCTTAAGTAAGATCCCTATGGATATGGAATAGTTTATGAAGAACCTTGAAGAAGATCTTGAACAAATTTCTCTCCTTACTAAAGAAAGCGATAAGCCAAATGACATATATGAAGACTCCAAACTATACATTGGTCAATTGAAGGAAAAGATTGAACATCTAAAATCAAAGCCCAAATCTACTAAATATGGAACTAGTGATGATGACTATTCAAAGTTGAGGATAGAATGTAAGATCTTGAAGCATGAGTTGAAGATTACAAATCTAAAGTTGACTTTGAGAAATGATCCTAGCAAAGTTGAATCTAATTTGAAGACTAAAAATGCACATTTGGGAGCAAGTCTAGAAAATAAATCATCTAAGTTTGAAGCATTGAAAGAAGATCATGAAGAACTTAATAAGCACACTACTGTTGTGAAAGGTGAATTGACATAGTGCAAACAAAAATTTGAGAAGATTTATTCTAGTAGAGAAAAGCTTGATGATTCAATTTATATACAAAGACCTACTTATGAGAAGATTGGTCTTGGTTATCTAATTAACATGTTTGCGAAGAAGCCTAAGATTAGATCAGATCCAAAAGAAAAAAACAAATCTAATGATAAGATTGAATCCAATCAATCTTTTGAGAAACCTAAAGAAGTTGAGAAAACCAAGGAAGTTGAAATCTTGGATGAACCAAAGCAAGTGGGTCATCAATCTTTGATGAACATAAATGATGAGACATGACTTTGTTGTAGCCTCTGTTGGATTGAGTTTATTAAAGCTACCTCATTGATGATAAATTACCCTTAAGATAAGTATCTTACATATATAATATATATTATATATGTAATATAATATATATTATGTATTATGCATTATATATATATATATAAAATATAAATGATATATGTAATATAATATGTATATTACACATTATATATTATTATATAATAATACAATATTACATTACATATATGGTTAATATATTAATATTATATATATGTTAAAGGTGAAGTATGAATTTAGAGGTAAGTGCCTTTTATGTAATGAAATAGGTCATATGAAAAGAGATTATACTAATAAGTCATTTAATTATGTCAAGTATTTTTATAGTAATAATTATGATGGTATGGATCATAATGCAATTGATTGTAGGAAACCTAAGTATGATAATGATAGGAGAAATAGTAGAATGTCTAGAAATATGAACCCTATAGATAGAATAAGATCTAATGAAAGGACATTGAGATCCTATGAAGATAGAAGATAGATCATGTGTTATAAGTGTAACAACTTAGGACACATTTCTTAGAATTGTCATGCACCTAATGATCAGTAGAATCCTAGAAGTAGAGAACCTATATGTTAGTTATGCAATAAATTTAGACACACATCAAAGTAGTGCAGAATGGATAGAAAATTTAGACATAGAAGAAACAATGGAAGAAACTCCAAGGATGAAAGAATGATAGAAGGAACCATGAAAGGAACTATGGATCTAACAATAAAGAAAAAAGACATTGTGAGTGAACTTCAAGAAGAACTTAATGGAGCATACATGAAAGTAACATATATATTAAAAGAAAAGTTAGATGATGATGAGATAGGAAAATCAAAGTCGGTTGTTGAATTTGACTCAATTAAATTTAATTAAGCTTGTTCACACATCAGTATTTGAGAATTTTAGTCAGAGACTAAATTATAGGTAGGGAATTTGAAATAAGGTGTATCCAATTATGTTTAGATGGTACCTAAGCTTGCTTGTAATTTGGAGCTCATCTAAACAAGTTATGATGAAATTTAGAGTTATTGGTATTATAATAAAGGTTAATTCTATAATAGAAGATGAAAAATACATTTTTGTAGAGAATTTCATGATGCAAAGTCTTGAGGATGTTTTTCATGATGTAAGGAGGATATAGTAAACCTCAGGTGACATCTGAAGATCAGATAGATGAGTTTGAGAAGTTATCTGATTGTAGAACACAAATAACAAATTTTTCATATTTGTGAAGTACTCAATTAATCCAAGTTCAAGTTGATGGATAAATGGAATAAAAAATTAATTTTTCACTTCATTGCAAACACATTCAAAGTGAAGAGTATTCAGAAGCGACTTGCCAGAGCAATTTTTTGGTGAACCCTATTTTCAAAAAGAGGTATTTTATCATTTTTCCACAAATTTGTTGGGTAAATAATATTGTTGATAAAGTTCATGGATATATCAGTCGTTTACAATTTTGAGAATGAGGATAAACCTAAGTTTAAGATTGTTTCTATAAAACCTAATAAAAGAAACCCTTACTCTATGTTGTCTATCACTCTGAACAACATAGTTTACCTTGAAGATGTAGAAAGTTATTTGAATTGCAAGTTTGAATCAATCAGTAGTGAATTCATGAATAAAGATATGGAACTATTTTTTAACAATGAAATGATAGTGAAGCCTAGATATGAACATAAAGGGAATTTGACTTGTTTAAGTATCACTTCTACCATGAGCTAGATATAGATGAATGGACACAAATCATACTAAGTAGTAGACATTTCTATTGACCTGATTCATGAAGTAACTAGTCTTAGCATACAAGGCAATGTACCCATAGGTAAGAAACTAGTAAAGAAGAAAGTGGAAAGTTACAGTAAAGCAATATACAATGGAAAGGCTATGGTAATCAACTCCATCAAACAAGATGATGTGAGATTTCTTAGTAGAATTATTGCATATTCAATTTATGCAAGTTCTAAAATAGATGAACTTTTAGTAGGATTTATATATGCAGCATATAAGATGTGTGTTGAAAAAGAGCAAGTAAATCTAAGTGAAATACCGAGGATGCAACTCCTAGAAAAACTTGAAAAGATTAAGAGAACAAAGAATGGTGTGTTTAGATTCCAATTATTGATAAATCACATTTTCTTTCATGTAATAAAGAGATTTCCTTAGTTATCAGCAACACATATAACAAGTAGTGATAGATGCACTATGGAAACGATTACAGAAGTATGCAGAAAGAACCCTGTAGATAAGATATTGGATAGTGGTAATTTGATAATGAAAACATTCCAGAATAAGATGAAATAAAGTTTTAGAATTTCTCTTGCAATTGTGGATAGATTCAAAGAAGACATTTGTATTCTAGTTGATATAGATCATACTTACATTCAAGTAGTGGAATCTCAAGAGACATTTTTAGAGCCCTTGAGCTATGAATTAAGTGATGATGTTGTAGTTGGTTACATTGATTTTTCGTTAAATTTTGACAGAGATAAAGTAGAGTACATATTTGGAATATTTGATGAGATCATTCAGCATGATCATCAAGAAATCTTGGAAAAGGCCTCTCACAAGAAGGTTGAATCAATCATGAAGAAGGAACTATTAGAGGCCAATATGATAGAGAGTGAATTTGAGGCCGTGAGATAAAAAATGAAGCAAGGTGTATTGAACATAAAACCCTTGTCAATTTTAGTTGCTAAGACATCTTCAGAATAGATCATTTCATATGTGGAAGTGTCTGATGTTCAACCCAGTGAACAAAAGAGAAAATTAGAGAGATTAGTGCAAGTAGTGTCTACAAAGACAAAGAGAGTCAAACAAATGGCCATAGGACCCAGAAAGAAATAGAAAACTTGTTGACAATTGAGTCAAGTGAAGAAGAAGATAGAGAAAGACAAGTAGCAATTACTTGAGGAAGGTAGAAAAAGAAAGGAAGATGAATAAAATAAAAGAATTGTAGAAGATGAAAGAAAAAGTAAAACTAAGGAAGAAGAAAAGAAAAGATTATAAGAGAAGAAAGAAAGAGAGGAAAAGGAAAAGAAAGAAGAGGAAGAAAGAAATAAAGAAGTAGCAATGAAACAAAGGGAGGATGAGACTAAACCATCAAGTTCATCTACTCTTCTCTCTCTTGCTAGTTTAACTACTGATGATGATGAACAAACTAATCTAGTTTCATCCTTATCTAAAGTTTTATAGAATAATAAGATGGTGACAAGTATACAAATATCACTAATGGAAGTAACTAAAATATTGCATAGTACTTTGATAGTACAACATAGTGAGTTAGATCCCAAATAGAGAGTAGAAGCAATGCTACAATCATCCAATGAAGTGTTCACAAACTTGTTGAATTTTGTAGTGGCAAAGACTCAAATTTCTCATGATGCTAACTTTTTTAGCATTATTTGCCAAAATATCAAGAATGACTTAGTCAATCTTAATACATGCATAAAAGAACTTCAAAAATGTTAGCAAGAGGGGAAAGTTCTATATGTTAAGTCTATCTTATCATACAAACTGACTAAAGACTTGGACAATCAAATAGAGACAAATATGAGTGAGCTAGAGGCTTTATCTAGCTAGATCTAGCATCCATCTAGGAAAGCTAATGATTTTGAGAGTCAAGTTGCAAATGTTCACAGTGAGATCAGGAAACTAGAACTTCATAAAGAGTAGATATTGAAGAGAAATTTTGATTTCAAAGAATCCATTGCTTTGAAGTTATCTTTTTTTGAGAAGTATCTAGAGGGATGTGTTAAGGCCAAGGATACATATAAAAACTTTTTGTATTCAGATATCAATGTAGTTGAGATTGTATCATATGCATTATGTGCAATTCTCACATTAGCTGACTCTAGCAAAGAGACATGGACAAAAAGTATGAATAGTTTGAAGAATTTTTTTGATGGTTGTATGAAGATCATTTCAACATAAGGAAAGACAACAATTTTTGTAGTTTTTTGGATAGAATCCTGACATTTTGACCTTTTTCATTGATGTCAAAGGGGGAGAGATTCATGTGAAACTTGTATACATGACAAAAGGAGAAATTTTTGGGAGAGATACTGTGGGGAGAAATACATGTGAAGATTGTAAAAGTGTAAAGTATATTATAAGGGGGAGCATATGTAAAAACTTAATTAATAGATGTTTATATATTATTTACTTTTGTTTTTTTTCACTTAGCCAATTTTCCCTATTTTGTTGCCATCAATGCCAAAGGGAGAGATTTTTGACAATTGGCTATCAGTGATATGTAATTGTTGTCATTTATGGCAACACATGATGTACTTGCTAATAGGAAATCTTAGAAATAAAGATACTTAGTGTTTGGTAATCAGAAAATTGTCTAAGTATAGAATTTCATTTACAATAGTGTATTATTTTGTTTATAACATGTTGCAAACATCATATTATGAAAAGTGAAGTTACATGGAGATATTATACATGTTGGTGATGCTGTGAATAACCTTGGAAGCTTGTATAGACTATACAAAATAGAGTCAATCATGTTTTGATGAAGTAGGATAGCAGAATTGAAGGAAATAATAATTTTGTTTACAAAACAATTACTTGTCCAATTAGGGTCAACATCCTAGATGTTAAATCTATCCTAGTAATGTGAATTTTGGTCTTAGTCAAAGAAACAATAATTAATGTAAAGGCATGGTATTTATGAAAATGACTTCTTGCTATAATAAGTGTACATAATTGTATATGATTGTGAAGTTATGTGAGATGAGAATTTTTTTATGAAAGTGATATATCAAAAGTTTTATATGAGCTATCTTGTGATCCAAGATCAAGTTGAAGATCAGAGATCAAAGAAGGAAAGAAAATAATAGTAAATTACTTGTTTAAGAAATGAGCTCTTCTTGTAGTTTAAATTGCGTGTTTGGGCAATGGTCTCTTCTTGCATATGTATTATTCTACAACTCCTAATTAGGTTGAAATCTATTAAAAGGGATTCAAATTCTCCTAAGAGGGACTTCTTATACTAAATTTTCTCCTTGAATCCTAATAGGGCCCATCCTCTAGAAAAGAACTTATATATATCAATATATTATCTAATGGTTATCATCCCCACTGGGGTTTTCCCTTGGCCAAGGTTTCCCTAGTTAAAAAAAATGATATTATGAGTTATCTTTTTGCATTTCTATTCTTACTATTCAACATTACTTTATTGCTTTTTATGCATGGTTTAAAGTAAGTAATAATAACCAATTGGTGACTAATGTCTGTAGATAATTGATTCACCCCACCCTCTAAGTAATCCCTATTTCTAACATGTACCCCATCCATAAGCTCAAAATCCTGGTCTACTATCGATACTAGTTTCTCCACATTAGATTGAACATTGTGAAATAGTTTCACATTATCCTAAATTATCTCTATACATTTATACTCAAAATTGTCATGACATTTTTGACATGCTCCCAAAAATGAATCAACTTGGAAACCCCTCTTATCTCTCCTTTCCAATGCTATAGTGAGAGTAATTTCTAGGTGATCTTGGTCCAATGAGCCTATGATTCCATGTAGATAGCCTCTTAGAATCCCATTCTCTTTGTGTAGTTTCATCAACTTGTTCTTATTTATATCTAAATGCTTGCATACTTCCTTGATGCCCATAGTAATCATTACTTTAGATGTATCTACTATGGGCTTTTCTAATATGACTTCTTTACTTTGATAATCCTTAGGAGTCAAATATTCAGTTTTAGGATGTGGAGGAGGCATGGCTATTTGAGCAAGTAGGTCCTAATATTTATTATTAATTATGAAGGAAAATTATTGTGCATCTTTTGTAGGTAATTCAAGCCTCTTGATAGCTTCTACTAGCACATCCATACTTTCCTCTTCATTCAAGGTTAGTTGTCACTTTTGTTAGACCATAACTTCTCTCTTCAACCAAGATGGTGCAGTGCACATAGGAGATAAGTATTTGGTTAAAGAGGAGATTTTCCTTACAAGCCCTTATCCCTTATCCCTCCTTTCTAGAGTCTTCTCCTTTAGAGAGAGATCTAAATTTGGTGTCCCAATATTTGATGTATCCAAAGTACTCACCTCTATATCCTGAGAAGTTTGTTGAGCTTCTTTAGGTACCTATCCCTCCTTGTATACTTGATTGACTAGCCTTTTTTTGGGCTCTTTCTCACACATTGATCACTCTTATTTCATGATATAAGGGAGAGGAGTCACTAACCCTTTGTCCAAAAATGAAAAGTCCTAATATGTTGGTGGTGAGGTACCAGAGATCCTTGTGGATGAGGTGGCATTTAATCCCAATCCTATCCTAAAGTTTGATTCGTGGGTGTATCTCATATCTAATCACCCACAAATATAGTCCCTACCGACATAAAATAAAAGTTAAATATATTGGAAACATCTATATCTTTCCCATCTTTCTCATCCATCCATTGTTGCTACTCATCCTCTGAAGTTGTGACCTCAATGGGTTAACTTATAATTAATGTTGGCGTAATGGTGGAGGTTCTCCTTTTCTCTTCTTGGGTAGCCCAAGCCAAGTGTGTTCTTTAATTTAGTAGAAGATTTTCTTTTTCATCTTCTTCATCTACCTCAAGAATAGTTTATGGGGCCAAAGGAATACATATCACCTTTCTTTGTATCTTCTTCCTCCTAGTCCTTCTGATTATAGGTTTAACCCTATCTTTCTTAGTAGCCAAGGGAGAAGCTTTTTCCTCTTGTGTCAATGGTGATACCTCCTATGCTTTCTATTCTGGTTGTTGTTCTTGTTCCTTTTTGGGTGGTGACACTTTTATAGTATCTTGAGCTTGAGAAGCTTCTTCACTTTGTAGCTCTAGGGTCTCAAGTTCTTGTGCCACCTCTTGGACTTGAGGTTATTCAACTTCAAGCTTAGATTGCTTGGAAGAATCTCTTTTCCTATTGTTCTTCCCTTTGGCTACCCTAAAGTAACAAAATTCCTTGTCATGTTTGTATATTTTTTCCAACCTAACTCGAGATTGTATAGGGAAAGTTGGTACTATTAATTTTGTACCTTTACCCTTAACTAGGTGTGTTATGACCTAAAAAAATCATTTCCTGAGGAACTAGATCCAACTTAAGAGGCTTTTTGATCAATTCTCTTGTCAATTGGATGATATTCCTTTCCCTATGATTGATATCTACATTCTCTTCCTTGTTAATCCCAACATTCATGATTGTATTATCAAATATCTTGTCACGATTGTATGAGGGATCCAAGATATCTTGAGTGTCTTATTAGAAAACCTTTAATGGAATATTCATCTTCAAATCACTTTGTGCTAGATATAGAGTAATCCTACAATAATCCCTTATTTGGATATCATAGTCATCTATCATGTTCATCCAATGATCTTCCATTGTATCTTTATGGACAAACTATTTTTCTACCAAATTTTGAACTTTGCCAGTATTGTCAAAATATAGATGAGGGAGGTTGTAGTACTCTAAGGTATATTGATCCCATTCCACATCAAAAGTCATGACATCTTCTTTCTTCTTAACTTCAAATGGACCTATAGTGATGGGCCATACCTAGGTCTTTTTATATTGTTTCCTAACTTTGTCATATGCAGATGTGAGTTGTCTTGTAATCTCTAACAAGATGAGCCTATTCAATGGATATCTCAAGAGTTTCTTTAGATTCATAATTGTATCTACTATCTTTAACTGGATGTAGTAGGCACTAATTTCTACAATCCTTGTTGCTACCTCTACTAACATACTCTTAGCATAATCACCCTCTATGAACTGGATGATTGCAAAAATGAAGGAATCATTCAAAATTTTGTATTCTTTTCTCTAATCTGACATCTTCTTTATTACTAGTTGGGGGTATATGACATACATATAGGCATGAGAATCTTGCGTGCTTCTCCTCTTGAATAGTACTGGGTAATCAACCTCACTACCAATGGATACACAAAGTATGATGTCATATAAAACACAAGGTCAGCCTTGACTACTACTAGCTACTCATCTAATTTTGCACTTAGTATTGTGGCCCAATCAATTGGCAGTTTAGCTATTCTGATGTTCTTGATGAAATTTACCATTCAAATGTTGAGATGCCATGCTACGAGTAAACCAGTGACTCTTCTCAAAAGTATAATGGAGTATTCAATATCATCTTTCATATACCCTCTGGTCATATCTACTTTTCCTTCTCTTCATCCCACTAACATTCTATCAATCAAGAATGATGATTGTATGATTTCCATAGCCTTCTACTCATTATCCCTGTACCATCTCTCTGCTTGATGATAAGTAATTTTCACATATTGGTCCACACTTGGGAGATGGAAAAAATTCTCAATGTTCCTTGGTCTTAAATCCATGACAATCTCTCATATTATGCTCTTCACAATTTCTTCTAAAAAATAGTTCTCTACCAAGGCCATGACCAATTCCAAATATTTCACTCATGTGGGATGCAATGCTACATTAACCAAGCTTGATTAGATAAGTGTTGAGATTATTCAGGATCTCTCCTTACATTATTTACTAAGTACTAGGAATGTGTTCCAATCTATATGTCTAACTCTGTATCTATGATTTCTAAATGCCATCTTGGAAGTGTGATTTCTTTAGTGCACCTTGAAACTTGAAGATAATTGGTTTTGGACTAATCTTCTCTATGAGTGAGGATGAGGAGGAAGCCATATTATTTTCATAAAATATAAACACATTAGTCTAGAGGGGTGAAAACTAAACCCTAACAAAACTCTAATTGCCAAAAAACAAGACCCAAAATCCTTAACCCTAGCAAAACTACTTAGAAACCCTCTTTTTAGCTCTTCTATGTAGTTTAGCACACCTTGTGTACCTTGATAGGTTTTCTAGGTGCACTAAATAACCTTGAAAATGTTACTAAGTGTGTAGTGGAACACTTGCATGGGTGCACACCCTTGTGGAGTGTGCACATGTGCATGTCCACTACTGTGCACATTACATATGTGTGTTTTCTTATCAAGGACTTAGGGCTTTGTAGGCTTAAGGGTACATAAATGTGCACCTTGATGGGGTGCATATGTGCACACCCTATACTTGTGTTTAGGGTTAAGGGTAAGAAATGGTGCATACATGTAGACCTTGAAAAGGTGTGCATGTGTGTACCATTACCTTAGGTTCCTTTTAGGTTTGAAGAGGTGTGTACATGCATACCTTAGATAGGTGTACATGTGTGCACCTTTCACTTAGTTTAATTATGTTTTCTTTTTTGTTTTTGTTTTTTTAAAAATGTAAATAAAGGTGCACACGTGCACACCTTGGATAGGTGCACATGTGTGCAACTTTATTTTCTTAACTTAGTGCTTTGTGTGTAGGTTAAGGATATTAGTGCACCTCAAAGGTGTGGAGGTGCAGTCACAACTACTTCAAAGGAAATAATGAATAAGGGGAGGGGGTGGCCCTAGATATTTATAGACCTAGGACCTCCCATGCACACCTCAAAAGAGTGCATATGCATAGTAGAACATCTACTGCGCTTGCACATCTATGATAGGTGTGCATGTGTGCTAGGTGTTCTAGTGCACACCTTAGCCTCTTTTTCACCTTTTATCTTCCAAATTATTCAAATTTGACAACTGGATTTTTCAATAAGAAGACCAAGCAAGACCTAGACTCTAGGTAGTGCCCCAAAAATGACTCTGACCTCAAACTAGGGGTCTAGATAACAAAAACATTGTACTAGGGGGTCTCCATTTCTAGGAGAAATGAGGCGTGCATTATGAAACCACAAGAATTTATTTTAGGGATAATGAATTATGTCATATTGTTGGAAAGGGAAAAGTTAGGATTAAGTTTCAAAATGGGAATCATTGGCTACTACATGAGGTAAGACATGTTACAAGGCTGAATATGAATTTAATATTAGTAGGGTAGCTCAGTGATAAAGGGTTTCATAGTTACTTTTAAGGATAAATATTTGAAGGTTTCAAAAGGTTCCCTTCTAGTAGAAAAAGGTGTGAAAGTAGGCACCTTATATCTTTGTAAAGGTTATACCATTCCCTCTAATTTAATTATTTCAAAGGAAAATGAATGTTTAGGAACAATTGCTATATTTGAGTAGGGAGAACAAACAACTATTTAAAGAAGTTGAACTGGATGATTTGTTTGTGAAACATGATGAACCAAAGAAAAAAAATCAAGTTGATGAACCTAATAAGTTGAATCATCTAAGGAACTTAGATATGATTTCAGAGGTAGATGTTTCATATCAAATGAAGTTGGTCATATGAGGAGAGATTGTATAGGTAATTTCTATTGTTATAATTGTCATGGTTATGGACATAAAGTAGAATATTTTAAGAAACCTAAGTATGATAATAATAATACAAATAGTAGAATGTTTAGGAATAATAACCCTACAAGTGAGGAGAGAGGAAGATCACAAAGAAAATCTAATGATGGAGAGAAATCTAATGGTGAAAGGAAACAAGTTGTATGTTTCAAATGTAACAATCTTTGACATATTGCAAGGAACTGTAGAGAGTCAAAATGGAACCAATTAGAGAAGGAATGCACCTATATGCCAGTTATGGGATAACTTTGGACACACAATAAAATTTTGTAGAATGGACAAAAGGAACTTTAACAAGAATCCTAATTATAGAAGGAATTATAAAAATAAAAGATAGAAGAAATTATAATGGAAGCAACAATAGTCAGAAGGAAGTAATTAAAGAACATGTTGATGAATTCAAGGACACATTTGTGAAATCTATTAATCCAAAAAGTTCTAATACAATTTTGGAAGAGTAGTACTTTGATGCATGTAATGGAAGATTGAAATTAATAGTTGTTTGTGACTCATCCTATTTAAATTAAGCATTTTCGGGATGATAACATGTGAATTAGAAGTTGTGAAATGAGTAGAAGGTAGATGACATAGAGAGGAAGCTATGGTTGAGTGCACAAGAGTTTTGATGATCACAGTAAGTCATACAAAAGAAAATAAGTTTATTGGTAATCAATGACAACTTTTGAAGATGAATTAGATGTACATTTACTATGGAGTTAAATTTGAAATGATTAAGGATTGCAAGTAAGGTATTCAGTACCATTTGATTGTGTGAATATTTTGGAGAAATTTGAGAGTGATTAGATAGTGAACTCAGGTGTGAAGTGAAGCATTCAAAGTGTAAAGTTTTAGAAGCCCTAATAAATGATATTAAAGGTGTTTTATGAAGCTTTAAGCAAGAATTTTTAGTATTTATAGTTAGCAGTATGACAAGATAGTTACTTTTTGATATAAGTGAGAGACCTAGGTACAAATTCAAGAAGCACCCATTTATTTCTCTTATTGATGACCCATTAGGAGCATTTTCTCAAATCTTGCCAAATGTATTTCATGTAGAAGACATTAGAAGATACATTCATTATAAATTTGAGAGTGTTGGAGATGAAGATATTAAAAAGGAATTAGGAGTTATGTTTAATGGAGACCTAACCCTAAAGTTTGAGTATGCATACCTAAATGAATTGAACCTAATTAAGTATTTGTTTTATATAGAATTCAATAATCCTAAGTGGAGCATAATTATTCTAAGAAAAGTCCATGAAGAAATGTTTTAGATAGTTGATGTACCTATTTTAATTGAAAATGACATAATCCATAAGGTTACATGTTTAAGCAATAAAGGGTGAAATCTAGTAAATGACAAAAATATAAGGAAGACTATTGAGATAAACTTAATGACAAAGTTTGATGAAAGGAACATGAGAGTTTACTTGATCTAGGACAATAGAGTCAGAGTATTGAGCAAGATTGTTGGATATAAACTAAATCAACATTCTAGAGTAAACTCAGTGGTAGTAGGATTTCTACATGCAACCTATGTTATGGCAGTTGGAAAGGAGAATTTACACATGTGTGAAATTATCAGAGTGCAACTATTGGAAAACATTTCATAGTTGAAGAAAAATTAGAATACAATTTTCAGATTTGAATCTCTCTTAACACATTTGTTTTTCCATGAAACAAAAAAATTTCCTGGAATGAAAAATTGTGATAGTAATGAATGTTGTGTAAAGATGATCACCGAATGTTATAGTGCAAGACTTGAAGATGTCAGAGAGAAAGACATTTACAAGATGATGAAAAGCTTTCAATAAAAAATGAAGCAAAGTAGAGGAAGCCAGGGAGGAACTAAGAAAATCCTTGAAAAGAAGTAAGGAGATAGCCATAGCTGAAAATGACATGCACTACAAGGAGATTGACACTACACACATGTTTTCCAATGGAGATTCTGAGGAATTTGATGTAGCAATAGCATAATTAATGGAGAAAAATAGAGCACAAGCTAAAGAAATTAAACTACTCAAACTTGAACAAGAATTACAAGCCATAATTCTTTGTGAATTGACTGAACAAAAGAAAAGAGCTATTGAAGACAAGGCCATGATAGAAGATGACAAGAGAAATCTCATCAATAGGCTGAAAGAGAAGACAATTGAATTTGAAAAGATCTCAAACATGCTATTGGATACCTTAAGCCAGATGATGAATGTTCATCATGAGCTAAACATGAAGGACATTGAGATCTCTACCTTGAAGATGCAGAATGAAAAATTATAGAATGAATTGAAGAGAGAAAATGAAATAGCAAAAAGTTACAAAAAACACAATGAGGCCATCAAGTACTTTGAGCAATTGATAAATCACCAAGGGCTAGTAATGATACTTTAGGACTTGGCTACATCAGCATTGAACAAGGAGAATCATCCAAGGTTGTAGTAGAAAGAATAAACAAAGGTCAAAACACTAAACCTACTTGTCATTTCTATGGTAAAAATGGACATACCTCTAATGTGTGTAGAAGAAAGAATAGTCATTAGCATGATAAGCCTACAAATGCAAACTTTTGTCACAAGTGAAAGAAGCAATGACATTCAACACAAGACTAAAGAACCAAGACCATGAGGACACCAAGATTTGAGGGCCACTGCTAAAATTGCAAAAAGTATGGACATAGAGCATTTGAATGTAGATAAAAGCCTATGTGGATACCTAATTATCCTGTGAGAGGAATCAATCATGCACATCACTACAAATGGGATTACAATACTAGGTATATCTGTCACTATTGTCAAGAGTATGGACACATTTCAAGAGAAGTTACAGTGGTGGCTAAACCAAACTACATGTTTTGGTTTCTTGAAGGATGTTCATATTAGCAGACACTATCCTACAAAGTCAAAACCACCAAAGACTAAAGTTAACAAAGAAAAAGAGAAGATTGATGTTGAACAAATAAGAGGACAAATGAATAGCACATGGAAAAAGAAAGGTGAATGCAACACACCAAATGAAGAGATCACTTCACCCAAGAGGTCAAGTGATCACACCTCATCCAAATAAGCACAAGATAGATACATGGGGTTGATAGATACAAAAGATGTATCATACATCAGCCCAAGAAAAAATAGAAGTGATACAAAGAAGAAATATGCATGAGAAAAAATGCCAAGTTAACAGCTAGAAGATGACGTCAAGCTACCTTTGGTTTTCAAGTGAAACTTTAGTACATGCCGATTTCAATAGTCTAGTGGATGCTGAGTAAGAGATGTTAGTGGCTGTTGAGTAGATGAACTTTAATGGAAGTCACACTGATAAAATTTTTGGAAGCTGAGTGCACAACTATCATCACAAATGCAATAAATGCTAGGTTTTTGAACCTAATAAAGTTGAAAATTGTTCATTTTTGAATCATTCAAACACAAAGAAAAGTTGAGCAGAGTGAAGAGGTGATTCTACAATAATCAAATAGTGATTTGTAGTGATTCCAACAACAATTCAACTCAATTTCATTGATTCGCAAGTATTTCATTCAAGTGCTAAGCTATGTATATTTTGAAAGCTTATTTAATTTTAAACCCTAGTTCGGTAAACAATGGCATCTGGGTCAAAAACCATGAAGGAGAAGGAAAGTCATGAAATTCAACTAGTCTGTAATGAAGTCAAACAGCCAGAGTTTAGGCCCATTCCTAAAGTCGCTTATAAAATGATCTCATTGTTGCCCTATCTATAATACCTGATAAAGTTGTTATGGTTCAAGACATTCAAAAAATTTATAACTACAAAGTTGGAGCCATAGGAGATTTGGAGATTTTTAATGCATTTGATAAACTATGTGATAATGGAAAACTTAAAGATGAATTCTCCATAGTCGAGAAGAAGGGTCTGACCAAAGCTCTAGTTTTCCCTATTGTTTTCAAAATGGAATGGATATGCATAGTGTTGAGTAGAATCCAGGATGAAACATTTTGGTTAGAGACAGGACTAGTGAAGTTTACATAGAAAAATGTCCATAGGGTTACTAGTATTCCAACCCTAGATTGGCCAAAGACCCTGAGAAGCGACAAAAAGGAAGCCATAGAGAAGAATAAAAGTACAAAATGGAATAATAGGGGAATGAAAATAGACACAATCAGATAACCCCTTCTATATTTTTCTATGAGAGTCATATCCCACAAATTCTACCAATCAAGCAGACTAAATAGTGTACCATGTATAGTAGTGGATGTTGCCTATAAATTGGTAAAGAAAGATCATACATATGATCTTGCAGAGCTCATGTTACAATAGATCAATGAGAATCTAGGAACTATAAGGAAGTCTAAAGGAGCTCAATGAAAATTTGGATCAGTTTTGGTTTGTATGATTTTCTATATTTTTAAACAATTTTGTTCAGTAGGCAAGGTGAAATGGGATCAAGATAAGACCATTGTTGAGAAAATCAATGGATTCACTGAGTAGATGGGTGAGAATTTTGACACCCAAATGACTACCTATTTTGAGGACTTCAAGAAGTCCATGAAACAGAGGATGAGGATACCAGTCTGACTAGTTGAGTAGCATGAAAATGATAATTGCTTTCTTGTGGATATTGATTACACTTATATACAAGCAATCATACCTAGAGTGAGATTGCTTAGGCCACTAGGTTATGAACTTGATGTTGATCAAGCCTCAACAACAATAACAACACTACTTGTAGAAGACATCGATCATGATGCAAAAATTTTTGGTACTTATGAAATTGCCAAATCAAGGGTAGTGACAAATCTTAAGATAGCCACAATAGTGAAAAAGAAGGACAAATTGATCAAGAAGATCAAGAAGAGATTTGGAGATGAACAAGCATGCATAGCAGAGGAAGAGGAAGTAGATGAAGAAGAGGATGACAATGAAAATGAAGAAGATGAGCCTCTACAACTGACACAAGGTCTAGGTGAGGACAAGGACGAAGGTGCCAAGGAAGAAGAAGCTGAGGAAGCACCTATGAGAACCAAAGTCACCAAGAGGAAGGCTAAAACTCCACCTGATTCTCAACCCAAAGCAAAGAAAGTGGCAAAACCTACACCAGAGAAGCGTACTACCAAAGCCACCACCAGAGTTGCAACACAAAAGGCCAAAGAAGAGGCAAAAAATAAGAAGAAAGCCACCAAGAAGACTGATGAGGAGCCAAGGAAGAGAAGAAAATATGTAGCTCAACCTAACTCAGATGAAGAAAATATAGAGTTGACCAAAAGATAATAATTAGTTCAAAGTTGTAAGCCATCCACCTAAGTCTTCAATTGATAAATTGTGTACAAATATTAGAAATGATGACTTGAAAGATTTAAAGAATTTAGATTTTAATAAGCTCACTAAGGAAGAGAAAAATAAAATAGAGGAATCTAGGTATGCTATGATGGTTGAATACAAGCACACACCTCTAGAGCTAGATAGCTCGATGCCCAAAGAATTGTATAAAATTGTAGAAGACAAATGGCATTTTTCCTTGCAAATGGAAAAGGAAATAAGGGAGTCTACTTTAGCTAGATTGTTGCTTGATTTGACTAAGGGTCAAATAACTAATGCAGTCAAGTGGCACAATAGTAGATTTACTCTTAAGTATAGAGAATTTTGTATTTTACAAAATAAAATTAAAGATGTAGTAAGAAAATCCACAAGATTGTGGAAAATAATATACAAGAAAATTGATGATGTGTTTGATGAAGAATACAATGTAGAAGCAAGTGCCAAGAAAAAGGAAATGAAAGAAATAGGGAAGGAGGAGGAAGATAAGAAGGATGAGGAAGAGAAGAAAGTGGAAGAAGAAAAGAAAGATGAAGAGGAGAATAAAGAGGAGAAAGAGGAAGAAGAGGATATAGATGAGCAGCAAGAAGAAACTGTGCAAGACACACAACTATCACCTCCTAGCCCTCCTTATGCCACCATCGCACCTGTAGAGATTATCAAGATTAAGGATGTTATTGGCACTTCTAGTCAAAACATCAATCCATTAACTATAGAAGATTTAGAAAATGACCAATCAACACAAGCAGCTAGATTATGTTCAAGCCCAATACTGGTCAGTGTTGATGAATTGTAAAAGTTAGTAGTAAAATCTAAAGAAGTCAAGGTGAAAACACAAGAACCACCTTTGACCACTAAAAGTACTAGACTCTTATTGCTTCCATCTCCATCTCCACCAAAAACAATAGCAAATGCACTTCAAGTGCCAAGTTCAACAATAGAGGTAGAAATAGGAAAATTAGAACAATTAGCAAGCACACCCCTAGCCATTGATAGTGAAAAGGAGAAACAAATTGAAGAGAAGGAATAGATAAGAGATGAGGAGGAATCTGCAATACAAACTTTGGTTGAATTACCAAAAATAGGTATTGCCATTCAAAATCTTTAGAAGCTGAGCACTGAAATGCTAGCATTGGAAGTTAGAACACTAGGCTTGAGCTCAACAAAAGTAGCTAGAAACTTTAGTGTGGAATTCCTTAGCTTGATGAACAAATCACAATACCTTACTATGAATCCAACACTCTCACTAAGGAGAAGATTAATGGAAAAAATAGTGCACAAGATAGAAGAAGAAGGCAAGAGGTATTAAGAAAAGAATATAAATATAGGCAAGCATTGAATAAGATAAAGGACATCTTCATGGATGCCTTCAGCTTGCAAACACCTGATCAGTCAAGGCCAATAGTAGAGCAACTATTTGACATAGTTGACCAAGTGACTAATGAAGACCGAGATACAAATGCAAAATTAATGGAATGGTTAGAAAGGAAGTTCCAAGGAAAGGTACATGAGAAAATATCTAGTGATATAGCACTATCTCAAGTTGAGCTAGCTAAAAAATTGGATAGAGTAAAAATTCTACTTGGGAATATATTCTCCCTGTACAACAAGTTATGTGATTTTTCCAACTTCACATAGGAGACTAGCCAAAGGATACTGAGTTTTGAGAGAAATCTAAAGATTTCTAGTATGCAACTCCCCACTAATCCAGCTCAGAGTGAGAAGCATCTTGCTCAAATGCTTCACACATAGAGAGAATTAGCTATCTTAATTGTAGAAGAGGCAAGTACAAAAGATAAGTTGATGCAAATTCAGTCCTCTATAACCCCTCTCTTGGAGGTACTCCATAAGGAGAAAATGTATGCAAAAATAGTCCTCAAGAAAGATTCAAATATGTCTACTTCTAATGGACTTGTACATCTAGCAATAAAGATTTCCATCTAGCATAAGTCATTGGACATTGCACTACCAAATTGGGATGTAGCTCTGAAGATACTCTTGGAGGTAAATAACACATTTTTGGCTAAGCTTGGTATTACTCCATAGAACCCTTTGACATCAGTGTTAAAAAAAGGGGGAGATAAATTAAGGAGATATATATATATATATGCAGATACTATGGTAGAATACCAAATTTTGAATCATTTTTTCTTACATTCTTTCATTTTGAAAATTGAGTGGAAAGTTTGTAATAGCCAAAAAAGGGGGAGTCAAGTAATAAGAAGAAAGGGGAGGTGCAAAATTTTGAACTTCACATAGATTAGATACAACATACAAGCTTAGAATGTAGAAACAAGACAAAAGACAAAGAGGATTAGGCACTCAAGCATATAATTTTAGCTTCAAGAATGGATGAGGCATAATCAACTTAGGAGGATTCATAAGGTATATTTTTACTCATAATTTTTTTGAAAATTTTCATGAATACCAAGAGAATAAAGAATGTACTCAATAAGGTTAAGTTCATAAATGCTTAGTTAAGTGTTTTTGACACTCATGTCAAAGGGGGTGATTGTTGGTCAAAATAATAGTCTTGACAATTGAGTGTCAACACACTTAACCATTTTCACTATATATGCCAAGTACACAATGTATCCTGAGCTAGAATTTCAATAGGTGATGAGCCACAGTTGGTGCCAAGCAAGTCAGAACATAGTGTGTGTTGAGTGATCCAAGAAATGTTCATGTGCCAAGTGATCCAGAAAATGTTCATGTGCTAAGTGATCCAGGAAATGTTTAGATGTCGAGCAATATAGAACATACATGTTCCAAGCAATACAATATTTAACAGGTGCCAAGAAAACTAGGAATGTAACAGGTGTTGAGAAAACTAGGAAAGTAAGAGGTGCTGAGAAAACCAAGAAAGTAATGGATACTAAGCAATCAAGGAATCAGTTCATGTTGACCATCAATAATTTAATGAGTGCCAAGTAACTTAGGATCAACATAAGAGTTTGTGCTTTCATAAACAAAGATGTAAACCATTTTTGGAGCCAACTTAGAGAGATTTCAAAGGAGAAAAAGGATAAGGATGAATCATTTACATTCCGTATGCAATCTGCATACAACCAATTAGAAAAATGGAGAAGGCATGCAACCAATGAGAAAAATCCAAGGTATGAGCAGGAATTTGAGATTTAATATGAATCATAGATCCATATCAAGCACATAATTTTAGCTTCAAGAATGGATGAGGCATAATCAACTTAGGAGGATTCATAAGGTATATTTTTACTCATATTTTTTTTGAAATTTTGCATGAATACCAAGCAAATAAAGAATGTACTCAATAAGGTTAAGTTCATAAATGCTGAGTTAAGTGTTTTTGACACTCATGTCAAAGGGGGTGATTGTTGGTCAAAATAATAGTCTTGACAATTGAGTGTCAACACACTTAACCATTTTCACTATATATGCCAAGTACACAATGTATCCTGAGCTAGAATTTCAATAGGTGATGAGCCACAGTTGGTGCCAAGCAAGTTAGAACATAGTATGTGTTCAGTGATCCAAGAAATGTTCATGTGCCTAGTGATCTAGGAAATGTTCATGTGCCGAGTGATCCAGGAAATGTTTAGATGTCGAGCAATATAGAACATACATGTTCCAAGCAATACAATATTTAACAGGTGCCAAGAAAACTAGGAATGTAACAGGTGCCGAGAAAACTAGGAAAGTAACAGGTGCTGAGCAAACCAAGAAAGTAATGGACACTGACCAATCAAGGAATCAGTTCATGTTGACCATCAGTAATGTAATGAGTGCCAAGTAACTTAGGATCAACATAAGAGTTTGTGCTTTCATAAACAAAGATGTAAACCATTTTTGGAGCCAACTTATAGAGATTTCAAAGGAGAAAAAGGAAAAGGATGAATCATTTACATTCCCTATGCAATCTGCATACAACCAATTAGAAAAATGGAGAAGTCATGCAACCAATGAGAAAAATCCAAGGTATGAGCAGGAATTTGAGATTTAATATGAATCGTAGATCCATACCTAACCCTAAGTCTTTGCATTCTTTAAAAGGAGGTCAAAAACCTATTGCATGTGTGGTAGAGAATAGTGAATAAGCAGGTTATAACAAAATTTCAGTGTGAAGAGGAAAAGAATTAGAGGAATAGAGAAAAAAAATCATATCCAATTGATTAGAACAAAACAAGGGACAAGGAACACATACAGAGATTAGATCAAGCAAGGATCAAAATAAGAAGAGCAGATCTAGTACCCGAATCCAAAAATTTGAGATTGCATTCAATCAGGTCAAATTTTCTAATACTCTCTCACAATTGTATTAGAGGTTGAAATCCTATGTTGATAGGTTGGCTTAATAGCTAGGTAGAAGAACCTTTGGAGAAGGTGATTCAAAATCCTATGTATTAGGTGGGTTTAACAATCTATTGTAAATCCTTTAATAGGGTAGCACTTCACGTAAGTGTTTATAAATCCTCTAACTAGGTCACTATTGACACAATGTAAAGCCTTTAATAGGGCAGGCCTTTCATAGGGAAGACCATCAGAAGAGGTTGAATATTGATTGCTGTAGTGATTTTTGTGGGTGTCATTCCCAACCCAATTTTACCTTCTTATTCCTGGAGGGTTTATGGGTTATCAAATCTTTGTGTTATGCATTGATGCATGTTTCATTTCATGTTTGCTTATAAGTTTACATGCATGTACATTACTTTTAGTTATGTGTTAATAAGGGTTTAAAAGGATAAAAATTGGTGTGTTCTAATTCACCTCCACCTCTCAAAAGTACTCTTCCCATTTGAACATTCCAACAGACAGGCCTTGGATGTATTATTAGAGAAAAATCAACCAAGAAGGTTGAGATTAGAAAAGAACCAACTCTAGTTGGTGAGTCCCCTAAGGAATCTAATCTAAGTAAGATTGAATCAAGCATAACTATAAAAGTATTTAAAGAAGTTGAACTAGTTGATTTGTTTGTGAAACACGTTGAACCAAAGAAAACAAAGCAAGTTGATGAACCCAAGAAGTTGACTAATCTAAGGAACTTAGACATGATTTTAGAGGTAGATGTTTCATATGAAATGAAGTTGGTCATATGAAGAGAGATTGTATAGGTAATTTCTATTGTTATAATTGTCATGGTTATGGACATAAAGTAGTATATTGTAAGAAAACTAAGTTTAATAATAATAATAATACAAATAGTAGAATGTTTAGGAATAATAACCCTACAAGTGAGGAGAGAGGAAGATCACAAAGAAAATCTAATGATGGAGAGAAATCTAGTGGTGAAAGGAAACAAGTTGTATGTTAAAAATGTAACAATCTTGTACATATTGCAAGGAACTGTAGAGAGTTAGAATGGAACCAATTAGAGAAGGAATGCACCTATATGCCAGTTATGGGATAACTTTGGACACACAATAAAATTTTGCAGAATGGACAAAAGGAACTTTAACAAGAATCATAATTATAGAAGGAATAATAATAAAAAAGATCGAAGAAATTATAGTGGAAGAAACAATAGTCAGAAGGAAGTAATTAAAGAACATGTTAATGAATTCAAGGAAACATTTGTGAAATCTATTAATCCAAAAAGTTCTAATACAATTTTGGAAGAGTAGTACTTCTATGCACCTAATGGAAGATTGAAATTAATAGTTGTTTGTGACTCATCTTATTTAAATTAAGCATTTCCAGGATGAAAAAATGTGAATTAGAATTGTGAAATTAGTAGAAGGTAGATGACATAGAGAGGAAGCTATGGTTGAGTGTACAAGATTTTTGATGATCACAGTAAGTCATACAAAAGAAAACAAGTTTATTGGTAATCAATGACAACTTTTGAAGATGATTTAGATGCACATTTAATGTGGAGTTAAATTTGAAATGATTAAGGATTGCGAGTAAGGTATTCAATACCATTTTATTGTTTGAAGATTTTAGTGAAATTTGAGAGCGATTAGATAGTGAACTCAGGTGTGAAGTGAAGCATTCAAAGTGAAAAGTTGTAGAAGCCCTAATAAATGATATTAAAGGTATTTTAGGAGGCTTTAAGAAAGAATTTTAAGTATTTATAGTTAGCATTATGGAAAGATAGTTAATTTTTGATATAAGTGAGAGACCTAGGTACAAATTCAAGAAGCACCCATCTATTTCTCTTATTGATGACCCATTAGGAGCATTTTCTCAAATCTTGATAAATGTATTTCATGTTGAAGACATTAGGAGATACATTCATTATAAATTTGAGAGTGTTGGAGATGAAGATATTAAAATGGAATTAGGAGTTATGTGTAATGGAGACCTAACCCTAAAGTTTGAGTATGCATACCTAAATGAATCAAACCTAATTAAGTATTTGTTTTATATAGAATTCGATAATCATGAGTGGAGCATAATTATTCTAGGAAAAGTCCATGAAGAAATGTTTTAGATAGGTGATGTTTAAGCAATAAAGGGTGTAATCTAGTAAATGACAAAAATATAAGGAAGACTATTGAGATAAATTTAATGACTAAGTTTGATGAAAGGAACATGAGAGTTGACTTGATCTAGGAAAATGGAGTTAGAGTATTGAGGAAGATTGTAGGATATAAACTAAACCACAATTCTAGAGTAAACTTAGTGGTAGTAGAATTTCTACATGCAGCCTATGTGATGGCAGCTGGAAAGAAGAAAGTAAACATGTGTGAAATTATCAGAGTGCAATTATTGGACAACATTGCATAGTTGAAGAAAAATAAGAATACAATTGTCAGATTTGAATCTATCTTAACACATTTGTTTTTCCATGAAGCAAAGAAGTTTCCTAGAATGACAAATTGGGATAGTAATGAATGTTGTATGAAGATGATCACCTAATGTTATAGTGCAAGACTTGAAGATGTCAAAGATAGAGACATTTACAAGATGATGAAAAGCTTTCAATAAAAAATGAAGCAAAGTTATAGAATCCCTCCCTCTATGATGGAGAAATATAAAGATGAAATATGTTTTATGGTAGAGTCTAACACAACCTATATGGAGGTGGTCAAACCTAGAGTAAAGTTTATTGAACCCATGGGATATGAAATGAGTGAAGAAGTTATTGAAGCTTACGTTAAGATTATATTATAGTCTAAAAGAGAAATTGAATTTTCAAGATGGGTTACATATGAAGAGAAGATAAGGGAAGTCCATTCTGAACTTCATAGTAAAGAGATCAAGAAGAATATGGAAATGAAGATAGAATCTATTCTTAATGAGTTAGGCATGACTAGAGAAGAATTTAATAAAATAAAATGTATAGAAAAATAAATGAAAGCTAATGAGAAAAATGAGGTGTTGACAGCCACACTTATTGCCATTGCAACATTGTTTATGGATGCGATAGTACTAGGGTCTACTTCACAAATACCTACTGCAGGTTATGCAGTAGTTGTGCAATTAAAACTACTCTGGATACAACCTAGTTAGGAAGAGAAGAAATATGATGATGTTGAGGTGACAAAAAGTTCTACATAGAGGAAATATGAGAGATTAGTGAAGGTTAAGAAAGAACCAACACAAACCCCTAGAAAAGGGTCAAGAAAACCTACAGTGGACCTAGAAAGAGAAGGAAGATGATGCAAATGAGTGAGTCTAAGGAGTTTGATGAAGAGACTAAAGAAAAGATACTAGAATAGGAAGTTAGTGTTGAGAAAAAATTGTTAAGAAGGAAATTGTAGACAAAAGAGATTGATGGAACCTATCATGGAACAATGATGAAGAGGATTTGAAGAAAAAGGATAACAAGAGAACCTAGAGAAAGGTTGAGCTATTTTGTGTATAAAAGGAGTACTAAGACCAAGTAAGACATTGATGATATAGTGTATTCTTTATCTACTTAAGGCTGTAATGAAAGGACACTCAAGAAAAGAGTGGAAGAAGACTACGTGAAGAAAAGTGTTTTCCAAGCCTAACCAAGTGAACAGTGTAAGTCAAGAAAATTTAGTTCAGGCCAAGAAAAATCCAATAGGTGCCTAGCAAAGAAAAATATTAGTTTTGATTGAGTGAATTTTAGTATATGTTGAGTAAAGTTTAGCAAGTGGCAAGAACTAGTAAAATTTAGTCTAGAGCAATCCAATATCAATCAAGTATCAGAAGACATTAATTGTCGAGCAATAGCATGTAATTAATGAGTGAAAGTAAGATGAGTTTGATTGAAGATCTAATGAATTTGAGTTGATGTAGTTGATTTCTTGAATTGCGTGAGGCATGTGGACGATAAGCTGAATGAGCAGGTGGCACATAATTCAAGGTAAACCATTTTGAGTCAAATTCAAAGAGGATTTTAAGAGAAGTTTCTAAAGGATTATAATGGAAAGATGAGTAGATTCAATGAATCTAGCTTAATCTTAAGATGGTTGATTGTGATGAAGCAGAAAAAGATGTGAATTATTTATTTGAGGAGATAACATGCTAAAAGAAAGAATGTGGAGTAGAGGAGAATAGTCCAAATTTGAGAAAGATAGAAAGTCTAGGGTATTGCTTCATATGGTGGTTAAGTGAATGGATCTACAATTTGAAATCTAAGAAAGGAGGCTTAAGGAATTGAGATCTTGAAGGATGAACAAGCTACAATGAAGAAGAGGATGAATGCCAAGTAGAATGGAGGAATAAATATGAGATCTGTAACTTGTAAGTGAGTTATTTTATTATCAAATCAAAGTCTTGATGTTAGTTTCTAACAACTATATCAATTATGATAAATCCTTAGATTAAGATTGAACTAATAGTCATTTGTAAATCCTTTAACTGATGACATTCAAATGGGATATTCTAAAGTTCTCTAACAAGGCTCACTCCCAACAAGTTGATTGAAACCCTTTAACCAGGTCATATTTAATAGTGTGCATTGTAACTTTTAACAAGGTTGGCCTTTATGATGGCTTACTTTAGAAGATTGAAAATTAGTAGAAGGTTACTAGTGATCTTTCCCAAGTTGAGTTTCCACATTAAATCATTATGTCAAAATGTGTGAATGATTTTGTGTTAACTTATGCTTGCAACTTTGCAAAGTTATTTTGAGCTAGGACATAAATATGCATAAGGTTATGATATTGAATTATCTAATCGATTCATGCACATGTTGAATTATTGAAAATTTTGATATTTACATTTGGACCTTGGATAACTGATTAATGACCTGCCCCCCCCTGCCCCCACCAATTATTCTAAACACTCCAACAATTCATATCAAAGATTTGTGCTTATGAGTGGACAGTTTGAAGGCTAGAAGCTAAAGATCAAGATGGATAGAAAGGAGGTGCCCAAGCTTAATAGACATAATTTTCCTACATGGAAAGGCTTGATGAAATTTCACCTAGAAGGACTTGGTAAAATTATGCTTAGTCAACTATCAATGTTGAACATATGGATCCTGCTAGTGCTACAACCATTGATGAACTAAAAAAGAAGAAAGAACATAATTAGGTAATGTTAGAGATTGCATCTACCCTAAGGTACTTAGAGTTTGATGACATAAAAGGATGTACTAATGCTAAGAAAATATGAGATGCCATGCTAATAATTTATGGAGGAGATAAGAATGTGTTGAGAGCCAAAGAAGAAGTCTTAAGAGGAAAGTTTTATGAAATGAGATCGAAAGAAGGTGAGACCATAGTCCATTATTGTATAAGAAGCAAGGATATTTTTAATGCAATCAAAGGAGCAAATAGAATTATCAATGATGAGACTATAATAAGAAAAGTGTTAAGAATATTACTACCTATCTATGCTATTAGAGTCTTTGCAATACAAGAACTGAGGTGTGTTCAAGGTAGCAATGTAACCCTTGAAAGTCTAGTTGGTAGACTTATTTCTTTTGAACTTTCTTATTTTGATAATTTCAAATTAGAGAGTATTGATTAAGCATTAAAATATCAAATGACATTGAAAGAACCCAAGGATAAGGAAAAGAAAAAGATTAAAATTATTGCTAATGATAGTAGTATAGATGAGGAAGACTTTAAAGAACTTGGAGCACTATTAGCAAGGAAATTTTACAGAGTGAAAGGGAAATATAAAGGTAAGCTACCTCTCATATATTCTAATTACAATGAGATTGGAAATATTACATCTAGATGTCCTAAAAAGAAACAAAATAAAACTGAAGACAAATATTGGAGTAGAAAGGATGAGAGCAACAAAGTTTATAAAGATAAAGGAGAAAAATTTTGCTACATTGTTGAAGATGAATCTGATAGTAGATCAGAAGTTCATTATGATGGAGTTGTATATGTTTCTATGAAGGTTGAATTTGATGAAGATGAGGCAACTACATTAGTGTCCTATGTAACGAAAGGTGATAGATGGATCATTGATAGTGGATATTCATACCACATCAGTTCAGACAAAAGTAAGTTCAATATCCTTGAGCATTATAAAGAAAATCATGTTAGATTTGGTAATTATGCACCATATTTGATAAAATGAAAAGGATCAATTAGATTGACATATAAGATCATGTGTGAAAATGCTTACTATGTGGAAGAACTTAACTATAACTTGTTGAGTGTGTCACATTTAAATTGCTCAGGTTGTAAGGTTGAATTTGGAAATAGGAAGTCCAAGATTTATAACATAGATGGAAAAATTATTGGAAGTGGAGAGCAGATTAGAGGTAATCTATTCTATCTTGACATGAATGAAGCTACTTGTCTTGTTGTGTAATTTGATGATGCATGGCTATGGCACAAGAGGTTATGTCATGTAAATTTTGATAATTTGTTCAGTATCCATAAGATGAAGTGAGATAGAGGCTTGTGAAAGTTGAAGAAACCTAATAATATGATATGTAAACAATGTTATCCATAAGATGAAGTGAGATAGAGGCTTGTGAAAGTTGAAGAAACCTAATAATATGATATGTAAACAATGTCAATTAGTAAAAATGACAAAATCTAATTTTGAGAGTAAGACTCATACTTCTAAAGAAATTTTGGAATTAATGCATATTGATTTATGTGGGCTAGTTAATGTGAAAAGATACAAAGGTGAAAAACATTTTATTTTATTTGTTGATGATTAATCTAGAATGATGACAATGATGTTATTATGAGAAAAATCTAATTCTTTCCAAATGTATAAGTGGTATCTAGCAAGAGTTGAAAGAGAAATAGGTAAAAGTTTGAAAGGTCTGAGATATGACACAGGTGGAGAGATTACATCAGAAGAATTTAAAATCTATTATAATGATAGAGGAATCAAAATGATAAAAATCTACACCTAGAACCCCTCCACAAAATGGGATTGCTGAAAAGAGAAACATATCTATAATGGATTGTGCCAGAATACTGACGATGGAGATGAATGTTGCTTTAAAATATTGGAGATAAGCTATCAATTCAACTGTCTATACCTTGAACATAGTACAATTCAAGATAGGTACACATTTCACACCTTTTGTACTATGGTATGGATACTTCCATAATTTTAAATATTTTAAGATGTTTGGAACCAAGTGTTATATTGTAAAGGACAAAAAGGAAGGTAAGTTTGATGCAAAAAAGTGATGAAGGTATATTCCTAGGCTAAACCACAAGAAGTAAAGCTTACAAGTGTTTACATACTAACACTAAAAAAGTTGTGGAAAGTGAAAATGTGAAGATTAATGAACATATAAAGATTCATGAAGAAGAGAAAAAGAAGGAATCTAAAGATTACAAAACATTTATATACTTCTAAGAAGATATGCATACCGATGATGGAGCTATGAATCAAGTTGTAAATCAACAAGAATCAACGACTACCAAGTCACATACAATGGATTTCAAGTTTCATTTAGGAGCTTAGTTGTAGTTAGGAACTGAGTTATAGATAGGAGAAAAGACTCATTCTAATATATAAATTAGTTTGCAAGAAAGATACATTGAATTACCTGATAAAGAGGTACACAATGATTCTAATATTGATTAAGGATCTATTGTAGAAAGAATAAAAAAGCCAAGGCTATCAAAGTATGTTAGAAGACATTGTGCTATAGAAAAAATCATTGGAGATAAAGAAGGTGGAATGATGAAATGAAACAAGTTGAGAAATGAAACATGTTTTCTAGGTATGCATGAACCTAGATCAGTGAAAAATACATTAGAAAATGAAGATTGGATTCAAGCCATGAGTGAAGAGATTGATTAGATTGAGAAGAGCATAACTTGAAAATTGGTATCTATAATAGATAACAACAATGTTATTGGAATCAAGTGGGTATACAGAAAAAAATTGGATGAGAATGTTAAAATGAAAGAAAAGAAAGAGAGATTAGTTTGCAAAGGATTTGCACAAGAAGAGGGAATTGAAAATGTAGAGAAATTTTTCCCAGTTGGTAGATTGGAAGGAGTAAGAACTTTTCTTTCTTATTCACCTTACAAAGGATTCAAGGTTTACCAAATGGATGTGAAGTGAATAATTTTGAGTGGTATATTGGAAGAAGAACTCTACATTGAATAAATAGAAGGATTTATTGATTGAAATAAGAAGAGTAAGGTATATAGACTACACAAGGCATTATATGGTTTATAGAAAGCACCTAGAGCATGGTATGAAAAACTACACAAATATCTTGTGAAGATTGGTTTTGAGAAGACTAATGACAACAACAATTTATACTTGAACACTAAAGGAGGTAAAGGTATTTTACTAGCTAAAACATTTATTGATGATATTATATTTGGAGGAAAAAATGCATTGTGCAAGACATTTGGAAGAGAAATGATGGAAGAATTAGAGATGTCTATGTTTGGAGAGATTAAGTTCTTTGTTGGAAAACAAGTATACTAGATGAAATTTAGGTGAAGGAGATCTTGAGGACATTTGGTATGGAATATTTAAAACCAATTAATACTCCCATGGTGACATGACATAAAATATCAAAAATCGATGATGAACCAAATATTGTACAGATTTATGATCAAATTTTTTTAGTATATTGTACATAGAAGACCTAATATAGCACTAGCTATCAAGATTGTTGCAAGATTTTCTAAAGATCCTAAGGAAAATCACTTGATGGTTGTCAAAAGAATTATGAGATATTTGAAAGGAACAAAATATTATGGTTTATACTATAAGAAAATGACAAATTTGATATAAGAACCTATATAGCTATTGATGGGGCTATAAACATTGATTAAAGAAAGAGCACAACTGGTGGAGCATTTTTCTCTAGAAAGAGATTAGTCTCATGGACTAGTACATAATTTTATTTCACAATATATTTCTAAAGTTGAATATGTTGCTACTATAGTAAACTGCACAAATATGGTATGGATTAAATAGTTACTCAAAGGAATAAAGGAAAAATTACTAAACCTATTGTAATCTACTATGAATACAAGTGCTATAAACATATCTAAGAACCATGTGATGTGTACAAATAAAAATCACATTTCAATCAAGTATCATTACTTGAGAGAGTTGGTTCAAGAAAAAGAAGTGAGAATAGATTATGTGAATACAATGGAACAAATAGATGACATATTCACAAAGGCATTACCTGAGGATGCTCATGAATATCTAAGAGGTAAATTAGGGGTGATACCACTATCCAAAGATACTTGAAGAAGAAAAGTAGTGCCCTACATCAACTGAGTTGAATGATATATCTTACAACTTGATGCAATGGATCTTACTTTAGGACCTACCTGAAGTAAAGAAGGGGTTGAAACATAAGATTTTATAGTCACATGCAAGGTGATAGAGGGAAAACTTGAATTGAAGGAAATAACTTGATAAGGTGACAAGTCTTTGATATTGTTTTCAAAGATGGAGAATAAGCTATAGAGGAAGATAGAACAAAGAGGGAGAGATCTATAAGAGTTTTACAAGTGTTATCAGAGAGAAAACACATAGATGAGATAAAATATATAGATTAGAGATTATAGTGAAAGGTCAAACACTGATAGATGGAACCAATTCTTTTTGGTATTGGATTTTCATCAATGCCAAAGAGGGAGATTATTGAGAACAAATTGTTAAGAAGGATATTAAATTGAGAAAAGAGATTGATGGAACCTATCATGGAACAATCATTATTTTTTCATTGATGTCAAACCTACTACTTATTGGTGAGCCAATTATAATTTGGTCTAAATGCTACCATTTGAGTCAATTGATGAAGAGGATTTGAAAAGAAAGGATAATAAGAGAACCTAGAGAAAGGTTGAGTTATTTGGTGTATAAAAGGAGTACTAAGACCAAGTAAGACATTGATGATATAGTGTATTTCTTATACACTTAAGGCTATAATGAAAGGATACTCAAAAAAAGATTGCAAGAAGACAAGGTGAAGAAAAGTGTTTGCCAAGCCAAGACTCAATGAATTTGACCTAACCATAAGATGGATGATTGTGATGAAGTGGAAAAATATGTAAATTATTTATTTAAGGAAATAATAAACCAAAAGAAAGAATTTGGAGTAGAGGAGAAGAGTTTAGATTTGAGAAATAGAAAAAGTCTAGGGTATTGCTTCATAGGGTGGCTAAGTGAATGGATTTACAATTGGAAAACTAAGAAAGGAGGCTTAAGGAATTGAGATCTTGAAGAGTGAACAAGCTATGGAGACAAATAGGATGAATGCCAAGTAGAATGAAGGACTAAGTATGAGATCTATAACCTACAAGTGAGGTGTTTTATTATGAGATCAAAGTGCTATTGTTACTTCCTAATAACTATATTGGTTAGGATAAATCCTTTTGATTAAGTTTGACCTAGCAATCATTTGTAAATCTTTTAGCTAATGAGATTTGAATGAGGTGTTCTAAAGTCCTCTAATAAGGCTCAATCTCAATAGGGTGATTGAAATCCTTTAACAAGGTTGGCCTTTACCATGGCTCACTTTAGAAGAGTTTTCCCAAGTTGGGTTTCCATGTTAAATCCTTGTGTCAAACTGCATGAATGATTTTGTGTTAACTTATGTTTATAATTCCACAAAATTATTTTGACCTAGGACATGAATATGTATAGGTTAAGATGTTGAATGATCTAATTGATGCATGCACATGTTGAAGTATTGAAAGGTTTAATTTGTATATTTGAACCTTGGACAACTAATTCACCACCCCCAGTTATTCTAAACATTCCAAAAATTGGTATCAGAGCCTTGTGTTTGTAAGTGGGCAGTTTGAAGGTATTGGAAGCTAAAGATCAATATGTATAGAAAGGAGGTGCCAAAGCTTAACAAAGACAATTTTCATGTATGGAAAAGCTTGATGAAACTTCACCTGTAAGGACTTGGAGGTTATGCTTAGTCAACTGTTACTATTGAATAGGTGGATCCTATTGGTACTACAACTACTAATGAACTAAAAAAAAGAAATAACATAATTAGATAATGTTAGATATTGCATCTACCCTAAGCTACTCAAAGTTTGATGACATCAATGGATGTACTAATTCCAAGAACTTTTGGGATGCCATGCAAATGATTAATCAAGGAGATAAGAATGTGTTGAGAGCCAAAGCATAAAGCTTAAGAGGAAATTTTGATGAAATGAGAATGCAAGAAGGTGAGACCATAGTCTAGTATTGTACAAGAGTCAAGGATATTGTTAATGAAATTAGAGGAGAAAATGGAATTAATTATGATGAGACTATGATAAGAAAAGTATTGGGAACCTTACTGCCTATCTACGCTATTAGAGTCTCTACAATATTAGAATTGAGTTATGCTCTTGGTAGTTATCTAACCCTTGAAGGTTTGATTGTTAGACTCACTACTTTTGAACTTTCTAATGTTGATAATTTCAAATCCAAGAGTATAGATTCAACTTTGAAAGCTCAACTGACATTGAAAGAACCTATAGATAAGGAAAAAAAAAATGTTAAAACTATTGCTAATGATAGTCATATAGATGAGGAAGACTTTGAAGAACTTGAAGCACCACTAGCAAGGAAATTTCATAGAGGAAATAGGAAATAGAAAGGTAACTACCTATCATATGTTTTAACTGTAATGAGGTTGAAAATATTGGAAGTAGATTTCTTGGAAAGAAACATAGTAAAAGTGAAGACAAATATAAAATAAGAAAGAATGAGAGAAAAATGGTTCTAAAGATAAAGGAAAGAAATCCCACTATATTTTTGAAGAGGAATCTGATATTGGATCGAGGATCATGATGATGAGGTTGTATATGTTTCTATAAAGGAAGAATCTGATGAAGATGAGGTAACTACATTTGTGTCTTATGTAACCAAAAGGTGATAGATGGATCATTGGAAGTGGATGTTCGCGCCACATAGCTAGACATAAAAGTAAGTTGATTACCCTTGATAATTATAAAGGAAATCATGTTAGATTTGGTAAAGATGAACCATATTTGAATAAAGAAAAGGGATCAATTAGACAAATAGATAATACCATGCGTGGCAATTCTTACTATGTGGAAGGACTTAACTATAACTTTTTGAGAGTGTCATAATTAAATAGCTCAGGTTGTAAGGTTGAATTTGGAAATAGGAAGGCCAAGATTTACAATATAGATGGAAGACTTATTAGAAGTGGAGAGCAAACTAGAGGTAATGCATTCTATCTTGACATGAATGAAGCTACTTGTCTTTTTGTACAATTTGATGATTTATGGATATGACACAAGAGGTTATGTAATGTAAATTTTGATAATTTGGTCAAAGTTGAAGAAACCTAATAATATAATTTGCAAACAATGTAATTCAACAAAAAATGACAAAATCTACTTTCAAGAGTAAGACTCATACTTCTAAAGAATTTTTGGAATTAGTTCATACTGATATATGTGGGATAATTAATGTGAAAAGCTAAAAAGGTGAGAAATATTTTATTTAATTTATTGATGATTACTCCAAAATGATGGCAATGATGTTCTTATTAGAAAAATCTAATTCTTTCCAAATATTTAAGTGGTATCTAGCAAGAGTTGAAAAAGATATAGGTAAAAATTTGACATGTCTATCAGAGGTGGAAATTTTACATCAAATGAATTTAAAATCTATTGTAATCAAAGAGGAATCAAAAGAAAAACTTCTATACATAGAACTTCTCCACAAAATGTGATTGTCGAAAGGAGAAAAAAATCTATAATGGATTGTGCTAGAACACTGATGATGGAGAAGAATGTTGCTTTGAAATATTGGAGAGAAGTTGTTAATATGACTATCTATACCTTGAACAGAGAACATGTCAAGAAATGTACACATTTCACAGCTTTTGAGCTATGCTATGGATAGTCCCTAATTTTAAATATTTCAAAATATTTGCAAGCAAGTATTATATTATGAAAGACAATAGAGAAGTTAAGTTTGATACAAAAAGTGATGAACATATATTACTAGGCCAATCCACAAGAAGTAGAGCTTATAAGTGTTTTAATACTAGTACTAAAAAAGTTGTAGAAAGTGCAAATGTGAAGATTGATGAATAAACAAGGATTCATGAAGAAGAGCAAAAGAAAGAACCTAAAGATTACAAAACATTCATATACTTCTATGAAGATATGCTTGCTGATGATGGAGTTGTGAATCAAGCTATAAATCAACAAGAATTAGTGACTGTTGAGTCACATACAATGGATGCTGAGTTACATTTAGTAGCCAACTTGTACTAAAAAAATGAGTTATAGGTAGGATTAAAAATTCATTTTGATACAAAAATTAGTTTGCAAGGAAGAAACATTGAATTACCTAAAAGTGAGGTACATAGTGATTCTGAGATTGATGAAAGATCTATTGTAGAAAGAAGAACAAAGAAAAGACTTTCAAAGTATATCAAAAGACATCGCCCTGTAGAAAAAAATCATTGGAGATAAAGAAGGTGGAACAATGAAAAGAAAAAAGTTTAGAAATGAAACATGTTTTCTAAGTATGCATGAACCTAGATTAGTGAAGGATGCATTAGAAAACAAAGACAAGATTCAAGCCTTCAATGAAGAGATTGATCAAATTGAGAAGAACAAAACTTGAACATTGGTACCTAGACCAAGAAAAAGAATGTTATTGGAACCAAGTGGGTATACAAAAATAAATTGGATGAGAATGGTGAACTGACAAGAAACAAAGAAATATTAGTTTACAAAGGATTTGCACAAGAAGAGGGAATTGACTATGGAGAGATGTTTGCCCCAGTCGGTAGATTGGAAGGAGTAAGAACTCTACTTGGTTATTCATCTTGCAAAGGATTCAAGGTTTCTCAAATGGATGTGAAGTCACCATTTTTGAATGGTATACTGGAAGAAGAAATCTACATTGAACAAGTTGAAGGATTATTTGATCCAAAGAAGAAGAATATGGTATGTAGACTACACAAGGATTTATATGGTTAAAAAAAAGAACCTAGAGCATGGTATAAAAGACAACATAGCTATGTTGTGAAGACTGGTTTTGAGAAGAATGATGACAACAAAAATTTATACTTGAAGATTGAAGGAGGTAAAGGTATTTTACTAACTCAAATATTTGTTGATTGATATCATATATAGAGGAAAAAATGCACTGTGCAAGACATTTTCAAGTGAAATGATGAAAGAATTTGAGATGTCTATATTTGAAGAGATTAAATTCTTTGTTCGAATACCAAGTATATTAGATGAAATATGGCATTTGCATTACTCAGTAAAAGTATGTGAAGGAGATCTTGAAGAAATTTGGTATGGAAGATTCAAAACTAGTTAGTAGTTCAATGGTGACAAGACATAAACTATCAAAAACTAGTTATTTTGTTGAAGTGAACCAAACAATGTACAAGTCTATGATTTAAAAATTTTAGTATGTTGTACATAGAAGACCTAATATAGCACTATTTTTTGGGGTTGTTGCAAGATTTTTTACAAATCCTAAGGAAAATCACTTGATGGCTATCAAAATAATTATGTGATATCTAAATGGAAGAGAAGAATATGGTTTATACTACAAGGAGAATGATAAATTTGATTTAAGAGATTATATAGATGTTGTTTAGGTTGAAAACATTAATGATAGAAAGAATAAAAGTGGTGGAGCATTTTTCTTTAGAAAGATATTAGTCTCATGGATTAGTGAGAAATATAATTATATTTCACAATCTGCTACTAAAGTTGAATATGTTGTTGGTAGAATGAACTACACAAATGTAGTATAGATTAAACAATTACTCAAAGGAATTAAGGAAGAAATTAATGAACCTGTTGTATTCTATAGTGACAGTATAAGTTCTTTAAACATATCTAAGAACCCTGTGATATATACAAAAGACAAGATATATTGCAATCAAGTATCATTACTTGAGAGAGTTGGTTCAAGACAAAGAAGTGAGAATGGATTATGTGAATACAAAGGAACATATAGCTGATATATTTACAAAGGCTTTGCCTAACGATGCTTATGAATATCTAAGAGGTAAAGTAGGAGTGATACCCCTATCCAAAGCTACTTAAAAAAAAAAAGTAGTGCCCTACATCAACCAAACTAAATGATACATCTTACAACTTGATGCAGAGGATCCTACTTTAGGAGCTTCCTAAAGTAAATAAGGAGCCAAAACATAAGATTTTATAGTCACATGCAAGGTGATAGAGGGAGAACCTGAATTAAAGGAAACAATATAATAAGATGACAAGTCATTGAATTTGTTTTCAAAGGCAGATAATAAACCTGAGGGAGAATAAACTATAAAGGAAAATAGAATAAAGAGGGAGAGATCTATAAGAGTTTAAAAAGTGTTATTAGAGAGACAACACACAAATGAGGTAAAAGAAAAAGATCATTGCTTATAGAGAAATATCAAACACTAATAGAGAGAGACAATTCTTTTTGGTATTATTGTTGGTATTGGTTTTACATCAATGCTAAAGAGGGAGATTGTTGAGAATAGATTGATAAGAATGAGATTGTTGAGAAAAGAGATTGATAGAACCTATCATGGAAAAATAATTATTCATTCATTGATGTCAAACCTACTACTTGCTGGGTGGAAATATTGATAATTTGGTCTAAATGTTATGATTTGAGTTGACTAATGAGGAGGATTTGAAAAGAAAGGATAGCAAGGGAACTTAGAGAAAGGTTGAGCTATTTGGTGTATAAAAGAAGCACTAAGAGCAAGTAAGACATTGATGATATAGTGTATTTTTTATCTACTTAAGGTTGTAATGAAAGGATACTCAAGAAAAGATTGGAAGAAGACTAGGTGAAGAAAAGTGTTTGCCAAGATTGATTGAGTGAATAGTGTAAGCTAAGAAAATTCAGTTTAGGCTGAGAAAAATCCAATAGGTGCTAAGCAAAGAAAAATATTATCCGTGACTAAGTGAGTTTTAGTGTATGTTGAGTAAATTTTAGTAAGTACTGAGCACCACTAAACTTTAGTGTGTGTCGAGCAATCTAGCATTGATCGAGTATCTAAAGATAGTGATTTCCAAACAAGAGCATGTAATCATTGAGTGATAGTTAATGAGTTTGACCAAAGATATAATGATTTTGAGATGACATAGTTAATTTCATGAATTGTGTGAAGCATGTGGAAGATAAGATTGATAAGTTGGTTCCACAAAATTTAATGTAAACTATTTTGAGGAAAATTCAAAAAGGATTGTAAGAGATATTTCTACCATAATGATATTTTAAAATTATTTGCATTGATGTCTAAGATTATAGAGACAACTATAAAGATATCTTGATCCAAGTAATCTAGTTAGCTTGATATAGAAAAATGAGAAGAATAATAAGGAAAAAAAAGAACCCATCATGATAGGGTAACTAGTAACCTACAACACTACCAACATTGATTTAAAAAATATTGTACCTATCAATAATCAATAATTTACAATATAAATTTGGCAATAAAATCAACTAATGACATGATATTTTCTTAGACCATTACATATAATTGCATGGACACGGTTCACCCTCTCCTCTTCATTAGGAAGATTTATGAGAAGCATTATAGGATCCACACTCTTGATAAGATCAAAGTCCTCATATATTCTATCTCCTTGAAGAGTAACAACCAAGTGGGTACCTACATCAATGTGAAAATGAATATTAAGGTATTATAGAGATTTTGAAATTATTGTGACAAAGAAGAATCATTAGCCCTAACATATGCCTTTACAATCATAGTTTTTTTTGTAGATGATAATTAGATAAATGTGGGTTCAAATTGAAATTATATTTGAAATTACATAACAAATATGGGTGCATGAAACTGGAACTCTAATATTGTCAATCTAGAGAGAATGATGAATTTCAATTATCTTCTCTTTGTGATCAATCAACTAATACATAGGTATATCTCTTATAGATAGACTCTAGAGGGGACAAGTTGGCATGAGGATGTTCCTCTACACAAGGTCACTTTGTGAAAGAGGAAGGAGAGATGGCTATATGATACACTGTTAGAGGCCAAGGAGCGAGAGGTGAGCCACAAAGTATGATTCGAGAGAGTTGGGCACTTGAGAGATTATGATTGAAAAGGTAATTGCAAAACAACTACAAAAATGTAGTATTCAATTATGTTTCAATTATATCATAGGAATCTACAAGATAAGACTAGAAATTCTCTAAATAGACTATTAATAAAAAGTAGCTCAATAGTAATGTGGATATTACATTTGAAGAGAATACCTTATTTAATGGACATTGTTTGTTTTTCTATGTAGTTGAAGCAACTAGTCCTTGCATATCCAATATGGTACTGGATGAATTTCTTTGCCATGCTTTCATTCTCTAAAATAATCATAAATTACTCATGCAAATATATGTAGATAGCCCAAATGAAGAAAGAAAACAAATGGACTTCTAAGAGGTCTATGATAAATACACTTTTTGAAATATCATAATAGGTATATCAACCAGCCTGAAATGAATTGTACTTTCACACAACTTTTTTTTGAGGCATCATATCCAAGGTGTCCAACCCTCATACATTTTGCACAAATATTCAATTCTTGTAGCTTGATGAAGAAGATGGTCCACTTGTTTTGAGATAGTAAATGGTCTGCACAAACAATATAAAAAGGATTTTACTAAATATTGTTACAAATAAACAAGTGGACTTGACCAATATTATTAAATAATCAATAATTTATTAATAATTAACCTTTTCTCATCACTATCGCAGCCTTCTAGCCTTGCCTCAACTCATTTTAGCACTAATACTGAATACACATTCTTACTTGGTAATGAAATGCATGTGAAAATTTATCAACATTAAAAGCTTTTAATTAGAATGCATGATTGATAAATAAAATTCCATACCCCTAAAAGTGTGACTTCTTTGTTCTATCCACATAGATGAAAATAAAGTAGATAATTCATTATAGCTTCCAACCCTACCTTTATCTATTGTTACATGAATCTATTTCTACCTATTTCCCTATTGCAAATCTCTAGTTTGATGTTTTTTGATAGCATTCAAATAGCTATTTCCTATTTCTGAAATATTTATATGTGTCATGCTTAGGATTTTAGAGTTAGCCTTTATAGATGTCAGTAAGTCCTCTCACTTATGATTTGTGCTCTTTGAGAAGGGAATCTGAATGCTTCCTGTACAAATCCAATTATTACCGATGTATGGAACTTCAAATTTTCCATTAGTTCCAATATGTGGAACTATTGCAAGATCTTCATGGCTATTAACAATGAAGGATGGAGAAGTAAAAATTATATCCTCATTTAATTTTACTATATATCTTGAGGAATCTTCCAACTAACCTCCACTAAAACTAATCATGTCAGCTACAATTATATGATATTCCTAGTTATTAAAGATACCCATAGGGTCTTCTTGGTTTTAGCAGATGACACTCTTAGAGGAATTACAATTAGACTCAGACTGACTAGTTTCTAAGCTATCAAGTGGTGAAATTGAGGACTCTTCATCACCTTGAAGAAGAATTTCTTTATCAGTCATAAAATATCTTCCATTTTCATCATTGTCCCTAACTATTTAGATACATTATTTCTATCTTGATTTAAGCTAAACACTTCATCCCTATCAAGTTCAAGTCCAACCAAATCTAATTCTTGTGACCTTGCTTCCTGACTTTTTCCAACACCTTCAAGAGCTTAGGGAAATAGTAAAAACAACTAATAGTAGACATTACTTAATTAAACTATTTTGGTCATAACTGTAACATACTATATATCACCAAAAGAGTAATGACTATAGGGCAGAGAATTAGTAGTTTACTTTATGAAGAAGACCCACATCAAAACTTGTAGTTAATGCAATTTTTGTCAAAGCTATATGTAACTCTTTCATAGTGTTTAGAAGAACTAGAACAATAGACATCAAAATGGGTTAAACTTCTCCTAGCTTTGAATGAAGAAACTAGAGTATTGCTTGGCCTTGTCTTGGAAAGACTTCTAGCTTTTTTGCTTAACTAATGTTTTGAAATTGATAACTAAATCTATCAACAGCTTCATGATTCAAATATATCATATTTCCATAATCCATCTAAATTTAATAAATACTTTATAGATTTTCTATAGGATAAATATGTGGTTGAAGCTCAGAGAATGGATGGGTTTGAGTTGAATGAATTAAATAAGGTTACTCTTGAAGAAGGGAATGACAGGGTTGACTTGCCAAAATGTAGAGTCTTATGTTTTTGACATGATTTGGAAGCATAAAAAATTAATTTTTTTTTTTAAGACATAGGATATTATTAGTTTAATGCTAAACAATTGTTACATCAGTATCCAATGTTTCTATTTTGGAATTTGTAAAGCCTCTTTATATTTCTGGTTTATTATTATGTTATTGGTTTTAGTTTATATATTCCATAAGATCCAATTGATAGATTTTTCCTATCCTACTTTTAGTCCTTGGGTGTTTGAATTGTCTGAGATAAAGATTTGTACTTTTTACAAAAGTATGAATTATGGTTTCAAGTGTAATGGGTACACTACAAATTTATGGTTATGATCTCTGAATATCTTTTTTCCTTGCATTCTAATATAGTTTACTTTATTTTTTAGTTTCAATTTGATACTTAGAAAAGGTTTGTAATTTTTTAGGATTGATGATGTCAAAAACTAGAGGATGCAAAAGATGGACCACCTAAATTGTTATTAATTCATGCTAGACATATGAGAAAGATACCAAATTTCTCATGGAACCTATCTAAGGATTGGGTAATAGATAGTGTGGTAGAGGATACCATTCTTCAAATCTGGCATATGGTAGAAAACATCTACCCTGCTGATGAAAACATGCCTTTTGAAGAAACACTATAATATCTATGGTTTTCTTTACAAGTTATTTAGGAATGATAGTTAGCTAGTCTACCATATTTGGCTATCCATTTCTTTCCTGTAAGTAGAACCAAAACTTAGTTGGCTTGGTGTAGGGGAACTAGAAGTTTGGAAAATCTCAAGCCTTGAAGAATTAAACTTCAATTTTTTCTTGAGATTAGTTATCACTATTTCCCCCCACTTCAGTTTGGAATTGGTATGAAAGATGGAGCCATCATAGGTATGAAATTTTTTTGTAGCTCCTACTAACATTAACAATTTTTACACTACTACCAACCAAGCAACAAGCATCATTATTTGAACTAGTAAGAACAAAGATATTAAAGAATTTAATTTTTTAAGAAAAATGAAGCTTATCCAAAGTATTCAAGAAATTTTGGGTGATGTCTTCAATAGGGAAAAACACCATTACAACAATTAGATGGATGTTATATCCTTGATGTTAACTTGGTGAGTGGAATCGAGAGAGGGTATTGGGACTATCAAGAGAGTGATGGAAGCTCTACTTAACATGAAAATATTTTATGGGATAGAGTCAATCCTTGAATGGGTGATACACAAGTGTTGGAATTGATGTGCATGAAGGTTTCAAGAACTTGCCAATGAAGGATTTGAAAGAGCTAATACTTTCCCTAGGATGGTTAGTTTGTTTTGATAGGGAGAAAAGATAGAATGAGGTATAGTTAGGTTGTAAGGTTTCAAAGTCTTCATGATGATGAAGCCAAGGCTCAAATGGATCTAGTTCTATTAGGGTAGGTGTGTTGGGTGTAGAAGAATAAACAATTGAGAGGAAGGATGGGCTCGTCAAAGTACAAATGTGGAGGATCCTAGATTATAGGTCTGTGTCTTTTTTATCTTTTGTCTAAAAGTCTCATTTAATGGATTTTTGTGTATTGAATTTTGGCCCCAATATATACATGATGGGCTTTATATTTTGTTATGAGTTTAAGGGTTGTGATTCTGTTTTCCTCTATAGATTCAAAATGTGAAGAAATGTGAAGACTATGGAAGCCCTCTTGACAATATGGCTTAGTCTGTAATATACTGCAACTGTGTATATGAATGAATCATGGATATAAGTAAGGTATAAGTGGTACAAGTTTTTGTATTATCAAAATTTATATGTAAAGAAAAGGTGGATTTGATCAATGGAGATTGTGAGTAGACAATTATGGTTTGTGAGTTCCAAGGCTATTTATTGCAAAAGTTTTTTGGGTGCAGAAATGTCTCGTGGTAGGTACTCCTAGGAGTTTTCTTGGTCTCAAATTCTCTAATGTTATGATGTAATAATTTTTATTGTGATCAATAAAAAAATTTATTACTAACCAAAAACTATAAAAAAAAGAGAGAGTAAAAATATGTCAAGGAAAAGTGAAAACCATTAATCCTCACAAATGAATATATAAGGCACCATATTTTCAGACATCAAAAGAAATACATATATCAAAAGCAGTTCAGGTGCTTATAAGTGATAAAAATCACACTCTCTCCATGCCTTGAAGTTTCAAAAAGTGTAATATAAAAGACATAAATAATTTATTGTTTTCAAGTAGGCTTGCACATCATCACTAAATTTTGTATATATTATTATTCACACTAACTAACTATTATTTATTTTCAGCACTTGTTGATTGAAGGTCTCTATAAGGGATGAATTTTTCTGAGCTAAAGATTCTATTAGTGTCCTTGAGGTATCAAGAGCTCATTGTAGAGAAAAATTCTTGTGTTAAATATTCAATATGTTGCAACATAAAAAAAAGCAATCATCATAGCATTGTTAATCTAGTGTCTAAGAACTATTTCTAGAAAAATAGAGTACCATTTGAATTATTAATGTTTAAAAGCTTGATGTTTCCATACATCAACTAATATCCAATCAAAATTAAAAAAAACATTTTAAAATATACAAAAATCAAAACAACCTAGCATTCAAGTTTATTTCTTCCTGCACACTTTCTTTGTAACTTTAGTGGTCCCTGCATTAAAAGATAACTAATATGGTATTACAATTTTATATTGAATCCATTATAGTTATTTTATTTAGTTTCTTTACTACTAAATATGCACTATTTTTTAAGGTGCACTTGTTTGGAATGTCCTATATTTGTCATTTTCTAACATCATAATTCTAATTGAATTTAACATAGGTTCTCTGGGTAACAAAGTTATGCCCTGAATTAGAATTGCATGATAGTTTTTCAAAGTTGCATGGACATGGATATAGATACATATATGGATATGGTACTGGATATGGACACGGCCATTATCTAAGACCTAAGTTGTTCATTCAAATTTTGGTACAGATGCAAATTCAAGATTTAAGTTTGAAATTCATCCAATTTTTTTGGGGGTTGGGTGCAGATTCATTCTAGGTTCTTCTATACAAAAAATGTGTTTGTTTTAAAAATATGTATGTGTGTGTATATATGGAACAAAAAGTAAGTCCATACAACTATGCTAATAGTAAAGTATTTTAGCAAAATACTCTCCATATCTATTTTTCAATTCAATATGATATTGATTGCATCATTTAGCCATACATACAACATCATACACTTGCTTGGTCACATGCATGGAACATATTTGCATATCAAGGGGATGGTTTGACAAGAAAAGGAATTCCTTGTTGGTGGAAAGGAAATTAACAATTCTTTTATAATAGACCGACAAAACTTTTTAAGTTGTTTAGTCAATTGCAAGGGAAAAAAATTAAAGCAAGAGTATTTAGTTTACATAGTACATGAATCAAGGAGTTGTGGTTTACTATAGATTGTATAGATTTTATGCTAATAAGGATACCATCTACTTTCATAAAGAAAACTATAAAATTTAGCAATCCATTCATCAAACAATGGTATGCTTGACATACTAAAGTCTACTTGAGAGGGTCATACAATTTCCCAATAGTATGCAACATACCTTAGAAATGGTTATGTTGAGATATTTCATGATACTAGTCTCAATAGGTGATGAAGAAGTTATAATATAATTATTCATTCTTTTTTGAAGTAATTCCTAATTCAATGGATTTGATTTCTAGGCATTGAGGACTATGATAAATAATAGTGAGACATTTGTGAGATTTCAGCCAATTTTTGCACATAAGTTTTTCAATAATTGGTGGAAATAATCTCAACCAATGCTATAAACACAACTAGGGAAGTACCATTGTCATACACTTTATATGGTATAATTCATCATGAAAATTATTTTATATACATTTCTTTCAAATTATTGTATTGTAGCAACATATGATAGTCTGCATGAAAAATATTTTATTATTTTCAATCCTATTAATTCTTTGAAGTTGTAAGCCATATATTATTCTCATTGCACACTTTTCATGTTGCGGCTTAAAAATAAAGGTGAATTAACTATTCATTTGTCAAGCCTAGAGAGGGAAGGGATACAAATAACTTCTTTGCAAACAATGGGTCACTCACATCAATTTTTAGATTGGGGCACTAGAGACATGTAGCTATATTTGTCAGAGAGCTCTTCTTCAAATATGTCACTAGGAGAAGATTGATGACTATTACTCTTATTACTTAGTACAATTTTATAGCCCTAGATTGTAAAAATAAACAATTGAATGTTTGTTCATACTTGGAGATCCACAACTTTCCACATCTCCACTCATGCTATTACATTAGGGGGTAGTACATATTGCCTCCTAGAGAACTCTTTCTCAAAAAATATACAAGATTTTGAATTTGCATGAACCTCATCATCAAACTTTTGTAAAAGAAGACACACATGATTTGGTCTCAAATGATAAGAAAGATTTATTTGATATGAAATAAAAGTGGAGAAAACTAGAATTCTAAACTATTAGTTGCACTTAGAATAGTTGAGACACCAGATGATTTCATTAAAGGAAAGTATGTGATTATAGATATCTAAATTAGCATGTTATGAAACTGATACGGAGGATATATTTTCCACACCAAGACAAAATGTGATATTGCTATCTAGGTTCAACTATGTAGTTTTTTGATTCAAACTCATTGACCCATGTTTCATGACATTGGTTCATGTGAACCCATATCTCATGAGAATTATGTGTTGAAACTTAAGAGAAAGTTTCACATGAACCCATTCTCATGAGAATTAATGGAACACAAGGGATGGGTTTGTATGAACCACTACTCATGAAACATGGGTGATTGAGCTTGTTTCAAAATACTACATAGTTCAATACTAATAGCAATATCACAATTTGACTTGTTATGGAAAAAATATCCCACTCATAAATTGATGAGCATAAAGGCATTTTTAATAAATGCATCATAAGGAACAAAATTTTCTAAGGGCTTTGCAAATGGGGTTGCATGAAGAGTGGGTTTAATCATGGAGGAAACTTTGTAGTTAAGCACGCTCAAGTTGGAGTAGTATAGGGATGGATGACCTCCTGGGAAGTCAGAGTGCTTCACCTTTCTAAGCATCACTTAGATGCAAAGAGTGCTATGTATTACACTCATTCTCATGAGAGATGGGTCTATGTGATGCAATTTTCACCAACCATAGTTTAAACAAAGAATCATTCAACATGATTCATCTTGTGATCCAATAGATTTAATATATTCTATTCACATACAATGGGAATTAACATATATCAATTCTTCTACCATTCTGACTACAAATATTTTTCTTTATTTTTATACATGGAATTTGTCTTTAGGTGTGAAGCATTGAAATTATCTCATAAGCCTACTAGATTGATTATTTCTTATTTCATGCTTCCTCCAATTCTCCACAAATTGCCTCCTAGACCTAGTGGATCTTTCTTCATAGGATGTCATGTGCCTTGTCCTACTAAGATTGCTAGAAAAAAGAACTTGTAAGGGAATGTGCTTTGAGTGAAAACCTCTCTATATTTCTTGTGGATCTCATAATTCAAATAGTATTTCCATAATTTCAACTCCCCCATATTTGACCTTGGATGGTAGGTGAATCGATAGTGCTCGATAATTACTAGCATCGAACGACAACTCTACTAGGTCATGTTTGTTGAAGCCATTCCTTAGAGAATATTGTTGTTCTTAGTGGCTATACAAACATTGATAACTCTATTTCCCCTATTCAATATCACTTAGAAAATCATTCATTTTTATATTATTGTTGATAGTACTACGACATTTATGTAACTTTGTATTTAATTTCATCATCATCCTCTAGTAAGATCCCTTTAGCATTCAAATAGAACATTTCTATGGTATTGGCCTGTACTACAATTTTGACTTCCATCTCTATAGAAGTCTTTAATGGGTTTAGAGAATTATATGTAAATTTGAGATCAATATTTATAGCTCTAACATAGTCCATCACTATATTGCTAACATCATTTGGTACTTGATTTCATGCTACTATTGAAATTAACAATTTTAATTAGTTGCTTCTAGGCTAGAACTGGACTAAAAATTCCCTTAGCTCAATCTCATTTGTTGTTTTTTTGGTTCTATCCACTCTTTAGATTGTCCTAACTTACTCAAAAGACTCTCAATCATGCATCACATTTTCCCTTAACCTTGTAAGAATTACCATAATCGGCAATATCATTTCTTAGTTCTTCTAGTAGATTCCTTCACCTTCCAATTATAATGGGGTAGAGAATGAACTATGAACATAGTTTGTGCCTTGCATGAGTAACCTAAAGCCTTACCCATGAAACTTCACCCAATATGTTCCATCATCATCTCAGACATCTCAATATCATTAGTGTTCACATTCTCATAAATATATTGGAGCAAGGAGAAATGCCCAACATTGTGGAAGTGGTTCACCATAGTGGCCTCACACTAGAGTTCTAATCCCAAACACCATACTTGGATTATAGTTAAACACTTTTGGAAACTCTGAGCCATCTTCAAAGAACACATAGTGAGAATTATTTGAAACTAAAGTTAAAAATGGTGGATCACTGTCTTGTTATCTTTAGGATTTAATTTCACTTGCTTAATTAGATGAGTGTGAAAAGGCTTAAGATGGAAAATCTAGAATGGAATAGCTGGTGTCAAGAAGATGAAATAGAAGAGTCAACAAAAGCCCAACACACCTCAACTAGATGTTAATAGGAGCAAATGGAATCCTTCAATGACATGTGACTAGAAAATTAGTTACATTATAATTGCAAAGAGTTAAATATTTGAGGAAATTAAAATTGTCACTACACTTTGACTACTATAATTATCACAAACTAAATAGAAAAAGGGTAAATATAGCACCCACAATGGAAATAGACAAGTTCCAAGGGGCCTATATTTATACAATTCAAACAAACTTACATCTTTGAAGAAAGTATGGTCATGCATGTCTACATAAGAGGTTCCACGTTGTTCAAACTAAACTCAAAATCTTGAGAAATATGATCTAAATGTTCCACCACAATCTTTGAGGCCATTTCATAACCCTCAGCAATTATTATGGAATGAATTCCCCATTCTAAAAGTTTCTCTGCCTTCTCCAATAGTGCACCTTCCATAATAACCATACCAGTTGTTCCATCACCAATTTTACAGTCCTGACTCTAAGATAATCCTACCATCAATTTTCCAATTTGATTTTCTACATCCATCTACTCCAAAATTGTTGCACCATGATTTTCTATTATAGAGGTATACACATTAGGTATAATATAAATAGAGCAGCAAGAGAATTATGAATAACCCTCTCTCTCTCTCCAAATCAAAGGAGAACCACCTTAAAATACATCTTAATATAGTTTAAATATGGCTAAATATACCATAATAAAAAATAATTAATAGGAAAAAAATGTAATGAAACAACCTATAATCACAAAATAAAGAAAAAGATGGAGCACCATGTTATTACTTTTCCCTTTAACCCAATATCAACAAACATACCAATCATAATAATTGAAAACTTGCTTAACATGCCAACATGAACAATTTGTAAGAATTTCTTCATACATGTGGCAACTCAACACAACTTTGTATAGTTGCATGTTGTTGTGAATAGAATATTTTAATGCAATTGAACTAATGAACCACTAATTTTTTGTGTTTATGTTGGAGTAATACCCTCATTGAATGCAATAGAAAAATCATGTTAGTTCCACCAAAATTAAAATGAATGTTATGGTATATGACTTTGTCAACATGAAAAAATTCTAAGCATCTGCAGTAAATAGAAAATTTTAATGCGACTAAACAGATGAACCTATGGTTTTTTTTTGTTTATGCTCAAGTAATACCCTCATTTAATACAATAGAAAATATAATAGACTTAGTGTGAATGATATGGCTTATGAATTTTTGACTATGATATCTTGGACTAAGGGAGAAGCATCTAGTGCTTAAATCTAAGATACTTAAAATTCAATTACTGATAAATAAAGATTCTTAGCTTTGGTGCATGAAAGTGGCACAAGAAATATACAAAGTGTATTAATTGGGACCAAGAAATGGAAGGACCATAGACAACTGACAAAACCCACCTTAGGTCTTCAACCATGTCCACACTACACACTACCATTGTCTACATGTGTGCAAATAAAAGGGACAAGAAATCAATGCATGCACAACCATAATTTAGTACATTTCCAATAAGGTTTTTTTAGGCTTACTAAAAATTTGGTTATATCCAGTGTGATCTTTGTTTGAAAGTGGAAAATTGTAAAGTCAAAACGCACTAAGATGTAAATATAAAGATTAGTTCTTTTTCTAGATTATTTCTAACTTTCTTATAATGTTTAATTCCTTTCCTTTATAAAACATGAAGAGCACCATTGAATGTAAGATGACTAAGATAACTCTGACCTTCATTGCACAAAAACATTAATGTCTCCATCCATACCATGTCCTCTTGATGCAATTTCAATATCAGGTTGTAGTAGGCCATGTATAGATGTTTATGAAGAAAAAAATCAAAAGCAAGAGAAGTCAGTTGGATATGCATTTAAATCTCTCAACTAAATTAGAAAAAAACTTGATATGGTACGATAAGCCATTTCATAATTTTCTCAACACCATAAGAAGAAAATGTAGAGAACATATTTTTTTTGGTTTCTGTTACAATGTCATTGACCCTTGGCATCTTTAAAACATCATGTTAAATAATTTTTCAAAAACTTATATTGTATTATGCATGAAAAGAAATGTAGGTGATTTACCAATGTGCAGTTTTCTAAATTTGTTAGCTTTGAAAATGCAACGAATCTAGATTAAACAAGCATATACCTTGGTAACATACTATCAAGCTTTTCCTTTGTCTACACCATAAGCATAAATCAAAAATGCAAATTGGAACATCAAGATTTCACTTGGCATCAAATTAAAATTTGTGAATGACATCATTTTCAAAAATCTTACATTCTATGATCCATGGAAAGAAATGCAATTACAAGAATCTATTGGTTCAACAATCTGAATTCTTTTTGCCACAACAATTCAACAAATCTAGGTTTTTGCAAAATTTATTGTACTATGAAATGGAATATAAAACTAGACATGCCCGAGAATGTAGTTTAATATAATAAAGTTCCTCATAAATCAAAACTAATTATGGATTTTTTTAAGTTTTAAACTAAAATAGATATTACACTTGTGCTTGTTGCAGGTCTTCTAATTGGTGCTTATTATTGGCCCAAATGCTAAGGTGATAGAGTAAATATAATCCACCTAGATTAGAGATCATGTCTTGTGAATGATGCAGTTGTTGGCATCTGGCACATGCAAATGTCAAGCTTTAGGTCTACAACTCAGCCTACTTTTGCATGTCTTGAAACATTTGTTGTCAAATTTAGATAAAGTTTTTTAAACATAAGATACAAATATTCTAAAATTCTTGAGTTCTTTTAGGAATCATCCCAATTCATCATTTTGGAAATGTCAACATCCCCATGCTTGCACCCTTTGGTTGCTTAGATTTTCTAAAGAAAATTTGTTACTTCTATTGCTTAAAATATTTCTTCCTTGAACTATTTTATATGAGATTTTACATAAAATGAACGAAAGGAAGTTGAACATCCACAACAAGTGTCTGATGATCTTGCAATCATGTGATTTATTTGATGCAGTGGTCAATCAAACTCTTTCTTGTCCTAGGTCCTTCACTTCCTACAACTTAGCTAACCTTTTTTGATGTCCATTTTAATGTGTTGTCAACTTTAGTGGATAAAAAAATTTCCAACATCAATTAAGGGGTAGTTTGTTGTTGCTCTAGTTCAATTTAAATTTATTCACACTAGTTTCTTCTTATTAGTTATAGCAATTGAGCTACAATGTCACCTTGTTAAGCTAATTGCACCAATTTGTTCTCTAATTACTATGATTTTCAAATTGAAATCAATTAAGAAAAATTAATCTACATAAAAAGAGCTAAAATGAGTCAGACACTACAAACTACTCATGCTTGTTTTATTCTATTTCTTTGAGTATAGAACATAAGCTCTATCAAAATAGCCATAAAAGAACTTTTGGGTTTTAATTTATATCCTTCACAAATATAATTCCTCCCTACTCATTTTAATGCTTTAAAGATAATTTGTACTATGTTTTCTATTACCACTTGCAAACAACATTTTTAGGTAGCTTAATTTTTTGAAAGATCCAGTTTGCAATAATGGAATCAACCTCCTCTTCTATAGACCCAATGATAAAAATACACAAAAACATAGTTGGGATAGATTAAAGGCATTCTTGTAGGTTCCATTTGACTTTATACTTACAAACATGTATAGTTTAACAGAAAGCCATTCCATATTACTGAACTAAGAATGAAAGTGTGATATTTAAAACTTTAACCATGACAATTATAAATAAATATTGCAATAGATCTTTTTTTTAAAATAATAGTACAAATAACCTTTAACTCTCCTTTTGGAGGTGAACTCGCTCAGGAGACTAAGCTGTATTAGCCAAGCCATATTAGCTATGGATCTCCTTGATGAAATTTTTAGAAGGAAATAATTTATTTATGTATCTTTTTGAGATCTTATATATTCTTCTCCTCTTTTATAGTTTCACCTCATGAGACATATAGTGAAAGGTACAAGTATACCATAGAACTCAAATTGTGACTGAGTCATTATTTTATAGTCTGTAAAAAGTCTCTAAGTCAACAAGATTGGAGTCCATAAAAGTGGTACTAAATAACTTATGGGAGTTGTTGAAAGGATATCTAGAGGATTCTACTAAGTTTATGAGAATGTCAGATTTTGTAAATCAAGCAATAAGGAATTTCATGGATAACTAAATAAATAGCTAGTTTAGCTTATTTATACTCTCTCAAAACTTCCAAAGATGTGCATTTATTTATTTATTCTTTTATTACTGTTAGTTAAGTGTGACATATCTTGTTCAGCGATTGGTATTATCTTCTTTGTTGTCTATGGCCTCCACCAATTTTATTTTCTTTAACACTTGGGATCTAACTCAGTATTTCTCCAAGATGTTGATTATAGAAGAAAATTTTCATACTGAATCATGTATTTTCTTGAAGTTGACTGCACTCTTTCCTTTAGGTGTTTATTCAGTGTTTTTATTCATGAAAATCTTCATATTCATGTAACAAATGATTCAAACCAATAAATCTCGAGATGCCCATTAGACTAGTGATTGGAAATATTTTTTGCATGTTTTGAGATATACCCAGAGTCATTAGTGAAAGGGTGGGGAGTTCTATCATGTTTCATGAAGCTAATCTTTAGTGACGTCAAAGAACATCATATTTTAAAGTCACATAGGACTAAAAGTGCCCCTCTTTAGTGTGGTAGAGACCTTGGCGTCAATCTCTATGACATTACAAAAGTTTTTTCCTATGGTAGATCTAAAGAAATAATGCTACAAGTCATTTGGGAGCTAAGCTGGAAGCAATAAGATAATTTCATTGACAACACCGAGTCTTCTCTCAAGCACCCAAAAATAAAGTATGGTGCTTGGGCCTGATGTCTTCCCAACCATGGGGCACCCAACATATTTCTAAAGCCTATAAGATACCAAGTGACTTTTCATGATTGGCCCATAAGATGGGATATGTAAGAGACTAGTATAGCTAAGATTCTAAGATTGGTTGGGATGTGTGTCACCAATTGTAGCCTTCCTCATATACTCTAATGGGATAGAACTAGTTTCTCATGAGTCAAGATTAAAGTGTGGCATGGCAAAGATAAATCACTGAATGATGAATTAAATTAGGAAGTTCTAGATGAGCGTGCTTTTCCATCTACTTTAGAGGTGATCATAGCAGTCATTTCTTATGAGTCATTCATAGTTTATTATGTTTAAAGTGTGCATTATTGAGGAAGTTTGCAAGAGGCATATACAACTTGAGGTAATTGTTACCATATTTTTTATCCCCGCCAAGATTCAAAATTTGAAAATGCTACCCCGCCCAACGGTTACCCTCCCCACTTTATTATTATTTTTAATCGCCATGGGAATATTGAAAAAATTAAATGTTTAAACCTTAGAGTATTCCCTTTATTTCCTAAAGGTTGTTTTTTGACCGCCTGCGACCTCTATATCGCTGGATCAAAGAGAATCAATGGTTAGGCGCTATGTTACTATGGAGATTTCCAAAGCCTATCATGATAGCGACATAGCGCCCTGTCAACATGTGGCACTGTGGGTCCAATTCACATGGTAGAGGTTAAGGGGCAGGTCAAAAAAGTAACGCATCACCGGAGGGTGCTATGGCGCTAACAAAAAATTGACGCTTCTCACCGTAAGCGACATAGTGCCCAACCAGCCAAAGATGCGGTGGGACCGTAAGTGACATGGAGGGATGGTTGCATTGAAATGAAGTCCTGACTCATCACCAGATGGGTGGATCTTGACGTCAACAGTTTTGGACCTGCCATCTTTCAGATGTTTCACGTAGTTTTCTTCACCCTTGGATTGATGCAAATCAATGGCGAGCGCTATCTCGCTATGAAAAAATGCACCTGATTTTTTCATAGCGACATAGCGCCTTAGCAACGCGTAGTAGGTTAGTGGGGTCAAGCAATATTAAGACATGACAGGGTGGTGTTACATCAGGCCAGGTGTGACATGTGTATTGCAGGCCAAAGAAATTTCAATGGATGAATGTGCAGAGTACGACGAGTCTTCACGATCATCAGATCAATGGAAATCTATAGTGGGCACTATCTCGCTATGGGAAGCTGCACACTATTTTCCCATAGCAACATAGCGCCTAAGGGACACGTGTCCTCGTGGGCCCAGGGAGGAAGCGCAGTAAATATAACAGTAAGGAGCTGACAATTAATGTTGCGATTAGGTTTGGAGACATCACAGTTAACGTTAACAGTTTAAAGGGTGGCACGACTAGTTGAATAGAAGTTCACCACTGGGCACTATGGCACTATAAAAAATTTTAAGTATTTCGCCCATAGTGACATAGTGCCCAATCAATAAAAGGAAGGTGGTCAACTGTAGAAAGACTTCCTAGGTGGCAAAACAAAAGGGGGTGATTGGCCCGCGTGGCCCAGTTGGCTTGTGGGACCTTGTTGACTCTTTGACCTACTAATTTGTAAACCAAAAGCAAAAGAAGTCGAGTTTACCATGAAATTTGATCTTGTGATCAATGCTCAACTACTCCAAAATGAGTGATAAATGCAGAAGGGACATTCTATCATCATGGCGAATCCATCTACCTGATCAAAATTTATTCATCGATGCCATTTTGTCTTCTCAAGGATCTTTCAGTGAGATATCAGATTGTGTTGTACCAAAGACCCATGCCTCGATCATATTTTTAGTGGGCGAGGCTTAATGATAGTTGTTGAGTAGTAATTGCAGAGCAAAAAATCCCAATTATGCCGAAGCTATAAAGGAAAATTTTGTAAATTTTGTCCAGGTCAACCTTTCTCTAACTTTTCTTTGCTGTTGCTCAGCAATTCTAGTGTAAATTCCCCTATGCCTCTGAACTATATGATTCTCCACTTATCTCCTTCAGCTATTGGTATGAAAGTGCAAGAACTCTTTTCCTTCGCCATTGCTTTGTGAAAATCTATAATCTGCATGACTGTATCTCTGCTGGCCTATGAATGATATATAAGTGAACCTCTTTCCTTATGTCATTCATCTTGTTTTTCTGATCTGTATGTGGTTATTAGATCAAAGCAAGTCTGGATGTGTATATCCTTGGTTTCATTCTGGTTCAGTAGTGCATATATGGGTAGGGATTGGTCTGAACACTCTATTTTGGTGCATCACCTCTTTAGATTAGACTAGGTAGATTTTCTTTCATGCTCTCCTTTTCCCTTTTCCTCTCCAAGAGTAGTTAGGTGCACCCTAATAGTAAGAGGAAGATGGCCTTCTCCGGAGACTCAACCTCATAGTTCAAGTCCCATAGCTTGAAGGTTGTTTCCATGTTTCAGAAGGTTGTCCTCGTGCATAGGCCTTGGACAAGGGTGTAAACCTAAGTGACAACAATTTTTGGCACACTCGGTGGGACAAACTATCAAAGATTTAAAGTCTACTGGTGTCAAAAGAAGATTTCAAAACTAATACTGAAGAGGTAGTACTGGCTTCAGTATTCAAGCCTTCAAGAGGCTCATTCTTCAAAGTACTTGGCAACTTTGAGCTTCAAATACATATTTGGTTCCAGAACAAAATTGTAGTGATTCATGCCTAGAGCTGAGACAAGGGCATCTTCTAGAGGTAAGTTTCATTACCAAGAGCTTTCATTATCAAACCCTAGAAGAAGGAGGACTAGAGTATCCTTATCGCCAGTTAGAAGTGCAACAGTAAAAAATACTCCTACAAGATCTATGTCTACTCCTCCTGCTGTTAGATCTCAACCTAGACTGCCATCAATACATATCAATAGACCACTTGTCTATATGGCATTGCTTAGAGCTCATACTTTTGCCACCTTTAATGGTGGGAGCCCTCTCTTATTAGCCCAAATACATGACATACCAATAGCTACACTCAAGAGTATACCAAAGTTTACTAGTGAAACTTCTATCTCTCCCTTAGAGCACATTCAAGAGGTTGCAAATGTCTGCAATATCCATGGTATTATAGAGGATGATGTTGCAGTTAGGCTCCTAGCCTCATCCTTGAAAGGAAAAGCACTACAATGGTATAGAGGTTTAGATCATGGTTCTATAATAGATTGGGATGGATTAGGAGTAGGATTGTGCAAACATTTTGAGGATAAAAGTGACTATTTGTCACTTTTAGAGCAGTTGACTACTATTAAAAGAGCCCTCCATGAATGTATGACTGATTTTAACTATAGATTTCAAAAGACATGGGATAGAATACCTACTTTGGTGAAACCTACCCCTGGTAATGTCTTCTTGCATTACCTTAGGGATTTTAACATTGATATTGCCACTACAATCCAAACTATGGGAGGAGATATCTTGCCTAATGCTTATGATATAGCAATAAAATTAGAGAACATCCTAATACAAAGAGGCAAACTAGCTCCAAGGCCTCCTATGCCCTTCTTTCCTGATATCCCAAATCACCAACCAACAATGGCTCCTCTTCCCACAACTTCCACATCACAATCTCTTACTCCAGTCCCTCAAGCTTCCACATCTTCAAATGGGATAAATGAAATCAAAGAGATGATACAGTCTATGATGCAGAACATGGACAAAAGAGACAAGAACCTTGATAAAAGATTGCAGGATCAAGGGAGGAAGTTAGAAGACCAAGGAAGGAGGCTGGGGGATAATTTCTCCATGATGCAGAAAGTGAGCAACAAAGTGGTGACTTTAGAAAGACAACAAGCTCAAGGTAGTAAGCCTCATCAATTGCAATATCAAACTCTGAATAGTGGTAGGCCTCCAAATCCTAATCATTGGAACAATTCTTTCAATTAGAATAGGCAGGGTGGCCAAGCTTTAACCTCAAATGTAAACCAAAGTAGGGCCATAGTCCATCAAAATAATATGGCTCAAGATCAAGATTTTTGTCCCTCCTATAACTACTCTTATGCCTATTGTATGTGTTAGAAGGCTAAATCTTGTTTGGCCTTGATAGTCCAAGAACTTGCAGCAAAACAAGCATACAAGGAGGACCAATTTAAGGATGCCTCAGATATGCAAAGACAAGGTGATTGCTCTTTTATGAATCATCAGATGGAGGAGCATTGTAATGTAAGCCAAGATTCCATTTCTCATAACACTAGAAGAAAAAGAAGAGCTATGGAAGATGTTGTCTCTCCTCCTCCCAATCAGGCCTCAACTTCGAACACAGTACTTCATGAGCAAGCAACAAATAGTCAATCAAGTGCCTTTCAGCAACAAAGGAAAAACCATGGCAGAAATGATATAAGTGGCTCTCAAGCCATCCCATCACAACCTCATACAGTTGTAGCCCCCAAGGTTTCTACCAAAACATCTGCTATGCCATTTAGTGTGGTAGAGAAAATGAAGAAGACAAATGTGAATATCTCCATGTGGGATGCTCTTGCTACTATACCAATGCAAAGGAGGTTGCTGCAGGTAGAGTTAGAAAGAATTGAACCAAATGATCAGACACCTAGCATGGAAAGTACCACAAGCCTAGTACAACCATCAAGGGAGGAAGAAACAAGTAAAAGGGTTAGACCTCCTCCATTCTATGTTTCCCTAATTATAGGACGCAAACTAGTCCATAATTGCATGATTGATTCAGGGGCCAGTAGTTCAGTGATGCCTAGGTGTGTTGTTGATGCTTTGGGAATGAAATATGAGCCCATTGTTAGGGATGTATTTTAGTTGGAAGGTAGTACTTTCAAGACTATAGGGATCCTTAGGAATGTGGAGATGGCCCTACATGCATGCCCTGGTTGTACTGTAATCCAAGATATCTCTATTGCTGAAGTCAAGCCATATTTTGCTATTTGTCTGTCAAGAGACTTGACTTCCCAAACAGGTGGTTTCATATCTTCTGATTGGTCATATATGTCTTTTAAAACAAGATATGGAGCCAATGCTTCAATCAGAGTAGAGCCTCAAGCCCTCCATCATACTGAATCTTACACCCCCAACCCCATCAATATGAATTTCCCCATTCTAGAGATGGATGAGAATGACATGGTGAAGGAGCCCACCACTTCCCTAGCAGAGATACCTAACTTTTTCTTGGATGAGTGGGAAAATGCATATCAGTTTGAGCCTATGTCAAAAAATCTTGAGACAGGCCTTAATACATACTACATTTTAGAAAAGGATGTTGTAGTCCCCAATCTTGTAGGTACTAATGGAGATATGAGCGGTATATGGAGTATGTACTTTGATGGCTCAAGGAATAGAAATGGATCAGGGGCTGGTGTTATGTTGATCTCTCCTGCACAAATAAGATACTACTTCTCATTTAGGCTCCAGTTTAGTTGCACCAACAATGTGGCCGAATATGAATCCTTGATCTAAGGTCTCTTACTTGCTCAAAAAAGAGGAATTCAAGCCTTAAGGGTCTATGGAAATAGTGAGTTGGTGGTTAATCAAGTAAGAAATTAGAATATCACCAAGAATGGTCTGCTCAAGTCTTATAAACATAGAGTATGGGATTTTATTGAAGGTTTCAATGCATTTAATATTCAAAGCATCCCTAGGAAAGCAAATAGACATGTTGATAGACTTGCAGCAATAGGTGCATCTTATGATGTGCCAGGGAATCTTGAGGAGGAGAAGAAGTAGCAAATCAAGGTGGTAGTGAGGTCTACCATCCCTAACAACAACACTCATTGGCAAGTGTTTGAGTATGATGAGAAAATTGTGATTTTCTTGCGGAATGAGGCAGAATTCTCAGATAGAAACCAATCAAGACTGCAGGACTAGTATGGTGATCAGATCATCAACCTCAATTCCAACAAGTTGCCTAAAGGTCTCATTACCTTGGAGATTGTCTTTAATCTTGATGACCAAACAAGAGGTAGAGGCATGAACCTAGCTGCTGATGGAAATGATCACACTCTAGTCACGATTGCTAATGGAAGATCCTTAAATATGGGAAAGGTATGTTCTGAAACTGAGCAAGAAAATTTTATTCATCTATGTCAAGAATTTAATGATGTATTTGCTTGGACATATGATGATTTAAAGGGTTTTGACCCAAGGTTATTTCAGCATACCATAGATCTAGTTGATGATGTAAAACCAGTAAGACAAAAATAGAGACCAGTGAATCCTAAAATTGAACCCTTAATGAGAAAATAGCCATCCAAGTTGATTCAGGCTAATATAAATTTTCCCATCAAGCACTCATCATGGGTAGCCAACCTAGTCCTTGTTAGGAAGAAGAATGGAGAAATTAGACTGTGTGTGGACTTTAGGGACCTTAATCAAGTTTCCCTTAACGATCACCATCCTCTCCCTTCTATGGAGAAAATTCTATCCAAGGTCAGTGGTTCAAGGAGATTCTCTTTTCTTGATGGATTCTCTGGTTATAATCAAGTTCTAGTTAAAGAATCTAATAAATATAAGACTGCATTTACCACTAAATGGGGCACCTATGCTTATTGCAAGATGCCATTTGGGCTAACCAATGTAGGTGCTACATTTCAGAAGGCAATGGAGATGGCCTTCAAAAAATTGATTGATAGGTTTGTCTTAGTCTACCTTGATGATATTATAGTGTATTCTAAGAATGCAGAAGATCATTTTGATCATCTAAGATAGGTATTCCTAAGATGTAGAGAGTTTGCGGTGTCCCTTAACGCAAGCAAGTGTGTCTTTTCCACTAATCAAGGGAAACTATTGGGACACATTGTATTTGAGGACAGTCTGACCATTGATCCAGAAAGGACAAAAGAAATACTTGCCCTCCCTCTTCCTAAACACAAGAAAGGGCTACAAAGTTTACTTGGTAGGATAAATTTTGTAAGAAGATTTATTCCCAATCTTGCTACCATGGTGAAACCTCTTACAGCTATGCTCAAGAATGGTATGGTCTTTGCATGGACCAAGGAAGGGAAGGAAAGTCTTGAAGAGATCAAGGCAGCCATAGCCTCAGCCCCTACTCTCATGAACCCAAATTTTGAAATGGATTTCATCCTCTATACTCTAGGTGGTAAGTCGAGCATCTCTACTGTTTTGACTCAAACAAATGATAAGGATGAAGAGAAGCCCATAGCTTTCTTCAGTGAAGGGCTTAAAGAATATGAAGATAAATACAGCTTTGTAGACAAGCAAGCCCTTGCAGTCATTAGAGCCTTTAAAAAGTTCAAACACCTCCTATCCCATAATAAAATCCATTTGTTAGTACCCCATGTCAGTGTAAAGGATTTCCTTTTGAGCAAGGATATTAGTGAGAAAAGAGTTGGTTGGATTACAAGAGTGATGGAGTATGATGCCAATATCCAGGTCACTAAGCTGGTAAGAGGTAAGGGATTGTGTAAGAAGATGCTATCATCTCAAGAGCCTGATGAAGAAGTTGTCATGGTATTAACATAATAGCAAGAGGTAAGAAAGGATGATCCAAGGAGCTGGATAGATGAAATGAGGTGTTTCTTATTAGGGGATGGATACCCTCAGGGATTGGACAGAACTAAAAGGAGACAATATAGATTATAATCAATCCCTTATGTCATGATTGATGGTATCCTATCTAGGAGAGATTTTAATGGAGCCCTGCTAAGATGCATTGACACAGACCAAGCTGAAAGAATAGTCAAAGAGCTTCATGATGGCCCTGATGGTGGTCACTTCTCAGCAAGGACAACTGCAATGAAGATCATGAGGGCTGGTTATTATTGGCCATCTCTATTCCATGATTGCCATAGATATGTGAGGAAGTGTGAAAAATGTGCCTTCTTCTCTGGTAAACAGAAGCTTGCAGCTCTTCCCCTCCATCCTATCCAGGTAGATCAACCTTTTTCTCAATGGGGATTGGATTTCATAGGCCCTATCAATCCTTCTTCTAGTTCTGGTCACAAGTGGATTTTAGCTGCTATAGATTACTTCACCAGATGGATTGAGGCAATTGCATTGAAGGATGCCATTGAATCTTCAGTTGTTGAGTTCCTTGATGGAATTGTGACTAGGTTTGGTGCCCCTTCAACCATTATTTTAGATAATGCAAAGTCTTTTGTTGGAGCTTAGATTTGTGCATGGGCAGTGGATCACAATATCTATTTGAGCACATCCTCAAATTATTACCCCCAGGGTAATGGCCTAGCTGAGTCATTAAACAAGACCCTGATCAGGACCATGAAAAGGACAATAGAAGATAACCAAAATTGTTGGCATAAGAAGCTGAAGACTATACTATGGGCGGACAGGATAACACCTAAAAGATCATTAGGGAACTCTCCATTTGTACTGGTATATGGTAGAGAGGCAAGGCTTCCAATTTCATTGGAGTTCCCAGCCTTAGAGTTAGCTCATCAGTTGGAACTAATTGAAAATGATGCTATGAAAGTAAGAATGGCAGAGTTGATGGAGCTAGAAGAAAAAAGAAATAAATCTATGTAGACCCTAGAGATACATCAGCAACAGATGAAGAGGAATTTTGATAAGAAGGCTAGGGTCAGAATCTTTAGAGAAGGATATTTAGTTCTAAAGTGGGATGCAGATAGGGAAAAACTAGGAAGACACTCAAAATTTGATGCATTATGGAGTGGCCCCTATCTAATTGCCAGTTGCAAGCAGGCCAATGCATTCCAATTGAGCAGGCCAAATGGTGAAGTTTTGCTCATTCCAGTCAATGGGATTTATCTTAAAGCTTGCTTTTGATGAAGGTCGAGTTCTTGTATATAAGTAGTTTAGTTTCCTTCTATTGTTTCCTTCTTTTCAAGAAGTGCGCAGGCATAGTTGTCTTCCTGTGAGGTAGTAGATTTTGAGGTGTTTCAGGTTGCAGAGGAAGTTTTGTTTTTGGTTCTAGTTGCGGTTGAAGAGTTTTTTAAGGTTTTCATGTTTTGACCTCTCACAGGTAGGGTTAGGGTTTTATAGTATGCACATGACCCATTTTTTTGACTCCATAGCCCAATGGATACATAAGGCCACTGGTCATACACATAGCAGGCTTGTGTCCCCTATGAGTCGCCAGAAATGTTACCACAGTTTTTACCCCCACCAAGATTCAAAATTTAAAAATGTTGCCCCACCCAACGGTTACCCTTCCCGCTTTATTGTTATTTTTAATCGCCATGGGAATATTGAAAAAATTAAATGTTCAAACCTTAGAGTATTCCCTTATTTCCTAAGGTTATTTTTTGATTGCCTGCGACCTCTCCATCGTTGGATCAAAGAGAATCAATGGTTAGGTGCTATGTCGCTATGGAGATTTCCAAAGCCTATTGCGATAGTGACATAGCCCCCTATCAACACGATGGGTCCAGTTCGCAAGGCAGAGGTTAAGGGGTGGGTCAAAAAAGTAATGCATCGCCGGAGGGCACTATGGCACTAACGAAAAATTGGCACTTCTCGTCGTTAGCAACATAGTGCCAGCCGGCCAAAGAGGTGGTGTGACTGTAGGTGACGTGGAGGGGTGGTTGCATTGAAATGAAGTCTTGACTCATCGCTAGCTAGGTGGATCTTAATGTTAGCAGTTTTGAACCCACCATCTTTCAGATGTTTCGCGTAGTTTTCTTCACCCTTGGATCAACGCAAATCAATGGTGGGCGCTATCTTGCTATGAGAAAATGCACGTGATTTTTTCATAGTGACATAGTACCTTAGTGACACATGGAAGGTTAGTGGGGTCAAGAAATATTAAGATGTGATAGGGTGGTGCTACGTCAGGCCAGGTGTGACAGGTGGATCACGAGCCCAAGAAATTTCAATGGATGAATGTGCAGAGTACGTTGAGTCTTCGCAATCGTTAGATCAATAGAAATCTACGATGGGCACTATCTTGCCATGGGAAGTTGCACACTATTTGCCCATAGCGACATAGCACCTGAGGGACATGTGTCCTCGTGGGCCCAAGGAGGAAGCACAGTAAATATAACAGTTAAGGAGCTGACAATTAATTTTGCGGTCAGGTTTGGAGACATCATAGTTAACATTAATAGTTTAAAGGGTGGCATGGTTAGTTGAATAGAAGTTCACCACTAGGCACTATGGCGCTATCACGAATTTTGAGTATTTTGCCCATAGCGACATAGTGCCCAATCAATAAAAGGAAGGTGGTCAACCACAGAAAGACTTCCCAGGTGGAAAAATGAAAGGGGGTGATTGGCCCACATGGCCTAGTTGGTTTGTGGGACCTTGTTGACTCTTTGACCTACTGATTCATGAACTAGAAATAGAAGAAGTCAAGTTTGCCATGAAATTTGATCTTGTGATCAATGCTCAACTACTCTAGAATGAGTGATAAATGCAGAAGGGACATTCTATCATCATGGCGAATCCATCTACCTGATCATAAGTTATTCATCGGTGCCATTCTATCTTCTCAAGGCTCTATCAGTGAGATATCAGATTGTGTTGTACCAAAGACCCATGCCTCGATCAGATTTTTAGTGGGCTAGGTTTAATGACAGTTGTTGAGCAGTAATTACAGAGCAAAAAATCCCAATTATGCCGGAGCTATAAAGGAAAATTTTGTAAATTTTGTCTAGGTCAACCTGTCTCTGACTTTTCTCTACTGTTGCTCTACAATTCCAGTGTAAATTCCCCTGTGCCTCTGAACTGTATGATTCTCCACTTATCTTTTTCAGCCATTGGTATGAAAGTGCAAGAACTCTTTGCCTTTGCCATTGTTTTGTGAAAATTTGTAATCTACATGACTGTATCTCTGCTAGCCTGTGAATGATATATATGTGAACCTCTTTCCTTGTGTCATTCACATTGGTTTTCTAATCTATATGTGCTTATTAGATCAAAGCAAGTTTGGATGTATATATCCTTAGTTTCATTCTGGTTCAGTAGTGCATATATGGGTTGGGATTGGTCTAAACACTCTATTTTGGTGCATCACCTCTTTAGATTAGACTAGGTAGATTTGCTTTCATGCTCTCCTTCTCCCTTTTCCTCTCCAAGAGTAGTTAGGTGCACCCTGATAGTAAGAGGAAGCCGGCCTTTTCTGGAGACTCAACCTCACAGTTCAAGTCCCACAGCTTGGAGGTTGTTTCCATGTTTCACTAGGTTGTCCTCATGCATAGGCCTTGGACAAGGGTGAAAACCTAAGTGACAACAATAATTTTGCTTGATTTTCTTTGATGATATTTCCCTACAAATAATTTAATCATTAGATTATGATTTCAGACTAAATCAATATTGAGGTTTTATGAATACTCTTTATTTGAAGGTCTCAGCCCCATCTTTTAATATCTATCTTTTCTATATTGATTCTAACCTTACTCTTGAGTGGTATAGTCAATTATTTTCATGATAATAAGTAAGTTTAGATAAAGTGTTTGAAACTGAAAGAAGCTCATAAATTAGGGGTGATGAAAGATGAAAGTAATTTGATCTTGTTTGCCAATAATGGTTTCTTATTATAACAATTCTTTCTTCAAATTTTCAACAATGACTGCTATAGTGGCACTTATGATTTGTTTGTTTCTATTTTGTAGTGCTATAGTCTGAAGGTTATATTGGTATAAGTCTCTTATATCTAGAATATTGATTATGATAGATTGGAGTTTATTTGTTTAACCTCTTTCTTGAGAGCTTGACTTTGCATCTAGGCCAAGAGAGGTTGTGTGTGTCTTTAATAATGAAGCTAGATCTCCCAAAATCTTAGCTAGGTCTTAGCAGTAGGTGCATAGTCCCTTTACATTATTCAAACTAAGTGGATGTGAGTTGTGATGGAGAAGAAGATAGCAAGGAGTTGATGAGTTGGAAATCTAGAAGGGCTTTGTAGATATCTATAATTTGGTGTAGATTAAGTCAACTATGTAACTAATTTTTTTTTTAATAGATTGAATCAACCAATCCTAATATTTTATATCAAATATATATATATATATATATATAATGTATAAGAGAGTACTTGTTGCAACATTAAAGATTTAAGAGTTCAATTTTAGAACTTGTTGTATAAGGGTGTAGCCATGGAGATCAACAATTGACAACATGAAAATAAAAAATTGACTATTGGTGTTCAGTCAATAGGGCATTTGTAGAGGATGAATTTGCACCATGAGAGCTACTTAAATGAAGAACATAGTAGGGTTCAAAATGATCTTTCAAGAAACAAAACAAAAAATGTTTACGGACTTGACTTGTGGGAAAATGATTAAAGCTTCCTATGACTAGGAATTTTCTCATGGGGTTGAGGTGTGGCCCTTCATGTATATCAAAAAATAAAAATAGATTGGTGGTTGTTTACGCACTGGTCAACTAAGCCCCCCCTCCTTGATGTGAATGGATCATGACAGATGGATGGAGAGTTGGATTGCTGGAGTGGAGTAAAGAACCAAACTATTTTGATACCAATAAAATTCCCTTCAAATGGGGCCTATTAATTGGGAATCCAGGTATTTATATATTTTATTAAATAATTTATACTTAGCATTGTTTAATGATGTTAACTATTTTTATTATTATAATAAATTACGAATATTTTTAAATATGTTTTTAATTATAAGTTATTAATTATTAATTATATTTAAATTCTTTAATTTTGAAATCGTCATTTATCTTTAATTTTTTTAATTTAACTCTATTTGAATTTGTATAATTTATAATAGAATATATTTTGACATCTAATTAAATCATGATATTGATGTGAATTATGTAGTTCTTCAATCAAACTCATTGAATCATGTTTCATAAGTAGTGGTTCAAGAACCCATCTCTCATGAGAATCAATGGAACACATAATACTCATTGTATATCATTATTATCATTAAAATGGATGCTTGTTCAACTCATAAATGGTTAGAAAGAGTTTGATTATGTTTCACATGGATTCAACTACTAAGATAATTCCAATTTCTATGAACGAGCTTTAAAATACCTAAATCTAATAGCTTATGTATCTTAAAAGGATTAATTACCTATAGGAAACGTTTGGCAAACATTAATTTGGATTTTTTTAATTTTATTTTCCTATTTTCTTATTAAAGTTTGTAGTGTGTCAACAAGGGCATTCTATTGTAGTAATTCTTTCTCAACTAAGAACTGAGTTCCTATTGCATGTATGAAGAATGTTGAATTTATTCTCAATGAAAAGTAAAATATCAACTACATACATGTTTGGGTGACTAATTATTAGTGACTATGTATTTAGTAATTTATTTGGTAGTTTATTTAGGAACTTTTATTTGGCTGATCTTGTGATTTTACCCGATGACTAAATTAGTCACATATTTGGCAACCTATAGCTGTAAATCACAAAGAAATAATAGAATTTGATCAATTTTAGTCATGTGACTAAAAATTTTAGTCACATAGTCACACATTTGTCAAAATGTACTAGTGTTGGGAGTGGTTTCGATAGAAACTAAGTTGGATAGTCCCCCTTCCTAAGGATTTGAATAGTCATCTAATTGGGTGGCCAAATGGAAGAAAATAAAAAATATATGGAAAACTATGGAACATATCTCCCACCATACTAATGTGAGAAATTTGGAAAGAAAGGAATAAATAGATATTTGATAGTATAGAGCTCAATTTTCCCTCTATCCTCAACAAAGTGGAAGCACATATAATAGAAGTTATGAACAATCACTTAAGGAAGACTAACAAAGAAGAAGGGACCTTTACATAATGGGATGAAGAAATGAAGAATATGTGACATCACTTAATTAACCCATCATTAGTCTACAATAACAAAAATAAAAATTCAAGAAATGAATGTAAATGATAACTACCACCAAAAGGATGGAAGAAACTAAATTTTGATGGAGCCTCAAGAGGAAACCCTAGAAAGGAAAAGGTATAGGATGTATAATTAGATCATACTTTGGAGATTGGATCACCAAAAGAGCTAAGCCCTTGGGTATAGAAACAAACAAGATAGAGGAACTATAAGCTCTCTGTGAGGGCCTAATATAAAGTCTAAAATTGGGATCAAGAGAATCATTATTGAAGGGGACACCCAAATCACTCTAAATGCATTAAGAAAAAGGAAAACTCAAAACTGGGTCATAAACTCAAAACTTGATAGTGTACTAAACCTTTTTGATAAGTTCAAAGAAATAAGGATTAAACACATATATGGAGAAGGAAATTTGAAGGCTAACCATTTGGCTAATTGAGGAATAGAAGGAGAGGAAATATTTCTCCTAGCATCATAGTCTCTTCTTTTCCAATTTGTATATCCTATAGCTTAATGTGGCAATCTTTTTACCCTTCTCTAACCTTAAGCCTTATTGAGAACATTATTATTAAACTTAAACATACAAAATGTAGTGATATATTAAAACATTGTAAATCACTTAATATAGGAGTGGTAATGTAATGAACTAAGTATGCTAGTGCTAGCAATTACGAATTATACACTTAGCAAAATTCATAAATTATAGTGATCACAAGGTGACTCAATGTCTCATACTATTCTAGATCTTTCTAAGCCCCCAAGATGAGTATTTTATACTCAATTATGGGTTATTTCCTACCACTTTTGAAGAGTTCCAGCTAGGTGCTTAGTTCACCAAGTTTAGCATGGAATTTATCATCTATCTATATCATGCCCTAGAGGTATGCATGATGGCTTTTAGGGGTAATGTTAAACCTAAGAGATGGAATTGGAGAATGATATGACTAGGGTTGTGATGAGTCAGGTGCTGGGTGAGAAGGTTGTTTAACTATGATTTCACTTAGAGAAAAAATAATAATGTCTAAGGTTCTTTTAAATTAGTTACTTGGCTAGGGCCAATATAGGAAAATGGGAGATTCTTCAGCTATGATAGAATTTTTTTGATCCTATCTGGCTTGAGGTTTTAGAACATGCGGTCCTTTGCATTGATGGGAAACTAAGGATTCACTTAGCCAAAGTCTATATGTCCCATCCTCCTTAGATTTTGGAGCTAGCCAAAGTTTTGAGGTAGCCTACCCTAGTTATTTGGGATAATATCCACTTTTACCAGGAGTGGCCAAAGATGGAAGCTAGCATCAACATTTTGCTTCATTGGAGAGGAATTATGGAAGACTAAGACAAGCATTGGCTCCTATATTATCTTTGGACATTTGATGCCTACATCAAACTAGAGGTAGCCTTTGATAATATCAACCATCTAGACTTTAGTTTGCCTAATTTTGTTCAAATCCAGCAAGGAGAAAACAACTTTTAGCTTTCTTGTAGGCTCAAGGGCAAATGATCGGGATGAAATGACTAGCATCATCATGGTGACATGGAAATCTCGTGGGGATAACTAATGGTGGGTATTTTCTAGATGGGGGTCTCTAGGGTCCTTTTCCTTATTTTGTTATCTTTTTTGGTTCTCTCATGCCATTTTTGTAACCTTCATTTCATCAATTTTTTCCATTGTTTGGCCTTTTCTTCATAGGCACTGTTTAGGATGGTGGAAGTCACTTTGTTCGGTCTTTGTACCTTTTTATTCATAGAAGATGGTTTATTTTTGTCCACACCTATCTAGTAGTGTCCTTGTTCAATTAAGTATAAATGTACATATTATGAATATCAATATAAGATAAGATTTTAGATTAAGAAGTTGGCTGTTATCCATTCCTATTTGGCATCTACTTGAGCTCTACTTCTTGATTTATCATAAATAGATACCATGGTGGATTAAGTGTTTTAATTTAGAATTTAATTATTTTGTTGCTGATGAGATGTTTCTGATTTTTCCTCTTCGGTATTTGTTTAATCATTTCATTTCTTCACTCTAAATTGGTAAGGTTTTAAAGAAATCTGAATCTTTTTAATTTCACTTTTGACACTAAAATCATTTGTTACACTTCTTAAAGGAATCCACACCTAATAAAAATTGAAGATTTAATTTGGATAATAAAGTTAAATTATCAAATATAAGCAATGTAACTAATTAAAAGGGACAAGACTCTAAAATGTACGTATAACTAATAGTAAAAAAGTATTATTATTTAGTGTGCATAAAGAATTTTTCTTAATGTACAATGACATGAAGATGTCTCATGTTTCAAGCAAACCCAGTGAGAGTTTGGGAGAGTTTAAATCCTTAAATCTTTCCTTCAATTATCATGAGATGTTTTGTAACTAATAATATTGGAACTAGATGAAAATGAAGGTATGCCTTCCAAAGTAGCCAAGGAAGACTTGGGCAAGTTGTATATAAGATCAAGAAAATAGAAAATCTTGGGATAAAGAATTATAATGGATGACCTTCAAAATAATAGAAATAGTGGTATGCAACTTTAAGCTTGTACCTATACAGGACCTGACCAAGACAAGAGGTTTTCTTCTTAATTCTTTCCTACCAATGCTTGTTTGAACGGAGACAATTGTAATTATATTTTTGTTATAATGTAATATAAAAGGCTTTAGTCATTTACCAATAAAAAAATTGTTTCAATACATATATGAGAATTCTCACCTAATATTCATGATAATAATTGTGAAAAAATAAAAACAATATAAAAATATTATTTCATCAAATATTTTTTAAATTAATGGAACAAAAAATAATTGAAAATTATATTGAATGACTTTAACAATATTATGTAGGAATAGTCAAATTTCACGAATCTACAAATATTTAATAAAATTATAAAAAAATAATATTTTCTAATTCTAGGCAAGAACCTAGAACATAAATGTAATTATAACTTGTGAGCCTCTCAAAATCACTTAACACATAAAAATAATTAATTACAATAAATAACAATAATTAATCTAGGCTTTAGCCGTTTACCAATAATTTTTTTAAAAAAAAATTCTAATTTAAACCTACACAAAATTAATATTGCTTTTAAATTTTATTTTTTTAGAATTTCTAAGATTGAAACATGTATTTTTTTACAATACAAAAATTTAAACTAAATCAAAATTTTAAAAACTTAAAATAAAGAAGACGTACTAATAAAATTAAATATTAATTAAAGCACTTCAATTTTAAAAACTTAAATTCCATTAAAAGAACTCATTTACGTTGAAGCAAAATTTAAGAAATTTGCAATACATTAAAAAATAAATATTATTTAAAACAGTTACAGTTGGAAAATTAAATCCCATGGAAAAGTGAGACTTAGATATGCTGGCCAACAATCTCATTAGAAAAAATATAAAATTTAAAGCGAAGAAAACTGGTGAGATGTGGAGAATGATAGACATTATTGTTCAAAATAAGATAGGAGAGGAACAATGATACCATCCGAGGATAACATGGCTGCGAACTCTCTCGCGCACATTATCGACTTCCCAAAGTTTTGGGAAAGAATGGGAACAAGAATATAACTGTTATCAATCGCCTCTTCAATCTCGCTACTCTCCTTATCTTCGTTGACTCTGCATATTTGAGTTGAAAGCATATTTGAGTTGAAAGCCCTCTTCAATGCTTCCTCTGCATCTGCTGCGTGGAAAGCAATACATTGTACTTCTTCTCCACCAACCTTCCTAATCCAACCTTCTGTAAAACATAAGATCCAACCTTGTCCAGGAGCATGAAATCTTAATCAATTGAATACAAATATGTATCTTATCCTTGGCAAACACTGTTCCACACTTAAGATCCTGACTTGTGAGCAGTTGCCATCTATCTGGAATCCGTTTCTTAATCTCAGCCATGCACGCGTATCATTTAAGTCATAATGTCTAATTTTTAGCCATAACAAATTCGGAACTAAGTTTCCAATGTTGCTTACTACTTTTGTATTTTGCAGAATTAGGTAGCATAGGGAAGGCATGCTATGCAAGCTTGGGGGCCTCTTCCACTCTCTCCTATTAAAAAAAGCATATTCACAGCCTCTAATCTGGCTCTGTTCAAAGCATGTTGGTAGGGGGTTTCTGGGATGGCCCTTGAGAAAGCGTGCCAGCTAAACAATTCAAGCGCTTCATAATCTCGTAGCCCACTGATTTAAAGAACTAAATCAACTTTGGCAAGATTGAGTATATGTCGGCCTCAGGATGTAATGATGATTCTGCTACCATGCCCAAACTAATTCCCATTCATATCATCTGAGTGGCAGCCATCATTCACATCGTCAAAGATGACAAGGGGTACGAACTCCTTGCAATCAGTTTCTCGTCAGAGCTTTACCCTCATCAATACTTGAAACTTCTCCCTGGGAATTTACTTCTTAGAATTTCTCGTTGCAAGGATAACTCATGAGACCATATTTTGTTAACTAGAGAAACCCTGGCCAAGGGAGAACCCTGGTGGGAATGATACCCACTAGATAATACACTGATATATAAGTTAGAGGATGGAGCATGTTAGGAGTCAATGAGAAAATTCAGTATAGAGAGTTCCTGTTAGGAGACTTTGAATCCCTATTAGGAGATTCCAACCCTATTAGGAGTTGTAGTATAGTAGATGCAAGATGAACCCACTATTCAAACATGCACTTCTGATTACAAGAAGAACTCACTGCCTAAACAAGTAATCAGTCTCAAGGAATATAGGTTCTTCCTTAGTTCAATCTCAGATCACAAAATATCATTTCAAAAATTTCACATATATCACTTCATAGAAAGTTTGCATATCATAATTACACACTTGATACACTTGCATAGTTAAATTCACAAGATGTCCTTTGCAAAAATACCATGCCTTTTCAAAAATTGTTACTAGGTTAGCTAAGACCATAATATACTTTTCTAACTTAGAGTAAACATTTAGGATGTCGACCCTATTTGGTCAAGTAATTATTTTATAAACAAAATAATTCCTTTCCTTAATTCTATTGTCCTATTTCACTTGTAAAACATGAATATATCTTTTCCATACCATTTGCACTAGCTTTCATGGTTATAGACATCATCATCAACATGTATACTATCTCCATCTAACTTTTCTAGTCATAATATGATGTTAGTAACAAGTTACATACAAAACAATACACTGTTGTAAACCAAATTCATACTTAGACAATTTTTTGAGTACCAAAAGCTAGGCATCTTTATTTTTTAGATTTCCTATAAGAATGTACATCATGTGTTGCCATAAATGATAATAATTACATATCTTCATTATCCAATTGTCAACAATATTATCTTTATTATTTCTGGATCAATGGTTAAACCATCCTTAGATAAAATATGTCCTAACAATTTTACTTCATTAGTAGAAAAGATAAATTTTCCTGGATTCAAAGATACTCCAAACTCTCTACATCTTATAAAGACTTGTCTAAGATGACCAAAATTATCTACTATGTCCTTTGAATACACTGTGATATCATCAAGGTAGACCAACACAAACCTTTCAATCATATTTTTGAAGGCCATCTCCATCACCTTTTGAAATGTGACCCCTGCATTTGTTAGCCCAAAAGGCATTTTACTATAAGCATAGGTGCCCCACTTTGTGGTAAATTCAGTCTTATATCTATCGACCTCTTTGACTAGCACTTGGTTATAATCCAAGAATCCATTCAAGAAAAATAATCTCTCTGAACCACTAACCTTAGATAGTATATTTTCCATGGAAGGGAGAGGATGATGATCTTTAAGAGAGGTCTGGTTAAGGTCCCTAAAGTCTACACATAATTTGATTTCTCCATTCTTCTTCCTAACAGGGACAAGGTTTGCTACGCATGATGAGTTCTTGATAGGAAAAATTATATTAGCCTCAATCAACTTGGATAGCTCTTTTCTCATTAATGTTTCGATCTTTGGATTCACTAGCCTTTGTTCTTACCTTACAGGTTTGATGTTATCGATTAAATCAATAGTATGTTGAAACAAACTAGGGGTCAAAACCTTTTAAATCATCATATGTCCAAGAAAATACACCATTAAAATCTTGGCATAGATGAATAAAATTTTCTTTCTCAGTTCTAGAACATATCTTCCCCATGTTTAAAGTATTTCCATTAACAATCACAATTGGTATATAATCATCTTTTTCAGTAGCTAGGTTCATGCTTTTGTTTCTTGCTTGGTCACCAAGGTTGAAGAAACTCTCTAAAGAAATGAGACCCTTAGGAAATTTATTAGAACTGAGTTTGATGATCTGATACCCATACTGGCCATGCAACCTTGACTGATTTCTATCTAAGAATTTTGCCTCATTCTACAATAAACTTAGAATTTGTGTATCATATTCAAACACTTGCCAACCAATGTTGTTGTTAGGAATAGTAGGCCTAACTACCACTTTAATATGCTACTCCTTTTTAGCTTCAAGGTTCTTTGGGATATCATAAGATGTACCAACTATTTCAAGTCTATCAACATGTCTATTCTTTTTCATAGGGATGCTCTGAATATTAAATGCATTGAAACTTTCAAGAAAATCCCATGTTCTATGTTTATAAGACTTGAGCAAACCATTCTTAGTGATATTATGATTTCTCACCTTATTGACCACCAACTTGCTATCCCCGTATACACTTAATACTTGAATTCCTTTTTTTTGAGCAAGTAGAAGACCTTGAATCAAGGATTCATACTCAACCATATTATTGGTACAACTGAGTTGGATCTTGAAGGAGGAGTAGAACTCACTTGTGTGGGAGAAATCAACATCACACCTATCCCTGATCCACTCTTATTCCTTGATCCATCAAAATACATACTCTATAGGCTATTGGTATCTTCTTTGGTTTTCATAAGATTATGGAAAAGAGCATTCTTTTCTAACACACAGTATGTACCAAGGCCTTTCTCAAGGGTTTCTAATATGGGATCAAATTGATATGCATTAGCCCATTCATATAAGAGAAAATTAGGCATCTATGCTAGAGAAGTGGCAGGTTTGTTTATTATATCATTCTCATCCATTTATAGGATAATGAAATTTATATTGATGAGATTAAGGGTGTAGGGCTCCCTATGATAGAGGGCTAGAGGCTCTATGTTGATTGAAGCCTTGGTCCCATATCTTTTTATAAAAAATATATATGACCAACTAGAAGATATGTAACCACCTATTTGGGCACTGAAGTCTCTTGAAAGATAAATGGAAAAGTGTGGCTTGACCTCAGCAACTAATATATCTTGAGTTATAGTACAACTAGGGCATACATGTAGGGTTTTTTCAAAATTTCTAAAGATCCCCATAGTCTTGAAAGTACTACCATAAAATTGTAATACATCCCTTACAATGGTCTCATATTTCATTTTTGAAGCGTCAATGACATACCTAGGCATCACTGAACTACTATCCCCTGAATAAATCATATAATTGTGGACTAGTTTATTCTCTATAATTAGAGAAACATAAAATGGAGGAGATCTAACCCTTTTAATTTTTTCTAACTTCCTTGATGGTTGAATTAGGCTTGTGGCACTTTCCATGCTAGGTGGCTGATCCTTTGGTTCAATACTTTCAAATTCTTGTGTAGCAACCTCTTTTGCATAGGTATAGTAACAACAACATCCCACATGGAAATATTTGTATTTTTCTTTGTCATCTTCTCTACCACACTAAATGAGGCATTAGGTTCTCTAGTAGAAGCCTTGGGGGCTACATGTGTAGTAGGGTGAGTTGGAATAAGTTGGGGGTCATTCATATCTCCTATGCTATTATTTTTTCTTTGTTGTTGGGGGGCATTGGATTGATCATTCACTTCTTATACATGAGATATTGCATTTGATTTTGAAGCTTGATTAGGAGGAGGAGGTGTAGCATCGTCAACAACTCTTCTTTTGCTCCTAGTATTGTGAGCAATGGAGTTCTAGTTTACATTATAATGTTCCTCCACTGGAGGATTCATGAAGGAGCAATCATCTTGTCTTTACATATGTGAGGCATCTTTTGGTTGGCTTTCATTGTATGACTATCATGTTGTAGGTCCCTAGGTGGTCAAAGCTAACTAATATTTGGCCTTTTTACATATTTAATAGGCATAGGAGTAATTGCATGAGGAGCAAAAATCTTGGTCTTGAGCCTGATTATTTTGGGGGACTATGGCCCCACATTGATTTGCACTTGATGTAGAGGCATGATTGTTCTTCCTACTATTACCAAAAGAAGTACTCCCATAATTATGATTTGGGGACCTACCATTATTCAGAGTTTGATATTGCAATTAAGGTGCCTTATTACCATGAGCTTGATGTCTCTCCAAAGTCACCACTTTTTTACTCATTTTCTACATCATAGAGAAGCTATCTTCTAATTTATTTTCTTGACCTTGCAATATTTTATCTATGTTCAACATTATAGACTGCATCATCTCCTTGATTTCATCCATTCCATTCAAAGATGTCAAAGAAATGGGTTGTGATGTTGAAATTGTGAGAATAGGGGTCATTGTTGGTTGGTGATTTGGGATATTAGGAAAGAAAGGCATAGGAGGCCTTGGAGCTAACTATCCTCCTTGTATCAATATGTTTTCTACCCTTATTTCTATTTCATAAGCACCAAGTAAGCTATATCTCCTCCCATGGTTTGGATTGTAGTGGCAATATCACTATTAAAAAATCTGAGGTAATGCAAGAAGGCATCACCAGGGGTAGGCTTAACTGAAGTAGGTATGTTGTCCCATTTCTTTTGAAATCTATAGTTGAAATTAGTCATACATTCATGGAGGCTCTCTTTATGGTAGTTAGTTGTTCTTAAAGTGACAAATAGTCACTTTTGTCCTCAAAATGTTTACATAGTCCTACTTCTATCCCATCCCAATCTGTTATAGAGCCATGTGATATAACCCTATATAATTGTAGGGCTTTCCATTTTAAAGATGAAGCTAAAATTCTAATGACCACATCATCTTATGTAATACCATGGATATTACAGACATTTACAACCTCTTGAATGAGTTCTAAGGGAGAGATAGAAGTTTCACCAATAAAATCAAGTATACTTTTAAGTGCAACTATTGGTATGTCATGTCTTTGGGATGATAAAAGAGGACTTTGACCATTAAAGGTGGTAAAAGCATGAGCTCTAGCTATATAAGCTAGTGATCTATTAATATGAGCTAATGGCTTTCTAGGTTGAGATCTCACAATAGAAGGAGTGGAGATTGATCTTGCAAGGGTATGTATTTTCTCTATACTCCTAACTAGTGATAAAGATACTCTAGTCTTTCTTCCTTTAGGATTTGAAAATGAGAACTCTTGATATTGGAAATTACCTCTATAAGATGCCCTTGTTTTAGCCTTGGGAATGAATCACAATAGCTATAGTTTGAAACTAGATATGAAGGGTGTAGAGTCACCAAGTACTTTGTAGAAATGAGCCTCTTGAAGGCCTAGAATACTTAGAGCAACACTATCTTCTCAGCATCAACTTTAAATTCTTCTCTCTTAACACTAGTAGGCTTTCAAAGATTTTGAATATTGTCCCATCAGGCATGCCAAAAACCCTTGTCAAAAGTTTTTATCTAAGGGAAACCTTGTGAAACATGGAATAAACCTCCAAGCTGTGGGACTTGAACTGTGAGGCTGAGTCTCTAGAGAAAGTCAACTTCCTTTGCTATTAGGATGCGCCTAACTACTTTTGAAGAGGAAAAGGAGAAGGAATGCATAGAAGAAAACTACCTAATCTAATCTAAGAAGGTGATGCACCAAAATAGAGTATTTGATCTTATCTCTACCCATAAATGCATGGTTAACCAATTATAACCTCAAAGGATACAAATTTAGACTTTTTATTAATTCAACAACCACATGTAGATTAGACAACAAAAGAATTCTATAGGAAGAAACTTCACATAATATCATTTGAATGCAAAAATAGATACAATCATGTAAATTGCAGAATATAGACAAGAACATTAACCATAGGAAAAGAAATCTTGCACAGTGTGTTAATTGTAGAAAGAGATACGACAGTGAATTATAATAGCTCACATGCATGAGAAATTACAATAGTATGCATGGAAAGAAATAATAGAGAATCAAACAAAGATCTACAACAACCCTTGAAAGGGTAAACAACTTTCTTTCATAGTTGAAGCATAATTGAGAAACTTCTACTGTAAGCAAGGCACAACTACCATCATTAAGATTTATAGGGAATAACCATAAAGATCAAGATTTTATTATTATCTTGGAATAGATCCAAATGCAAGAAAATCCAATATTTATCCAAAGAACAACCTTGAGAAGACAAAAGTGAAGGTCATTAATGCATAACTAGGTAGATGGATAACCAAATGATGAGTTCATGCTCATTTTGCATTTACTAGACATGGTAAATGTTGAAAAAAATCTACAAACAGTTGAAAGATTTGATATGCCATTAAAGAGTTGTTTCTTCCTCACTATTAGTACACCAAGTTAGATGTATCAGTAGGTCAATAATATTCAATGTTCATCTTGTACCTTTCCTACAATTCTATTGGTCGAAATCCCTTCTCTTTTCCAGCTTGAATGAGTGAAACACCCTTATTACAATCAACCTGGGGACCTACAATCTTTTGATTTTTAATGTATCTTATGGTTAGAGGCAAGCTCAATAATTTCTATGATCAAATGATCGTTAGCTTATCTTAACATTAGGCCCTCCTTTTACCCTCTTTATGATCATACACTTGCCTCAATGCTATGACAAACCCTTGTTTTTTTCTCTTTGGAAGACTCTATAGTCACACAAACAATATTACAATAACCACATACTGTAAGATTGCAACCCTCCTTAGCATCTCTTAAAATTATATGCTTCTCCAATACTATGATAGCAGAATATTGTAACATTGCTAGCTCTAGGAATCAACTTCATGATCTTATGCTAGATCGTAAGATTATAGCACATGAACTTGGTCATATCATTGCAGCTTTGACCTTTGATCCTTGCAATCTAAAAGTAAGGTTTGAAGAAAATGGGTACATTGGGGGCATGTGTCGAGACCTCACCATGTCGCTATAACTAAAGGTCAATCATTTTCTCATAGCAATATAATAAGAGATGTCAATCTTCCTCCATCTAACAACCTAGAAACATACAACAATTCACTAACCATGCCATAATCCAAACCAATTAGAACTTTTCTATACACCAACCCATTTGACAAGTCTTTTCTTTTGCAACTGGCCATGGGAATGATGTCACTAGATCCACGTGTCACAATTTTTCTTTATCTCCTTCCATAAGACCCTTTAACTTTATAAAGTGACAAGGTGACAATCATAGATCTAAGAAGATCTGATGCTAGGGAAAGTTGCAACCCCATAGAAATATTAAAACATGACTTAGCCTTGGGAATTACCACATATAACAAAAGTATTCTTGCATGCCCTAATAATTGAAATTTGAAATATATGAATGTTAGGTTATGCTTAGGGCTTGAAATTTAATTTTTTGGTGGGACAACATTTTTGGTTAACATAAACCATTGTCCAAATTTAAAATACCTACCACTAAATTTTGTTACATTAATTGATTCTGTTGGAATCAACAAAAAAATCAACATAATTTAACTATACTTAGCTAGGAATTGAACCATGCAACATTTATGTCATTACGAACAATGTCTTCTATGTAATAATTTTTTTTTATAGATATCCTCTAGATTTCATATTTTTGAAACTAAATTCCCCTACTCAATTTCTTCCACTAGCTTCTTTTTCATAGAATTAGTAGCACTTTAAAAGTTTATGTTGGGTGAGACAATAGTTTAGGATTTTATCTTGGCATTATAAGCATGCTTCCTAATATTAAAAACTTGAAATCTCTAACTCATGTATCAAACTAGACATTGTTTTAAGACATCCAACATTAGTTTTGTTGTATTCATTAGCCCATAGACATTAATTAGTTATCTGAATGAAACTACATTAATAATAATAAAATCAATTCATATTAATCAATAATACAAATGTGGAGAGCATTGCAAACCACTTTGAATCTAGCGTGAAACATCCTATGGTATTCTTAGCTTTGGATATCAATAGTGTTCATATTACACTTCAATTCATGAATGAATTCTTCCTAGTAAGACTTTTACTATCAATAATTTATCTTGATACTCTACTCAATTAATTATCCCATTTTGTTTGAATTCACTTGATTCATAAATCCAATATGTGTATGTGTTAATATAATGAGATAGGTTTTCTCATCTAGAATCATAAGATGGGTCCAATATTATGTAACATCTTTTAACTTTGTTATGATTAACCTCAATCTTGATAAGAGGAAGTCTTATGCTTCATATTGATATGGAGCTCTGATGACAGATGTAATTCTCTTCTTTGTATGATATATTTTTTTGACTATATTATGTTGATCAAATGTTTCTTTCATAGACTTTGTAATTTTTTTTATGTCCTATTATTGTAGATGGTATCTACACCTCTATTACTTCTGTCATGTGATCACTTTTAGTTTGAGGTACACTTAAATGATTTTATATAATTCATTGGGGTTAAATTATAGCCAAAGTTGTATTTTATAGTACTCAACCAAAACACTAATGCTGGGGCTTACTCGACCATAGACTGGAATGATATTCCTCTCATTTGATTTCCATTTCCTTTAGGGTTTATACCTACATTTGGTCTAGTTGTTAGTAGTTTTTTCTAACTATGATAGATTATATTCTTCAATATATAAAATTTAGTATCTCCTCTTGTCATGATAAACTTAGAAGGGTCACTGCAGTTTGTAAACTATGTATCATTGTCTTCTAATATTATCTTTTAAGGTCTACATGTTGATTGGTTGGGTATATCAAAAATATCCTCTAGAGGGATTTGAAGAAATTCCTCCCCCATTATTGCTCCTAAGTATTTGAATTGATCTTTGAAATAGGTTTCTATGTCCCTATCTTGTTGTGATTGTAATTTAATCTACTCTTATTCATTGAGTTTGATTTGGGACTTCGATGTTGAAAATTTCTCCTCTTTGTTTTAATCATTCTTGATTAGAGACTATTTGTTAAACACAACAAGGTATCATGTTCTCTTCCCATCTTTGTCTAATTAATTCCTCCTTTATCACCATCTTTTTTTCAAGAAGTGGTTGTAAAATTGTCATTATCACTTACTTGGACGTTTGTGATTTACTTTGATTGATCAAGTTTTTGATGTAGATGTCGAAAGAAGAGATAGGTTTGGATGTGTCCCTTTGCAAACAATAATGTGAACTTAAAAAATTTTGTCACATGAGAAAATGGAAATAAGATGAGATACAATTGATCTATAATAACTTGTTTATCCTTTTAGAAAGAATACATATTGTATTTTATATATTTTATAGACTTCTTTAGGTAGGGGTCATGTCCCTTTATTTTTTATTTGTGTAGGTTTATAATATAATATAATTCTAATTATTCATTTTATCATCTATAATTATTATTATATTCCTATTATAATTACATTATATATTTATTTTTTCTTGATTATGTTGATAATATACAACTTTTTAAATTTAAATATCATTATTTTATATTCTTAATTATATTATATGGTTTATTTATTTCTCTATTTTTGGTATTATTATTTAAATTTAAAAAATAATTATTTTATTATTTATTTCTTTACTCTTATATTTAAACACTATTATTATTTAAATTCATCTTGAAAATTGGGACATTACACAGCTCTTACCAACCTCAATTCGTTTGAAGTTGGATCAAGTGTCATTTTCTACACAAAGACTATGTAGGTGTTCTATGTCATACTTACTTACCATAGCATATGATGTATGCCATTAAATCAAAGAAAGATGTTTCATGGGTATGGACATCAGTAGTATTAGACACATGTGTTGTGATTATGTAATTTTCATACATACATATTCTCTTAGAGAACATGGTATTGAAATAGTTTTCATTTGGTATGCAAAATCTACAATTATATTAACAAGAGTAACATGCTAGGGTTGAAGTGTAACAGTTTGGTAAACAAAACATCTTGTGGTCAAAAGAATAAATTTCGAAGACTATTGGACCAATTGGATGGATGAATTTGATGCCATAAGTAGATATTTTAGATTACTAGTGATAAAAATTCAATATTTTTTACAGATACTTTTGAAGAACATGGATAGTATTTTAGATAATGAGAGTGATATCACTTCCTACTATATATAGAGTAGTGTTGATTCACAACCTTTTCCTTTGGTAAATTGGGCCCAACAAAGAAATTTAACCAAATAAGAACAAAAAATGTTCTGGAAACCTATTACATTCTTCCTCAAGTATAAAATAGAAACAAAACCTTCTGGTATAATGAAAGAGAGTGTAAATGTTTAGAATCACCAATAGTAAGTATACTTTCATCTTGATTGGTAACAATAATAAAGTGAAGATAACATTATGGAAAAGAAAAAGTAAGAGGCGGGTGGAAATATAGAGGTAGCTTGAAAGGTTGGTAAGATTAGGTTAGTTCCACTAAGAAGGCATTGAAGTTGATGAAAGATCAACCCCACAACTCCTAAGAATCACCTGCACACAAACAACTATCATAGAAAGAGAAGCAAAAGCTATGGGGTTGGAATTCTCAGATCCATAGATGAGACATTCTTGATGAGGAAAAAAAAAGGAGATTTTTATAATCAAAAGAGAATTAATAAATTACAAAGAGATCAATCCTTATAAAAGGAGATCAAAACTCTAATAGGTAACTTACCTAGGTTGCATGATAATAATTAATTATTATATGACCAAAGTTTAGCTTAAGTAAAGTAGAGATAATAAGAGACTTAATAATTAAATCAATATGATTTAATTAATATGAAAATACTTTATTACTATAGAGCCTCCCTTAAGATAAACTTGGGGAGTAGCTAAGAACCTAGAAACTACCGATAGAAGGAAATTTGGGTCTCGACAACAAGGCATGATGAGGTACCCTATTACAAACAAATCTCTATAAAACAAAGAAATAGAGAACACCAAGTGGGAAAACCCCTACTCCAAAAAGAGATAGAAAGAATTTTCAAAAAGATAGGAACAAAAGGATGATAATGAAGAACACCACTAAAGCATGAAGTTGCAAACATTGCCAAACTGTTGATTTGAAGAACCTTATCTGTAAAGAACCTAACTAGGTAGAGAAGAATAATTCTAAAGAGATGTTTAATAGAAGATGGAAGGTATCTTCATGACCTTCAAAAACAAGAATGAAGGAATGTCTATATGGTAAATGATCCATCTCACTGAAATGCATAGGTATCTAGCCACTACAATTGCCTAGTACATAGGATCAAATTTTGAATACATAGCTCACTCCATCGAACCAAGAAAGAAATAGAACCAACATAACCCCCTATAATTCTTAGAGGTAAGACATGAAAGATGAGACTAAATGAAATATTTCCTAAAAAATGAAGAACCAAGAATATCGAGAGTCAAAAAAAAGTACTAACACCTATAATGGCACGTGTCATTGACAAATCATGAGGCTAATGTCATGGAAGGTAAACTCACTTGACAAAGGAAGATGGAAAATATGGCCAACATGAAATCCCAAAGGCACTTTATAATGTAGTGCAAGTACAAAAAAAAAAAATAGTTATGCAAGATCTTGAAAGGCAATAGAGCGATAATTTATCTTAGTGCATTTGAAAAAATACTACAAAAGGATGTCAACAAAGATCAAGAGAGACATAAAGTTGATATACTAGATAGTATAACCCATGAAAAATCATCTCAAACAAAAAAAATGATCCCCAAACCTGAAACAACTAAGATATTCATCAAAGTGCAAAAAAAAAAAAACAAACTCAATGGGATTTGCCTAGAGCAGAATCTAGAAAATATAATGTCTTAAAATATGTCTCCTGAATGCAAAAGAGAACTAATGACTATGAAAGAAAAATAGCCATCAAAAGGGCACCAACGCTAAAAATAACCTACACCACTGGGATGATCTTGGAACCACCTTTTTGATAATATCTCACTTTTGAAAAATGAAGTCTGAATGAGCAAGTTATCACCAAAAAACCACGTGTAGGTCAAAAAACACTAGAAGGGAAAATTTTTAAAACAGTCCACCTTAGCATCAATGCAAAAATGTCTCTAAAAGCATGCCCAAGAGTACCAAAAATTACCTTCGGAAGATGCTAGTTCCATACCAAATCTTTCTTGATTTGTGTACAATATCTCAATTTTCTTGTCAAAAATTACAAAATCACCACCTCAAAAAAGCATGCAAAAATCTTGATTTTTGGACCATTTTTTTATTTATTTGTAAACCAAAATTCAAAAAAGCACCACCTTGAGGAAAAAAATTGAAACTCATTACCTTAGGAAATGTGCCTAATTTGGAAGCAATATTATTTTGCCTCAAATTCCAATAGTGTCCAAATTTGAAAAATGTTATATGAAAATAAGGGTTTTTTGGTGGTTTGAGCTTAATAGTGAGGTTCACTTGGGCCCAAAGTGCATCCAAAAATTGTGATCCCCATATTCAATACAAAAAGTACTTTAAAAAATGAAACCCTTTGAACAATAAAACATAGATCTAAAATACAAGTCATCCCTCTCATAAACAAAATAGGGGCATGAAGATCTAGGGCTCTGATACACTGATGAATTTGTTGAAAGATCAAACCCACAGCTCCCAAGAATTAGTTGCACAAAAATAGTTGTCACAAAAAGAGAGAAGAAAAAGCTGTGGAGGCTAGAATTCCTATGTCCATAGATGAGCCATTCTTGATGAGAAAAAAGAAAGAAGATCATTGCTATAATAAAAAATGACTTAATAAATTACAAAGAGAAATCAACCCTTATAAAAGGAGTTCAAAACCCTAACATGTAACTAACCTAGGTCACATGATATGTAATGCCCTGCCAAGGGATCCAAAGAATTAATCTAAATTTTCACTAAGTTTTCCAAACAATTTTTTTTTATTTAACAAGAAAGATAAACCATTCACAACTTATACATAGTAACGGAAGCAATAGAAAAAATTTGAATAAAAGTAAACATAACATACATAACAGGTTTCATTCTTTATGGATCCCTTAACGTTGAATCACATCTAATCACAACTATTCATCTAACATTACATCCTTATGAAATAATAAGGATACATTCAACATTCCTAAACAATATACAAGTGTTCTTTTTTTAGTAGTTACATTATAGTTTAGCTCAATCATCCACTGTACATGTTACAAGGTATGAAAAGGCCTTAAAGAATAAACATCTGTGTAAATAAAGTACATCATCATCCAATATTAATCTATGATGCAATTAAAGTAAATGAAACCACAAATTCTATACATGATACATCATCATAGAAAATATAAACATCCATCATAAAAGATAGCCATGATCATAAAACACATCTAATCTAAATGCATGGTTCTTCCCAACCATAAATAGCATCATTAGAACATCGTGGATCCTAGCCATCCCTCTGTGTGTAACATCCCAAATCATCGAAGATATCATCGGTATTAACATAGTAGGAATGTCACTCCTAATTCATACTACATCATATGCAGAAAGTAATCTAACATGCAAAGTAAAGCATCATCTAAAATATGAAAATCATCAATGTAAGGATACATGTCCACCACCATAATCCATGAAGATAGAATGATGATAGATACCAACAAAGAATGCTTCAGCCACGGTGTCTCAGACAGATCTCAAATGATAAGAGTGGAAAAACACTACAACCCGACTGCATGGAACCTAAGTGGTCCACTCCCATTGTGCTAACGAGATAATCTCAAGTCCTAAATAGGCCATCAAATCACAAAGCATAAATACTCTCTAAGTCCAAGAATCATAAAAGTATACTAACTCAAAGATTCCAATCACAAACTGACATCTAATCCCAGAGGCACACATTGACATGTAGGAACCTACTATGCAAGCGGGGAAGTGTCATCACATATATCATATAGAAGTTACCCTGGTAGTTAGCTAAACTCCACGGGTCCCTACTGATCCTCATGTGGCCACTAGTATCCTCTCATACTGACAAGGCATACTATGGAATGCAAGGTCGCAACCAAGCATTCTCTCTACTCCCATCCTAGTTTGTACAAGCACTCGAGGCATGGGCGAGAACCAAAAAAATTATCTTTTTAGGTTCATTTAATCCCCATTTAGTGTAAATGTTATCACTTATTAACAATACTTATAATGAGTTACCCTGGCAGCCACTTAGGGCCTCGACCCCCATTGCAAGCCACTTCCTGACACTACAAGTAGATAACCTACCCTAAGCTCATGGAATCATAAATCAACCCAGTCCTATACGAGTGACTGATAAGAAATACCAAAAGATAATCCACAATAAGAATCATTAAATATCCACGATAAAAGCATCACATCTCCATGAGCATCTGAAAAGCATCCATAGAAAATCATGACCACAACAACTCTCTATTGGCAACCAAAGGTATCACTGATAATCAAAAGTATCCATTATACTTTTGGTTCTCAATAACCAAAATATATCTTAAAATCATACTGATCGAAGACTCCAAAATGTTTGAGTCAAACATGTCACAACATGACATCATCAAGAAATAAATCAACATTTTAGTCCCATCATGGAAACTGGAAAGTAATCCAAGGATAACTGATCGATGACTAAAAACTGGTTAAGTCAAGTGTCTTAGATACATATAACTCAGCTTCACTCAAGAAGACTGATAAACAATAACAATCAACAATTACAAACATCTCATAGAGCATTCCATCACATTACCATGGTTGGGTTTATAAAAAAATCGAGACCAAATAAGATCAACATGCCATCACATCTCATAACCCCCGAGCCCTTGGTAACAACCTAAGACTGGTCAACACTAGTCAACCCAAAAACCCAAAATAAGAAGCATAGAGAATACACAATGCAAACACATGTTTTGGTTTACTAAAATCACATAGCTGAATAATGTGTGGAGTTTTAGTTTCTGTTTACCAGTATACTTCAAGTGTATAGGATTTATCATTTGACCTACAAGTCAACCTGTTTGTTCCCCAATAGCATTATCCTTCCATTATTTAAAATTACATTCTAAGAATAACTTAAGGGTAAATATTTAATCATTAAACTAATCATCATTGACCTTTAATTAAATTTTTCTCTTTATTTAACTAAGATGCATATTCTAATTAAGATAACTCTTCTTTAATGTTACTTCAACTTTTCCAAACAAAACCCATGGATCATATTCTTTTAAATTATAAGAAAGCCAATTACTAGTCTTCTAATAAGAAGATTATAACTTTATGACCAATTAATTCAATCAATTAACATAGGTACACAATCCATGATCTTTTAACATTCTAATAATTCTTAATTAAAATTCAATTAAATATTACAAAAACTTAAGTCTCTAACTCATAACTGACAACCATTAGAATATCTAAGGTCATTATTCAAGTCATTAGAATAAGACTTATCAACTTTGATGTAAATACTTCACAATTTTGCTAGAGGAATCGATATTAGCATATCAATTAGGAGTATGTGCAGGATCATGGTGTACCAAACTATGGCCTTAAGTGGTAGTGAAAAACCAGCAAATCAGGGTTATGTTAACTTGACACATAATTTTAAAGTGGTTCTGGACTTTATATCAAAAAGTTGCAAGAAAATAATCTGTAGGAAATTGAATCTAGTTTCTAAACTATGAGGCCTTATCTGGAGAAAAAATTATTTGATTAGTCAAAAGTTTGGATTTTAATGCAGTACTACAAAATTTTTAGGGCAAAAATAAAAAGTAGGTGTATGTCTGACCACCTTAATCATAATCAAATGATAATATTTTTAAATATAATTTTGGATATAAAAAGTAGACTCATGCCTGGATGTGACACATATTTTTTGCAATTTTTATTCCAAATGAATAATTAATTATGAATTTTCTACTATACTATCTTCAGAATTAAAAAACTCCCGTGTCTGACCACCTTAACTAGTTCAAAAAAAATCAAAATTAAGTTTGTTTTTTTTTTTTCTTATACTAGTCAAGGCATAGAATGTGACTCATCTTTTGGATTTCACAAATCTTATACGGTTTGAAACTTATAACTATTTTTGAACTAGTATGTCAATCAACACTTTGTAGCTAACTCCATTAGAAAATAAGTAATAATTACTTAGTGAACTCGTAATTTGACAAAAATTACATTTATGAAAAGCTAACAACATTCTTAAGAAACCCTTTTCATTACATCAAATTTTGGTTAAAAAAAAGTCGTTAGCTACATGCTTGAAGTAAAAAACACATAAGAACATGCCAAAAACACATTTTCAGGATGTTTTAAAGATGACCTTATAAGGTTGGTATTGAAAGATATAGTAGAAATTATAAATGTATTAATTGTTTTCATTTAGTATCAAGATGGGTGGGAAAAAAGTGGGAATAGATTTTGAAATTCTTTGAGGCATTTCAGAACTACATATTTTTCAAATCGCCACTTTTTGGCATACCATGATCTTGCACATACCCTTAAAACTTTATTAATTATTAATTAAATTTAATTAACTCTAATTAATTAATTAAATTAACAATTACATAACCATACCAACAACCCAATAAATATTAGTTGATTAATAACTAACTATAATTTGTAAGTTAAAAGTCAACCATAATCCAATACGCAAATATTCATATTCATAGTTTAATAATAATATCTTGTTAATATTTAATAAGAAGCTATATTGGGAATCTTATTAATAAATTTATAATGACCACTTTCATCATTCTTTTCAATGAGTACAAATATTTCTTTAACAAATTCATATAATTGATAATCATTTCAATTAAGACTCTATCGCAAAACTTATTTATTAATTATCATAGTTATAATAACAACTCAATGAATATCAATTGATTGAAAATCAACTATACTCCAAATCCAAAAATTAATATCTTTTACAGAACTTTAATCATAAAATAATCTCCACTAGATTAACTCTAATCGGATTAATTGATAAATATTTAAACCATTTATACTATTATTTATTAATAGTTTGTTAGACACAACAAACATTAATAAATAATAAACTCATCAAACTATAGATAATCGATCTTAAAGAAAGCTTACAAAACTTCATTGGTTAATACTTAACTAACTCTTAACATCGTTAAGGTATATCGATAAGTTATTTAATAATACATAACGTATTAATCAATAACATAATAATAATTCAAATTGTAGCTATGTTATAACAATGACTCCTTGTCAATTTAATCTTAATCCATTATCATTAAAGTCTCTTAATTTAAAATCATCCTCATTAAAAAACTATTATTAACGTAATATAAAATTACCATCTCTTATTTAATATATATTAAATAGTATTTAAAATTAATAATTCAATATCTCTTTTCGATTAACAATAGTTGACAATTATTATTAAATCCATAAACAATTATCAACATTAAACATTTATAAGTAACAAGGTTGAAGTCAAATACTATATATATATATATATATATATATATATATATATGTGTATATATATATATATATGTATATATATATACATATATGTATATACATATATGTATATACATATATGTATATACATATACATATACATATACATATATAAAGAAAAACTCACAATATAAATATAATATAATATTTATCACAATTTTGAAATACCATTGAAAGATCGAATTGCATATATATCATATTGTAAAATGGTATATATATTAATAAAAAAATGTATGCGATTTAAAATATGGTGCAGGCTTAAAGATGTTGCCTCCAATATACACGGCAGTGCCGTGCGGGCCTGTCAACGTTGTGCGGCCTGAGCATATAGGTGTGTATAGTCACACTGCCCCCTTCTCGCAGTGGGTATAGTTCATCTATTGCCATGACAATAAAGTGAGTGGGGAATGGGGTGGGGTAAGCCCGCCCCTCCCAAAAATTTAATGTATGTTTTTAAAACAAAAATAACAACCTCCTTCCTAGGTACCCTGGGATGCGCGAGTACCCTGCACTTAATAAGTACTGCGATGTACTACCATCGCATGATCAGTTGGGGGGGTACGGGGTATGACCCACCCCTCCATATTTTATAAAATATTTCGTATAACCTTTTTTTTCTTAAAATAATTTATGTATATATGTTTGCATGTATATATATATATATATATATATATATATATATATATATATATATATATATATATTTGTGTGTGTGTGTGTGTGTGCATACGTATATATATGTGTGTGTGTGTATATATATATACAAATTGTCAAATCAGTATCACAGCGTTGTAATATATATATATATATATATATATATATATATATATATATATATATATATATATATATATATAAGTATGCAAATTTTTTAATATGAATGGGTACATTTCTATGGAGAACATATACACAATATTTTCTTTTTAAATTAATTGATCTCTAACTTTGTTCAATACTCCACCTAATAGGTCTAATTATAAGTTTTCAAACCATTTCAAATCTATTTAACAATTCGATTCTAATTCGAACCCAAACCCGATTTAGATCTAATTTTCTCCTTAATTTGGTTCTAGGGTTTTCTATTGTTTTCTTCTCAACCAATTAACATACATATCTAGATTCTAGTTTCAAAATTACAGATTCAATCATAGAGAATATTCAGACACATATAACAGACACGATGAAGACAAGAAGAGAAAAAGTACAAATAGAATATGCAAAAATTACGAGTGCACTTGGACACTGATGCTAATTGGCCATGCCTCAGAAGTCCATAGAAAATCCCTTCCTTCTCCAACATTCACAATTCCTCCAAGATCCAAGCCAACTGAAACCCACAAGTGACTAGAAGTGTTTTTAGAAGCATATGAGCTTCTCAAATGCATGTAAGCTTTGAAGCTTGTCCAAACACACTAGGAGAGCCTCTATTTAAAGGCATCTAAGATGCATCTAGAATGTCTCTAGAAACAAGTAGAAGATAAGCATGACAACTAAGCATGAGTCTACTCCAACCTTCTAGATGAGTCATAAGGTTTTAGACACCATGTGCTCAAATAATATGCTAACTCCTAAATGTAGACAACTTGTGCATTCTTAGAGTGCAAACTCCTATGTGAACACATATTAAAATAATGCACAATAATTAATATAAAATTTACTTTACTCTTTTCAATTTAATTTATTTATTTTTATAAATCTCATGCACTCACTTTAATAACTCCACTTGTTTTATCTTAATATATTTATATTTAATTCACATGAAATCTAGAATCTTTTAATAATTTAATATCTTTTCCACTTTTAAATTCATTTTCAAAACTTAATTGATAAATATTTATTAACTTAAATAAATATTATCACATTCCAACTTTTAAAATTATAACTTTTATCTTCAAATTTAATTATTTTATTTAATTAATTTTCCAATTAATTAAATAAATATTAAAATACCATGTTAATTTTCCATTAAATTAAACCATTAATTAAATCTTTTAATTAGGCTTAATTAATAGAAAATAGACCAAAGACTCATAAGGTAAAATACGAAAATTCATCATAGCCAAAATACATACAAAATCAAACCAAGGGTTAATATCACGAATTACGTCATCCAATGCATTCGGGGGGCACTCAACTCAAACACTTGTCTTAATTTTCAATTAGGACAAATGGCTTAAAGGGTTGGGATTTGGACTTGAGAATTTATCTCCCCTCTCTTACCATTGAGATAATGCGATAGGGTATGCTCATCCTGGCAATTTAAGGAAGTTGATACCCGGTACCTGCAACCTGCATAAAAACCATCCATGTACATACAATATACACTAAGCTAAACATGCAATGGAAGGAAGTGGTGCATCATTTAGATCCCGACCAGCAGGTGACTATGACTCCCTTCCTTAACCATATCAGACACGCCATACATAAGAACAAACACGCACACTATACATATGCAAGTATGGGGTAAGTATCTGTAAGAAAACACATATAATAATAAATCTTCTAACTAATCATCTTCAGTAACTAAAATCACTGAATAATCATCATGCATACATGAAACATAGGATACCGAATGATCTCATCATATATCAACTGAATCCATAGCACAATATCTGATAGTCTCAAAACAATGCTGCTAACCATCAACATGAAACTAGCCCTAAAAGAGTTCAACAATGATAGAAAAAATGTGAACTAGGGGCAGGCACTGCATGATAATAATGAATAAAAGAATTAATTATTATATGCCCAAAGTTTCTCTTAAATAAAGGATGTCAACAAAGATCAACAGAGACATAAAGTTGATATAATAGATAGTATAACCCATGAGAAATCATCTCAAACAACAAAATCAATCCCCAAACCTAAAACAACCAAGATATTCATTAAAATGCAAAAAGAAAAAAAGAAAAAAAGAAAAGAAAACAACTCAATGGGATCTACCTGGAGCAGAATCTAGAAAATAGAATGTCTTAAACTATGTCTCCTGAATGCAAAAGAGAACTACTGACTATGAAAGAAAAAATAGCCATCAAAAGAGCGCCAAAAATGAAAATAACCTACACCACTGGGATGAGATTGCAACCACCTTTTTGATAATGTCTCATTTTTGAAAAAAATAAAGTCTAAATAAGCAAGTTATTGTCAAAAAACCACATGTAGGTCAAAAAAATACTAGAAGGGAAAAATCTTTAAAAAGTCCACCTCAGGATCCATGTCGAAATGTCTCTAAAAGCATGCCCAAGAGTACCAAAAATTATCTTGGGAAGCATGCTAGTTCCATACCAAATCATTCTCAATTTGTGTGCAAAATCTCAATTTTCCTATCAAAATTTACAAAATCACCACCTCAAAAAAAGTGCAAAATTCTTGATTTTTGAACCAATTTTTTTTGATTTGTAAACCAAAATTCAAAAAATCACCACCTCAAGGAAAAAAATTAAAAATCATTGCCTCGATAAATGTGCCTAGTTTGGAAGCAATATTATTTTGCCTCATTCCAATTTTGTCAAAATTTGAAAAATGTTATAAGAAAATAAGGGTTTCTTGGTGCTCTGAGCTCAATATTGAGGTTCGCTTGGGCCCAAAGTACACCAAAAATTTGTGATCCCTAGATTCAATACAAAAGGTACTTGAAAAATGAAACCCTCTGAACAATAAAACATACATCTGAAAGACAAGCCAACCCTCTCATAAACAAAATAGAGGCATAAAGATCTGGAGCTCTAATGCACTAATGAAATTGTTGGAAGATCAAACCCATAGCTCCCAAGAATTAGCTACATAGAAATAGTTGTCACAAAAAGAGAGAAGCAAAAGATATAGAGGCTGGAATTCCTAGATCCATAGATGAGACATTCTTGATGAGGAAAAAAAAGGAGATTGCTATAATCAAAAGTGACTTAATAAATTATAAAGAGAAATCAACCCTTATAAAAGAAGATCAAAACCCTAACATGTAACTAACCTATGTGACATGATAATAATGAATAAAAGAATTAATTATTATATACCCAAAGTTTAGCTTAAGTAAACTAGAGATAAAAAAGAGACTTAATAATTAAATCACTATGATTTAATTAATAAGAAAATACTTTATTACTCTAACAAAGAGTGCATAAATGTACATTGTTATAGGATGAAACACAACAATGTCTTTGGTTCCTTTGTGTTCAATTCCTAATTCATCTCATCCCCTCGCAATCATCTTTGTCCATTATGTACAAGTCACTAGTAGTGTGATGTATACCATTATAGGTTTCCCAATATATGACCTAAATTTGAGAGGGTTAAATTTGAGTAAAATTGTGTAGAATTTAAGAAAATTTTTTAATTTTAGGGAAAAATTAAATAAGGTAAATAGATTGATAAATGAGAAAATATTCATTGAAATTATATCCTAATAAAATTTTAGTGAAATAATAGAAGAGAGAAGAGGACATTGATTCAAATAATGTATGTAATTGCATGAAATGTGAGATCCTAATATAAGAAACATACCAAGGAGGGATAAAATGGTCTAAAAAAGAACACAAAATAAGTTCTTAATTTTTAAGACTATTTAGATGGTAATCATTTCCTCATCATAAAATAAGTGTATTTAATAATTTTACATATCACTTTTTTTTAAGAAATATTAAAATTCCCCTTAATCTAGATCTTGCATTAGCATTCTTTCATCCTTTTTTCTTTGTGCTAATCATATTTTCTCTATGGGAGGGTTTGTATTCCAATACATGATTATGAAAATCCCCTTGATAAATAATATATCCCTTTTATAATTTCTCACAACTTCTTATTATAGAGTGTTTTTCATACAAACGAAGTTAGCCTCCATTATCTCTAGTGTAACATTTATTTACTACACAATTGAGAGTGATCTACCAACTATCTAGTGAATGTAATGAGTACATATTCTCAACTATTTATCTATGGTTTCTTTGGTATGTCATATTTCTGAGTATATAGTTATTTTCTCCATAAATTCTTGTAGTATAGGGAGGATATGTACCCTAAGTAATGGCGTTTTAGTGGTTCTTCAAAAGTTTGTTCTTACTCAAAACTACTAAGATAAAAGACGGTATAAGGTATCATGTGAATTCGATCTAGTAGAAAAAAGATTGATATGTCCCTCGATATGTCAAGGTGAAGCCCATTTAAAATTCTTAAAGAAAATATCTTCAACCAAGAGCTACAGGGAAGGACATTTATGCAACTATGATTTTAGGAGCTAATGGATTAGTGATTTAGTTTATGGGGAGAGAATTGACATGATGAGAGAGACATAGGCTTGAAAGGAGGATTTCCAACTTCTAAGAGTAAATAAGAAGGCAATAATGATCTCTAAAATTTATCCAAAAAAAATGAGAGCCCCAAATATTTTGACGAGGAAATAATAGTGGAAGATTGTTATAGTAAGCACTACTTGGTTAGAATCTTCACAATGTGTGTGAGATATAACTTATGCGGTTGAAATAATTAGTCAAGACCTTTAGAACCAGTTCTAATTTAATATACATTGCAAGAGTTGAAACTTGATGTTTAAGATGATAATTGAAAAAAATAAAATAAAATATAATAAAAATGCAATTTTTTTGTCAAATTATTATAAACTGTTTAAAATAATTTTTAAAAAACTAGTTTACAATGGTACATAAAAAATCAACAATATAATAAGTTCACAGACAATTTTGCTAACATAAATATATTCTATAGTCAAACAGTTTATACAATTAACTATACATATTTTTTTACCTTTATTAATGCCTTTAATACTGAAAGATTAATCTTTCATACATGAAAAAATTAGAAAGAAATAGTTATAGTTTAAATAGATTTTATTCAATTAAAAATTAAGAAAAAAGGTAATTGATAAAGTTGGAATACTTAAATCCAAAAAAACTAATTTAGATATTGTACAAAGAAGACCCACCACAAGTAAAAAGCTAGAGTTTTTGTTGCACCAAAATATCGACTTATTAATGCTTGATGCAACCACTAGTCTCATAGAATTTAGGAGGTGGTTAAGCCATGTTACGAATCCTAATGGGGCATGTTGGCAGTTAGTCCAATAATCCCCCCTCAGCGTTACTTGAGGAGATTTAAACTTGTGACCAAGCTCTGATACCACTTGTTACAAGCTAGAGTTCTTGTTGCACCAAAAGATCAACTTGTCAATGCTCGATAGAACCAATAGGCTTATAGAACACATTAGATGGTTAAGCCATGTTGCGAATCTTGAAGGTGAATGTTAGAGGTTAGTACCAAATTTTAAAAAAAAATAATTTAAGGCTTTAAAGAAAATAATAAAATTGTGAGACATTAGAGAAAAATATGTTAGAATAGTCAAATTGATTAGTAGTCAAATACTTTCAGCATAGACTAATTGACAATGTAAGTTACACAATGATCATCAACAAAATATTTTTCTTGTGTGAACTTACCTAAACTATATTTTATTATGGTACCCACTAATCTATACTATAATAAATTTGTCGTTGAACATGCACCAACCTAAAAAATAATCTGGATATTTAGATATCCTAGCGTAATCTAGAACTAATGGGTACCATATAATAGCATTATTATGTATCACTTCATAGTTTCTTTTTTTAATAAAAAGATCATATTGCTTCCCCTTGTCATAATATTATAGTTCGGGTTCTTACGACATGGACCTAACAAATACAATTTAAAATGGTTTCTAGCTCACCATAAAACTTGCATTCCTATGATTTTTTTTGACTAAAAAGGTAGTGCACAAATTATTTTAGATGACCATCATATAGTGAACATGCTTTAGTTCACCAAAATCCTAGCACACATGGTACTAATAATGAAAAACAATCATGAGAGGAAAAGAATCGTCACTCTAGGCTTTTCTCTATCTCAAGATATAATAAAATTGAAATTGAAGTCCATATAAAAAGTGTTCCATCTACTATGATACATGGGTATCTATTTATCATAGATGCTCATTGCTAGTCATAAAAGAATTGTTTTTTAGATACAAAGTTAGTCAATATATTAAACAAAAAGTATTTGGTGTGTTAGGTACACCTAATTACACACCCGTTACAAAAATTTAGGTAGAATACATACTTTATTTTTTCCCTTTTAACAAAGGTGACAAGGACATAAACTCTTTCCAAAAAAGTACATTACGATTTATATTATTAGACAATTTGAATTCATAAATAGGATTAACTATTTCTTTACAAAAATTTTAAATATTGAGAATTAGAAATAGATTATAGAACAATCTCTAGTCTCAACTTCTTTTCAAGAGTAAAATAACATAATTAAATTCACAAAATAATAATTTGTTGAGGGCTATCTTTGAACATCCAACAACCTTCTTTGACTCAGATAATGAATATTCTACCACCTTACTTATACCACCTTACTAATATGGTCTTTAGCAACTAGGAGTTATAATTATCACTTTTTAGGGGCCTCTTGACTTCCCAAATACACCATTTTTTAGCACATATATTAAAATAGATAGGAATTAACTATCTTCATTTAATTGAGAACATCAAATTTAAACACCTACATCTATTTTCACACACTCTTATATAAACACCAAACTAAGAAAATACTCAAATACACACCAATTTTGTTGTGTAATGCTCCTCAAAACTCCATTTTTTTTTCTTTCCTTTGAATCAACAATAACCGTCCCTTCTACACTTTTTAGGCTTCTTCATCTTCATCACTCCACATCTATTTTCCTCATATTTGAAAATTTAAGAGATTGCAAAGACCACTTTTCACCATGGCTCAAAGAACCATGATATAATGGAGGAATCCATCAAAATAAGCTCAACATATGAAAATTTAAAGTCTAGTAAGGATATAGACATTGACATCTAGTGCCACATCAAAATTATACAAAAGATAAAGGAGGTTGTCAACAAAGTCAAAGGTTGAACTCACATATTGATAAGACAAAAAATTTCAATTAAAATGAATATGAAAAGAGGTACATGGTTCAACAACAAGGAAGAGTGCCAAATGCACTAATTATATCAACATGACATTCTTACATTATAATTAATCACATATTCAACTAAGTTGTTCAAAATAATAAATGTGCATACAACACAATAAACCACATGGTTTGATGGAAAGATTAAAATTATATAATAATTTTGGAGACCTTCTTGATAGGAGATCTAGACACCTATTCCACACAAAAGATCAAGGTGAGAATGTCATAGGAGTGCATTTCTACACTATCATTAAGCATTTGTTCTTCCCTAGAATTGTTCCTAACCTAAAAGATAGACAACCCAACTCAAGGTAAACTAATGATGAAAACCTAATAGGATTAATGAAATTTTCCAAGTTAAAATGCATTCTTCAAAAGATAGAAAATGTCATCATTATGATCAAGAATAAGTTTTGCAACAACAAAAAATACTTTTCAACACTATTATACCATTTCAAATTTCTAGCCAAACTCATAAAGTATACTTAGAGATAGCTCAAGAACGCATCCAAGCATTTAGTTCTAGAAAAGACTATTATCAAAAATCACTAAGCATCATGTTTGGCAATGCCCTAAATACATACTTAAATAGAACAATATATCAACAATTTCTCTAATTGACATAGTCCTCGATTATCCATAAAACATTGGTTTACACTATTCATAGATATATTCACAAGTAAGGATAGGTTCACACAATCTTTGTAAATAGTTTGATAATAAGCTTTAAGTTAAATAGCCAAGTGTCCATCAATAAAATCACTCATAGACAAAATGAGCAACCAATTAAACATTAACTTTAATATAATTTTTCTTATAAATATGCTTTCATCCAATTGTGTCATTAAAAAATATTAAACCTCTAATATTCCTAATCTTATGTAACATAAGGATATCTCAATACATTGCAATAACTGATCAATTGTGATATCTAGCACTGTGAGTATATCGAGAAATAATTATTATTCTCTTAGAAAATGATAGCATTTAATTCTCTCACAAGAATATAGTTCAAATGGATCAAGAATGACCCAAATGGACTCATCTATATGGTACTTTTCAATTTTCTTTTAAGCATAAATAAACATTTCCAATAAAGTAAACATCCATGTGGTCATAATTTGTATATCATATAATTGGTGTTCAAACATATGTAAGACACATAATCAATCATTGATTTGATAGATCATTTTTAATAGAACACATAGAATAAGATTTTCAATCTAGATGGTTGGTAGACTTTCATGGATGGAAGAGAATGACCTCTCTAGTGATAGAACTCTTGTGTGGAAATGATAATACAAATAAAATTATATCTGAGAGCTATAGTGTCCATATGATTTAATTTTTTTGAAACTATTAGTCATCATTATAATTCATATTGATTTCTTTTCCTCTTATAATTTCTCAAAACAAAGGGTCATAATGTTGGAAATCTGATTGAAAAGATCATTGTTGAAGATCAAAGAGGGAGATTGTTGCAAAGAAGAACGTTGATTGATAAAGAATGTTTTCAATCATTGTTTTCTCATTGATGTCAAACCTACTATTTTTAGGAAAGACAACTACTTATAAGATCCAAGTACTATCACTTAGTTGATTGATGAAGAGGATTTAATCAACAAGATGTAACAAGAGCACCTAAGGGAAAGGTTAAGTTATGGTTTTGTAATGAAGTACAAGGATTAGTTAAGACAATGGTAAGATGATGTATTGATACTATACTGAAATATATAAATGTTGGCCACACTTAGAAACATTAGAGCAATAAGTTGTAACAAGGTTGACTGAAAAGCTTAACTAAGTTCATTAGTGAGTGTCGAGCAAATTTTTAGTTGGAGCCAAGAAAATAAAAAATCTAGTTGATGTTGAGTGAACTTTAGGAGCTGAGTGAAGTTCAAGTGTCGAGTGATATAGAAGGAGCTGAGAAAATAGAAATCTGAGTGGATTCTAAGTGAATTCACAATAGGGTTTGAGCATCAGTAAAATATAGTTAATGCTGAGTAACATAGTGTGTGTCGAGCACCAGAATTTCAATAGTGCCAAGCTACTGCATTATTTTAAAAGTTGAAGATTCACTAAATCTAAGTCAATAGAGTTGTTACCTAGAATTTTGTGAACCAGTTGGAGGATAAGGATGATGAGTTGGTGGCATAGCATTCTATGTAGACCATTTTCGACCGAATTCAAGAGGATTCTTCAAGATGTTTCTAGAAGGAACAAGATGTGGGTTAGATTCAATGAATCCTACCTAATCCATTCAAACCAAAATCAAAGGAGGAGGAAGAATCAAGTGGGAAAAGTAATTCTAAACTTCTATTTAAGGATTCATAAACTAAGAAGCAAGAGTTCTTGGAGTGACAAATTGAAAAGTGGTTGAAGGGTGTTAAGGAGAAGGCATCTAGGAGAAGGAAGAATAGAGCATAGAGACTTTGCTTTGGTAAATGGTCAGAGAGATATGATTGCATTGGTACATTGAGCATGAAGACTAAAGGAGACAAAGCTTGAAGAGGAGGACTAGCTATCAGAGTTGTAGTAATTGAAAGCGAGACAATGTGAAAGAGCTGAAGAGTGATCTAAGATCTACACGATAAGTTATGAGTTGTAATCAGGTCAAAACCCCTTATTGTTACTCTCTAGCAATTGTATTAGTTAGGGTAAAATTCTATGAACATAGGTTGGCTTAATAGCCATTTTTAAATCCTTTAATAGGGTGGCATTCCAAGTGAATGTTCTAAAGTCCTCTAACTAGGCCCACTTCTAACAAGGTGGATAAATCCTATAACAAGGTCACATTTAATAGTGTGTTGTAGCCTTAACAGGGTAGACCCTTCACAGGGCATCACTTCAGAAGAGCGAGAATTTAGTAGCATGTTACTAGTAGTTTTTCGCAAATTGGGTTTCCACATAAATCACTGTGTTATGTGTTATGTTTTCATGTTGATTTATAGTAACTTGCTAAGTAGGAAAGTTAAAAGCTTGGATGAATGAACACTTTGATGGGCACATTTTATTTGATGAAAAGTTTGAATTGGATATTTGGACCTTGAATAATTGATTCACCCCCCCTCTCAGTTATTCTAATGCATTTCTAACACATAATGTCCTTTGTTTAAGAAGACATTGTTGTCACTCCTAACCAAGGCACTCCTGACAACATTTGTAGGGTTACAAATAAAGTGAAAGAATATATTTATTTTGAAAGTTGAGTTATATATGATATTAATGTCATTAAAAAGATGGGAGATAAAATGGATAAAGATCTATAGCAAGAAGTTAAGGCCAAGAGAAAGCCAAAAGAAGGCATCCTAGGGAAAATTTGGGAGCTTAAGAAAGTTCTTAGGAATAGAAACTCCAAAATTTGAGGGCTGGTTTAGAAGCTTATCATTGGTAAAGGTAAAGAGGATGTTGAGGGTATTAAGCTTAGGGTGGACTTGATAGGAGAAGACAAAGATTAGTACATTGAAGTAGTGGGTCAACTTGGTAAAAGAACAAGGGGAAAGATAAACAAGAAAATGATTGTAGCAGAAAAATATATGGAGTACCCAAATTAGTTGAGGTATAGGTGGCATAGCTCCTAAAGGAGCTCAATTAGTATTGATTATTTATTTTCTTTTTTTCTTCTTTCTTTAACTGGTCTCATCTTTTTGCTAGTTTTTTATGTCATGCTGGTCTTTGGTTTTAGAATGCTAGAAATTTCAAGTTTTACTCATTGCTAGCATAGTTGTAATTTTGGACATCATCATTTTTGTTATTGTATTTTAAAACTATTAGATTTTATATCCATATAAAACCTAATTTTACCTTAATCTAAAATGTCTATATATATGAACACACACATAAGAAACAAATAAAGCACATATGCACATAGTCACATACAAAAATATTTGGGAGCATATAACTAAGTATACAAGGACTATATATCTCACACCATACCTAAAGAATAAAACATAGAGACACGAGCACTATATGATCTACATGGGTAAAAATCATGCTAGAGAGATTTACACAATTGAAAAATAATAAATCATGGTTCTCATTTACAATTCTACACAAGATCATCAAATACAATTATTAGGAGCCATATATTCAAATGCCCAAAAAATTCATGATGTTTTGTTAGAGATGAATGAGACTACATCATGCATCTTGCTAGAGTAAACATATACACCTATAGTCTTAATATAGGGAAGTACAGAAGGAAGTATTTTGAACATAATACAATAGTTTTAAAGATTGCAACTAGATCAGACCACCAAATAAAGAAAACATTGTTTGTCAAAAGAGCATATCACCCAAAAATTACTAAGAACATGGCCAAACACTAGTAAGAATACACCAATTGAGAAGTCAAGATAAAGCATTGGTATTAAGAAGCACCAAACACCAAGAATGTTTGAATTTAAGGGAGATAATCCACCTAAATAAAATAAAATAATATTCTCTTATTGTTGCTAGGACAAGAAGTAAAATTTACCAACGCAATCCCAACTTAAATCAACAACCACCATTAATCAACACACTATCTCTCCTGATTACAAAAAATATCACTTCTATCAATCGCCTCTCTAATGTCACTACTTTCTTTAATATCATTGACTATGCACATACAAGTTGACTTAGTACTTAACCATGCCTTAAGAGGTGTCATGTCATGGGCTACCTTTGTTGGACACTTATTTATCAAATATATTGATGTTTCTACAACCTCTCCCCAATATTCAGCTACGAGTTTCTTTTCTTTCATCATGCACCTTTCCATCTTAGCAATGGTTCTATTCTTGCTCTCAACCACTCCATTTCGTTGCGAAGTATAGCTGGCTATAATCTCCTTCTTGATGCATTTTTTCCTACAAAATAATTGGATGTATACTCCCCTCATCTATTTGACCTTACGATCTTGACATAATGTTCATATTCTTTTTCAGCCTAGGTTTTAGAATCTAATATTTTATCAAATGGATCAGAATTATTTTTTTAAAAATACACCCATGTCCTACAAAAAAAATCATTTATGAATGTCATAAAATATGTACTCCCCCTAATAGAAGTAGTTTTCATAGGGCCAACTAAATCAGTATGCACTAGCTCTAATAGAGCCCTTGCCCTTCTAGAATTTCCAAAATTAGAGGGAATCCTATGTTTCTTACCCAAAATATGTGTCACACTTACTACATGACTCTACAATTTTTAACAAGCCATCTACTATTCTTTTATTGGACAATAATTTCAAACTAGCATAACCAAGATGTCCATACCTGAGATGCCATATCTTGGAGGGGTCTTAAATGACACTTTTTAGAGTTGATTACTGATGTATTGTTATACTCGCATTCTTACAAGGTGCAACAATGATTTGAGAAGAGAAACATGCCTCTATTCTCAAAGGGAACATCTAGTTGTTTGTCATTTGAACTATTACAACTATTTTATTATTCTCATCTTTCTCATGAATGACATGTTTTTCATTTCCATCAGCACTTTGTAAGCGTTTTGTATGAGTTGCCCAACACTCATTAAATTGACATCAGACCTGGGGAAAAATAAATATTTTGAATCTCATTCTTCTTACTTTTATTTAAATGGACCATAATAGAGCCCTTTCCCACAATATGAATGGTTCCATTGTTTCCCATTCTAATTTTATATTAAAAATTTTTATCTATAAAAAAATATAGGTTTTCATTACCACTCATGTGGTTGTTAGAACCATTGTCCAAATACCACACCTAAGGATTGCTTTCTTCACCAATGTTTCACATGATGAAGGTTGTGGGAATATTTTCTTCACTCACATTCACATTAGCCACATTTCCACTTTGCCTTGACTGATAACATTTATTTTTCTAGCACTCACTTGCATAATGCCTAAATTTTTGGAATTAATAATACTCCACATTGCTCTTATTAGAGATGTAAATTTTCTTGCCATTTCTAGATCTATTTTGAGAACTTCTTGCTCCCTCTTGGATGCATGCTCATCCTGAGCTTTCTCCTTCAACATTTCTTTGTCTAGAGTTAGGACATCCTCTACATCTAGAGCCTCTACTACAACCATTTCTTCATCCCCCCCTATCTCTTGCATTAGCTTGAGCTTTAAAATATTTCTTTTGGGAAGAATCTATTGATCTATTAATTTGGTGCTCATGGGTTTGGAGAATACCCATTAACTCATCCATAGTCAACATGGTGAGGTTCTTTGCCTCTTTAATGATCATCACAAGATTATCATACTTTTGGGGAAGACTTCTTTAAATTTTCTCCACTATTATTTTATCCTCATATTATTCTCCATTTGACTTCAACTAGACTATTAAATCAAAGATCTTGGTTATGTGTAGGATCATGGTGTACCAACAAGTAGCGATCGAAAAAAATATGTAGTTCTAAAATGCCTCAAAGCATTTCAAAATATATTCGAACTTTTTTCCCACCCATCCTAATACCAAACCAAAAAATTAATACCTTGATGACCTCATATGTCTTTTGATACCCTACATGGTGAACTTAAAAAATGTCCCCAAAACATAATTTTGGCTTGTTCTTGAATGGTTTTTCAAATTTCAAACATGTAGCTAACAAATTTTTTCACCCAAATTTGATGAAATGAAAAGGGGTTTTTAAGAATGTTCATAGCTTTCTATATATGTAATGTTTTTCAAATTATGGGTCTAGAAAGTAATTATTACTTATTTTATAATGGAGTTATGTATGCAGTGTTGATTGACACATTAATTAGAAAACAACAATAACTTTCAAAAACTACAACATTTTTGAAATCAAAAGATGCATCAAATTCTATACTTCTTCTACTATAAGGAAAAATAAATAAATTTAAATTTTACAGAATTTTGAATCAATTAAGGTGGTCAAACATGAGAGGTTTTTTATTCTAAAAATACTATAGTAGAAAATTCATAATTAATTAATTATTTAGATTTAAAAATACCAAAAAATATGCACCACATCTAGGAATGAGTCTACTTCTTATATCTAGAATATTATTTAAAAATATTATCATTTCATTTTAATTAACTGAATACATTTCCCACTAGGTCTCTATCATTTCATTGCATATTGTCATAACATAGTCTCACTTGATTGTTTGGGAAATTAGTGGCAATTAAAAATACAAAACTATAATGAGGGAAATTGACTTAGTAGTTGTTGGAAACAACAATAGAAAAGTAAGTTTTGAAGGGGGAGGGGGTGAGAGGTAAATTAGTACTTAAAACTTTTGCCTCTAAAACATATCACCTTCATCCATCTCATAACTTAACATGTAAATTAAAACAACTAAGCATGTATCACATTGATAGCATAAAGTAAGTAACACATAACACAATAAATTGATTACCTAGAAACCGTCCAATGAGAAGGTAAAAATGGGGTGGGGATGACACCCACAAATCTTTGCTACTGCTGGAATAAAGTGTGGTCAATTATGGCTACAAAGTTTTGATCATAAACTATGATCTACCTTATGAGAGGAATACCCTGTTAAAGGCTTACAAAGACTATTAGGTCTCACCTTTCCAAAGGATTTAAACTCATAATTAAGTAAGCACTTGGTTAAGAGGTTTAAAACATTATGTTAGGGCTACTTTATTAAGACATTTACTTGGTATCACCTAGTAGAATAAGGCAACACTTGATCCTTAGGTTATCACATTTTTTCTTGATGTCAAATCTTCTCATTACTAGTTGTCTCTTGATCCTCCTAATTAGATCTATCTTCTCTAACATTTCACTACTTGTCTCTATTTCTCTCAGACTGATTCTACTTTCCATAACTCTATCTTAGCTATCTTCTCCATTATGAATGCCTTCTACAATCTTAGTATTCATCTCCTTCACGCATTCATACACTCATACCCTTAGTCATGTTTTCCTTTAAGGTTTTCCTCAAATAAATATTTAAAGATGGGATAGGTTAAGATCAATGACTATGGTTGATCCATATTACTGCCTTAAGTTTCCCTTAATCTGATTTTTTGCATGCATTCAATAAGGATGCATAATATGACTCCATACTTATCTCTTATAATCATAAATTCATGATTATGTAGGTCAAATATAGTTTACATAGTATTTAGTGCCATTATAAATAAGTATGTTATTCACTACTCACTCGACATTAATAGGCTCTAATGCTTGGCCTTCACTATACTCTTTATGTTGAGATTTGGCTCCTGAATAACTCAACATTTATAGTTGCTCAACACCTAGATCACTTGGCACATACTATTTACTCAGAACCTTCTACTAGCTCAGTACTTGAGTGACTCTACACAATCTAACTTATTGACACCTACGAGTGCTTGACACATATTATCATATTACACATCATGTATTGTCTAGGCACCTACACTCAACATGTTTTGATCACTTGGCTCACACTAATTTCTCTACTCACTCTAATCACTCGACATGCACTATGTACTCAACTTGCACTAATATTTTCTAGAAAATGAATAAGTATTTTGTCACTAAAATTTCAAAACCATAGTGAGATTAATAATCTTCCCCTTTAAAATGAGCTGAAAAATGGGTTTGTCATGGCATATACTTTCCTTTATGCATAAGTCAAACAATATCTCATCTCTACTCTCATTCTATACAAAATCTTCAAAAAATTTGAAAAAATGATGAAGTTACCTTTCTATTTTACTCCCTCTAAGTAAATGCTTCACTTCTATTCTTTGACTCCTGAGTAGATATCTTCGTTGACAAAATCTTCAAAATTGTACTCAAATTTGTATATACTCAAAAATAAATAATCCCACTTTTTTGACACTATATCATTTGGGTGGTACACTTACAGTGTCTTTGTCCAAATAATGGTTTGTGTAACTCCAAAATGATATTCAAAGTTACATCCCAATTATCTATTGCTACATCTAGAGATTGAACTTGGATATCTAGCTGTGCACCCAAATCAACTATGACTTCATGAGTAGAAAGATGGGAATCTTTCTTCATCAATATTTCCACATAGGCTACTTCCTTTTTCCAAACTTTCATGTGAGGTGTCAGCATGGACTGTATACTAATCAATGTAGATTTGATGTGTGCATCATTTTCTTGCAACTTGAAAAGCCTACTCTATATCATCAGTAACCTCTAAAAGTGTAATTGATTAGTTGCATATCTCCTTGCAAGTGGTCAATATCCTATTGTGTCTCCTTGGTGAATATGTCAATGTTGCATACATTTTTGTATAGAGAGAAACTGTTCTCTAACACGTTCTTCACATTCTCCATCTTGGTTGCTAAATCAACCCATTTAAGTGCAATGGCACTAAATACCTTTTCCATGACCTTTTAATGAACTTTTCTTTCAAACCACTTGAATAGTTTTACATTGGTCTCTAGGTATTCATGCTAGTAGACAAGTTTCTCTATGATAGGCTTATCTACATTTGTATCTAGGAGACTAAAAGCATCAATAAAAATATCATTAATGTGATGCAAAATTTTCTTTTTCTTTGTCTCCCTTCTGAATGTTTTTTGCCTTTTCTTCCTTTGTAGATCCTCTTAAAGAATGATAATTTCTTCAATTGTGATTGTTTTCAGATCAAAATTGGGTAAAAAAATTATCTCATCTAATCTTACATCCTCAAATGATGTAGCATCAACACTCTTGGGTGTATTGGGACTCATCCTTGATATTTATAATGATGTGTCTTGTGTACTTAGCTTTTGAAGAGTCTAGTTGTTGAGAGAAGATGTAGAGATTGGTAAAGTGACCAATGTTTATAAGGAAATTCACACCTTAGTTTCAAAAATAAGCTTTTCCTCTTCTAACTTCTCTCCCTTTTCATTTTCTTCACCTTGTGATAGTGGAGTGGGTACAAGCTTCCTTACCCTTGTTCACTTCATTTCCATCCTTATCAATGATGAAAATAGCTAGTAAACCTAAGCTATTTCTACTCAACAATGATGTAACTGATGGTTTTGCCTCTAGCTTTGTCATCTAAATAACTATTGTAGGCATTGAAAATGGTTTCTTTGTAGGATCATCTTGCTTTCCAAGGTTTATACTTTGATTCCTTCTTCGATCTTATGATTCTTTCTACTTTACTTCTATAGAAAATGGGGGCACATTTGGTGTATCTTGTTGGTTCTCCCATGTAGATAGAATTTCTACATTTTGGATCTCATCTAGTCTTACCAATATTGGATTATTGCACATAATTTTTGCATTCATAGAGTCTTGTTGCAATTTCTTCAAATCATCCTTAGTTAACAGATTAACATTCTAAGATGTATTATTAGGAATGTCTTTGATAATCACTGAGTCTTATTGACTTTTGTCTCCATGTGTGGGTGTGGTGCTCATCAATTGAACATCTTGTGCACCTTGTTCTTCCTTGGTTATCTCTTCTATTTCCTCCACAATAACTTCCTTAACTGTATCATCTTTTCCTTGCTCTCCTTTCTCTTTCACCACTTATTTGGTTAACCCATAGACAATTTTCCATAATAGGGTGCTCTAGGTTGCCATCTCCTCTATTTGTTTATTCAAAATGTGAAATTCTCAGTAGTTGGGAGAAAATATCCCTTTTTACTTCTCCATTTCTTTAGAGATCATCTTCTTATCCAAGGTAGGCATAACTTGGGCTAACATAGCTCTCTAATCTATCTTTAAGTTGTTAAATTGAATTGCCACTTTTTCTCAACTCTATCTTATAGGCTCTTTGGTATAGAGTTAGAAATAGTAATCCTCAATCTTTGTTTCATTGAATTCTTGAAGTCCTCAAAATATCATGTCATAAAAGAATCAAAATTCTCTCCTAAGTATCCAATAAATTCTCCTATCTATTGAGTAACAGATCTATTTGTCTTCCACACTACCTTGCCAGATGTGGGAAAAGTCTTTTGCACATAGAAAATATACACATTATGAGTTAACCAAACTTACACTAAGAGTTTTTGTCCTTTCTAATAACTTCCAACATTCCTTGTAGTTTTTGAAGCTATAACTTACCGAGTTCATAGGAATGATCATGCTTCACAACATTTTAAACTAGGTTCATTGTCATATAAGATACATTATTTAGTCAAATCAGTTGAAATAAATTGTGTACAATCATGCATACTACAAATACTACCATAAGATCTATGATTGTGTCAATAGACATCCCTCATTTGTTCCACATGGCTCTAGTCTACTTCTTGATTATTTCCTTTGCATTACTCCTTGTACTCTTTGGTCTATCAAGGGTAGGATACCTTGATACTATGTGAATGAATCTTTTTGCAATTATGATGGATCCATATTCTAGCCATACCTAATTCTTATGTATTCTTCTTAATACAATCTTTATCCATTCAGTTTTGAAAACATGGCAAAAATCTAGGGCACACAGTAACCATTTTCTTTCAATGATCTTGTTTTCTTCTATCAATCATCCATTGATACATAACTTATAATAAATATCCCTAATTTCTATATCACCAACCTCATCAACCTTGTAGATATAACAATATTGTACATCCTATATCCTTAAAACATTTGGTGGTATCATAGATAACACACTAGACAGATACCCTTTATAACCAATCTCAAGGATGGTATGAAATAGAGGTTGTCTCATGTCACTAGTAATTAATTGAACACTAAAAACTTCCTTTGCCTCTTTTCTAACCATTTTTGAAGAAATAGCTACTATTTCAATTCATTAGGGTTTAGAAAAATGAAACAGTATAAATCAGCACAAGTTAAATACCTCTAAAATCTGCTAAATATTGTCAAGTTGTAGTAGAATCTCATTTGTAAAAGCATGAATCTCCTTTCATAAATTTTCTTCACGCTCATGTAACTTTTTAAATTGCAAATGACACAAAAATGGACTATATGGCCATAAAAACCATGCATTAATTGCTTAGTGCTTTACAATTGTAATCTTGGTTGATATAAGGTTCTAGTATGCTTGGCTAACATAGCGAGCTCGACTATCACTAACATTTCTCTTCTACTAGTAGGTCACTATAATACCTCAAATGCTCATAAAAAACACACAAAACAATATAGAAATAGACTGTCTAATACTTCTTATGACTTAACTGCACCTTGATTCATGCCAATATAATCTTTTCATATCTTAGATACTTGGAACTGATACATAATATAACTTTTCAAGTGTTAGTTCCACACAACATTGATTTCCTAGTTGGGGGTGATGTGACCACTTGATCCATTGGATAAAGTTACCTCATCTCAGCTTGAAGTATTGTAATCTTCCTTCTTTTTCCATGTCAGTTTCTCTATATCTTCACCTTCTCAACCTCAACCTTTTCTTTAGCTTGACTAAATTCATTTCTTGGTGTAGGTAACTGAGTTGGGAGTTTCTACTAACATAACCAACCTTAAGACAACTAAAACATACAATCTCACTTAGCCATCTATTGTAAGTACCTCTAAAATGTGTTCTTATGTAGTTTTCAAGAAATGTCCACATTCCACATAATAGTGACAACAATATCTTGTGTTGTAATCCCAACTGTATGCATTTCCATTATTACAAGTTTTGGTTTGCTTGTTTGTTGTCCACTTGGGTTTGGATCTACATTCATATGCCTTATGTCCATACTTCTTACAATTCTAATAGTAACCATCAAATTTGTGAGTTTTGGTGGTCTTGTTCCAAGATATATGTGTCTGATCTCCTTATTTGTTGCGGTTATAGTAGTATCCTATGTTCTTCTGCTTATGGATTTGATTACCAATGTTGCTCCTACAAAAATTTTATGTATGACTTAATTTTTCATAATGATGAAAAGTGAGTTTATTATTTTTCCCTTATTCCTCCTTTATTCACTAATCTTAGATGATTATCCTACCTCAATAGTAGATTTTCCCAATCCAATAGTATCACCATTGGTCCTTGATGAGTTGATCAATTTTTCGAAATGCTTTGTGGCTTCACTAGGCTTGTTTTGCATTTCAATAATTTCATTTTCTCTTTTCAATTAATTTTTCAATTGGCCATTTTGTAATTTTATTGCTGTGATCTCAATGTCTTTCCTATTTATTTCTTTATTTGCAAGAATCAATTGATTCATCTTGTCTAGTTGAATTTTTGCGAGTTTTTGCCCATTTATTATCTTCTATTCGAGTCTATTTCTTAGTATCCTTTTATCTACTTAAATCATGATTTTGTCTTCTTCAACTTTCTTTCTTTGTTCAAATAGTTCACACATCATAACTAATTGAGTTTCTTGCTCTCTCTTTAGATTTCCAATTTCTTCATTTAGGACACCAGTCTTTTCCATATGATCTGCAATTAATTCATCAAATTCTTTGGAGTTCATGTCTTCAAATAATCCTACTGTATATGTCTCTTGGTATTGAGTGTCATTTTTTTTATGTCCATTTCCTTTCTTCTCTTAAAAGATTTCTACAATTCATCTCTTACTTCTTTTAAATACTATAGAATAAGTTGTATTTCAATCTCTTAGTTCTCAATGGTCTTTCCTAGTTTATAGACTTCCATCTTTAAGATCTTGCCTCCTAAGTTGTCAAAATTTCCTTCAATAGAACTTAGCTCTAATACCAACTATTGGAAATAACAATGGGAAAGTAATTTTTGATGTTGGGGGGAGCAGGGGAGTAAATTAACACTTAAGATTTTTGCCTCTAAAACCTATCACCTCCATCCATCTTATAAGTTGATATGTAGACTGAAATAGCTAAGAATCTAGATCACATCCATAACATAAAGTAAATAACACATAAAACCATAAATTGATTACCCAAACACCCTCCAATGAGAAAGTAAAATTGGAGTGGGGATGAAAACCACAAATCTTCACTACCACAACCATAAAGTGTGGCCAATTATGGCTACAAAGGTTTGATCATAAACTATGATATACCCTATGAGAGGTCTGCCATGTTAAAGGCTTACAAAAACTATTAGGTCTCACCTTGATAAAGAATTTCAACTCATAATTAAGTAAGAACTCAGTTAAGAGATTTACAATAGCATATTAAGACTACTATATTAAGAGATTTTCTTTGTATCATCCATTAGAATGATTCAACACTTGATCCTTTAGTTATCACCATTCTACTTGATGTCACATCTTCTCTTTACTAGTTGTCTCTTGATTCTCTTAATCAGATCTATCTTCTCTAACCTTTTACTACTTGTCTCTGTTCCTCTCAAAATAATTCTGCATTACATAACTTTGTCTTGTCCATCTTCTCCATTATGAATACCTTCTAAAATCTTACTATTCATCTCTTTCACATATTCACACACTCATACCCTCATTCATGTTTCCCTTTAGGGTTTTCTTCCTTAAATAGATATTGTAAAGATGGGCTAGGTTAAGATGAATCATTGTGATTGATCCATATTGACACGTTAAGCTTCCCTTAATCTGATTGGTTACATGCATTGTATAGGGATGCATAATATGACTCCATATTTATCTCTTATCATCTTTAATTCATGATTATTTCATCTGAATATAGTTTACATAGTAATTTATGCCATTACAAATAAGTATGTCATTGACTATTCACTTGGCATTAATAGGCTTTGATGCTCAACCTTCACTATGCTCTTAATGATGATCCTTGGCTACTAAATAACTTGACACTTACTATTGCTTAGCACCTAATTCACTTGGCACATATGATTTACTCAACACATGAGTGACTCAACACACTCTGATTTCTTGATAGCTACTTGCACTCAACAAATACTATCATATTACTTGACATGTATTGTCTAGGTACTTGCACTCAACATGCTTTGATCACTTGGCTCACACTAATTGGTTGACTCTCTTTGATCACTTGGCATACACTATGCACTCGGCTTGCATTGTTCTTTTCTAGATAATGACTAAGTGTTTTGTCACTAAAATGTCAAAACCATAATGAGATTAACAATTAAAGCATACCTATTGAATGAAATTAAAATTGTTAAAAAATCATCTTTGGTTTTATGCTAATGTTTACTGCTGAAAATGGCACAATTTTAAAGGAATATGAATAAAATATATTTTTGTGATCGGATTGGCTTCCTTCACCACTAAATACCCAACCTAGACAACGAATAGAGGCAAACAAGATTGTCAAGTAAATGATAAGCTCAAAATATAAGCTATAGCATGGGTAATTGAACAAAGACCTATATGGAGAGATGGTGGAAATGCGGGGTTGTCAGTCAGCTAAATACCTTAGTACAAAGTATTGGACATCCTTTCACATTGACTCTATGATTAGAAATAATCATGTGCCTTCCTAAGAATAACACACTGACTTCATTTTATTTTGTCAACCCAGGAGTGTATGCTTGAGAGGGTCACTACAAAGTATATACTATGATTCCTCTTTGTCATTATAACTAAAACATAAAGGAATGCTAAGGGAAACTATGCTAGAAACTCAAATGATGTCTTGTCTTAAAGCTTAGAGTGCTATTGTAAATAGTAAATATATTTATGCACCTATGCTGCAAGAATAGTTCAATGATTTTGTTATCAATGGCTGCAAGAACACATAATTCTAGTTTGTAAAGGAACAAACAAGGAAATAAAATCTATTCTAACAAAGTAGTTCACTCACCAAGTGGTCCCCCTTGGGTGAGTGAACAAAAAGGATGATCAAGAGAGAAGATGGAAACTTGAACTTTTTATTGTACTCATTCATAGTAAGGGGTTACATCTAAAAAAAATATTATAGACTACTGATTTGAACAAACAATCTATTCTATCTTCCTCCTAGAAATATCTTCTTTCAAACTTACTTAAGGAATTATTTAGAGGAAACCTACTACAACTTCCTACTTCTATGATTAGTCCATCAATGAGGATCGATTATAGATCATAAAGTTTACAATAGAAATATAAATAACTATGATTTAACTCCTCCAAGAATATAGCAGGTTGAGAAAATTATATTCATGCACTGCCATAAAAAAATCACAATAAATTTCTTGTTACAGTGATTCATCAACCTAGTCAAATTTGACTTAGTGTTGTAATGTTGACTTTGAATATGTGTGCCAAAAATCTACAAAATACTGAAAACAAAAACTTCCACATAACTATATATTCATTTCATCATCAATGTTAGAAAAAGGTATAATGTTGAAACTATCACTCTTTGCAAATCGTATGGCTACAAGAAGGAACCTACCCAAACATAGCATGGGTGAGAAAACATTTATCAGTATGTAATATTCATTCATTAAACCATAGAAGTACATTCAAGAAAACATAGCATATCTAAACAATCCATACTTCAATCTTCATGTCTTAACATATAGTTAATATATTAATAAAAACATAAGTTATTTTTCTTAACCATAGAGTCATAAAATGTTTCTACAAGATAATTTTCTAAAAACAAGATAAAAATGATCTCAAAATAATGGCCTTTTAGAAGCTCATCATTCCCCCCAATTGATCTATTGTCGGTCCCTAGCAATCATGAAGTTCCTGATCTGGGCCTGCACTCTCTAGTGACTAGATGTCCTTTCTCCTAGCTCATTCTCCACATGATTGGAGTAACCATAATTATTTTGGAGCCTCTTCTATCATGCCCAAAATAATGGAACAAAAACACAACAACAAATTTTTTTTTAATGAGGTACAATTATGTTAATGATCAACCATGTCTAAAATTTTTGAGGTTGTTTAACTTGGTTACAATGTGTTTAGGTTAAAGGTTATAGTTAGTACATTCCAATCTAGGTGATAGTTTGATGATGAGGCTCATGCACAATGGGAGGTTTCATGTTCAATATTTAGGTTTAAACATATCATCAAATTCAATTTTACATTTCATTATAATTCACATGACATTTGTGAAGACATTCTTTAGTAAGTTTAATAGGCCATAAATGTATCAGTTAAAAAATGTTTCCTCGATCAAAGTCTTAAATAATCCACATAGTATGATTCTAATAAGATACACACATAATGAATTCACAATGTTCCTTCATCGCTATAATAAGTTGGAATATACAAAATGATATATTGTATGCAATTCAAATTATATATTAAATAACATAAAATATCTTATGAGTCATAGAATACTTTATATTATTCAACATCTTCTTTAATTAATGAATATAAAATAATATATATTATGTAATATATTAATGTTAGAAGTTAAATTAAAATAATCACCTGCACTTACCAACTTAGTTCACTAAGTCAATTACTTTACTTTGTTTAATAAGTAGATAATTACACTTACCATTCAATAAAGTAAATCCACTTATAAAATTAATTACATGCATTAACTTACTAGATTGCTAACAAGTAAATACTAACCAAATTTCTTTTCAATTAAAAAAAACTAATTTACTAATCAACAATTATCTTAATTTTTATTTTATCTTTACTAATTTATTTTATTTTATTTTTAAAAAATGCATGCTAACTAATTTTCGTTTATACATACGAGTGATTTAAAACTATAACAAGATTAGCTTATTAAATTCATTATCTTATTAATCATGCATGTGCAAACTAAATTACTTTACTTTTACAACCAGCTAATTTATTAGCGACTAATATAATTTAAAATTACTAACAATTAATTTAAAGTTATTTAAATAATAGAAACACTAACTATTTAACTTTAAAAAATATATACTAGCTTCTAATTACTAATATAACTACACTAAAACAAAACTAAATTAATTAACTTTCAACTAATACTTAAATGAATAAAAATATACTAATTAAAAGTTAACATATGTTATACAATTATTTTTTTATAATCATAAAACAACTAAAGTCTAAACTAAAATATACTAAGATAACTTATAAAAAAAAACAGAAAAATTTACTCACTTTAAAAAATAAAATAAAACTATCTAAAACTTAATTTAAAAATACTAACTAAAAACTGATTTAATAAAACTAAGACTAATCCATACTTAAAAAAACATACAAATTTAAATTACTAACCGAACTTTTTAAAAAAAAACTTTAATTAAAAAAACACTATCCTTCCTAATCCCATTTACCCTCTACGCTCACATTTAAAACTTTATAAAAACAAAAAGATCATTAAATGCATTGAGTTTCACTCCGCAACAAAAAACAATTACATTGCACTCCCGCCCATGCTGTCCAAGAACTTTAAAATGCAGCCCAATAGAATGATAAGCTTAAAACTCTAAAACAAATCTTCCTATCTTAAATATGTTCCTTCATTCTAACTAACATGTTAGTTTGGGGCCATGTGAGGAAATTTAATGTAGATTTTTGGGGCCTTTACCAATGCCTAGCAAGGGAAGAAAGAGGACATAATTCATGTGCAAAAGTTTTTCTTGGTAAGAGTTATGCTTAAAAAGTAAAGTAGGTAAGTTTGCTAGGATATTTATTTTATGTATTAATAGTATTTGTTTTTCTTTTTCTTTCTTTTTATAAATGGAATATCTAATATTAAAAAATTCAAATAAATAATCATTGAAGAATATTTTAGATTCTCTGTTGCAAAAAGGGATGATTTAATTTTTTTCCCCATACAAAAACCAGAGAGTATTTACTCTTTGGAAATTTTTTTTTTTTGAAGTCTTAATTTATGCTAAGTATAGATTTTCAAGCAATTATTTTTTTTGACAAAAGGGGTATTATTATTATTTTTGATGGGTTTAACATAAAGTTTAATAGTATTGTTAACAATGCAAGATCCATTTTAACAACAATGCAAAACTGTTTTATTTCCAATAATCATGAAAACTGAACCTTCATTCATAGCATAATTTTTTTTTTCTTTCAACATATATGAAAACTTGAAATTTTGCCTAATTGAACATCATCGTCTCATCTTATTTTTGATGTGCATCCATATAACTGAAAATTACAAATAAAACTCATGAGAAGCAATAATACTCAACCACTATTTTATTGGCAAACCTGATTCCAAGGCTCAGCCAGGAAAGAACCAGGAAGAAAACCCGACGTCGTTGCCATTACAAGAAAGTTATTAAATACAATTTGCATAGGATTTCGATCCTAAATTTTTAACAATTAAATAAATTTCCTTCCTGTCCCTTATCAAGCGATCCATATCATTTTCTACAACACATTGCTAAGATCGTGGAGGGAACAGAATCTAACCAGGTGACAAAGAAGCATAACAGAGAGACAAAATCAAGCATTCATATTCATACAAGTTTTCCACAACAGGATTCACAATGAATCAAAACTAGGGAAAGGTGGATTTTTCCAATAGGAGATGTCAGACACAACACCAAAATAGATGCCCAATTGGAGCTATAAATCGAGAACTTCTGTTCTTCCATTTTAACATGCCAAAACTCATACGAGGTCTGTGTTGACAGGTAGGGAGCCATAACACCCTACCCTCTCTCCCTCTTATTATTATTTTTGATGGGTTTAACATAAAGTTTAATAGTATTGTTAACAATGCAAGATCCATTTTAACAACAATGCAAAACTGTTTTATTTCCAATAATCACAAAAACTGAACCTTCATTCATAGCATAATTTTTTTTTTTCTTTCAACATATATGAAAACTTGAAATTTTGCCTAATTGAACATCATCATCTCATCTTATTTTTGATGTGCATCCATATAACTGAAAATTACAAATAAAACTCATGAGAAGCAATAATACTCAACCACTATTTTATTGGCAAACCTAATTCAAAGGCTCAGCCGAGAAAGAACCAGGAAGAAAACCCGGTGTCATTGCCATTACAACAAAGTTATTAAATACGATTTTCATAAGATTTCAATCCTGAATTTTTAACAATCAAATAAATTTCCTTCCTGTCCCTTATCAAGGGATCCATATCATTTTTTGCAACACATTGCTAAGATCGTGGAGGGAACAAAATCTAACCAGGTGACAAACAAGCATAACAGAGAGACAAAATCAAACATACATATTCATACAAGGTTTTCACAACAAGATTCACAATGAATCAAAACTAGAGAAAGGTGGATTTTTTCAACAGGAGATGTCAGACACAACACCAAAATAGATGCACAATCGGGGCTATAAATCGAGAACTTCCGTTCTTCCATTTTAACATGCCAAAACTCATACAAGGTTTGTGTTGACAGGTAGGGGCCCATAACACCCTACCCTCTCTCCCTCTTCTCATCCTGAGAAGAGACTCTACATTGTTGGAGTCCAACTAAAAAGACCATTCCCAAAATTGGCCACTTCTGCCCTATCCAAGGGTGAGTATTGCCAAAACACCCATACAAGAAAATCTCAAAATTCAAACAAGAACATGAAAGAAAAGCATTCAAGAAAACATAGTTTCAATCCTTCCCAACATACCCAACATACATACAAGCATACAAATAAAAACACAATAGCATAAGCATGAAACAAGCATGTACAATTTGAACAAGGGAGATGACGAACTCCTACCTTGACAAAGAGGTTATGGTAAATGATCAAATTGAGAATAGCTTTTCTTTCCTTTCCTTCAATCTTCCAAGACTCCTCTCTAAAAGTAGAGATTGGGTAACAAACAAAACTACTCCAAAAAGGGCCTCTAAATAAGATCCAAACTCAACCACCAAAGAGGGCAATAACTTCCCCCAGTCACCTAAGAATCTAGAATTTTCTAACTCAACCAAACCTAAGGTTAACCACTAAGTGGAGTTGAGGTTATGCAACTCGTGGTAACCACTTTCAATTTTCGCACAAAGGCAAAAATAGACTTTTTGAGTAACCTCAAAAGTCAAGAAAAGGGGCTTAGGGGGCGGAAAATACCCCCAACCCATACTCATACCCCTTGGGTATAAAGATTTCATGTTTTTAGGCCTTTAAGATTAATTAGAGACCTAACAAAAGCTAGGAAAAATTTAGGACTTACTAACAACCTTCTAAAATGTAGATTACTCATTAATCTTGATTAGGGTAATTAACCTCAATTACCCATAGATTAGCAAAATGGTCACTAACCTAATCCAACTTATCTCTTTGGGTTACATGGTTAGCACTAACTATCATGTTGGAATTCATATACAATTCATGAGTGTCAAGCGACACTATAAAAACATTGTTACGAAACATTAAAATTTACTAATTACAAAATGATACATTCATAGATCTCAGAATACAAATAAAACACAACCAACACGGTTTCCACAAATAGCACATAGGGATCAGTTTCATTTCTCTGTCGGGTTTCTCAACTAAAATATCCTGCACACTCATTGCACACATCATTAGTCCCATAAAATCACATGCACATATGTATATACATATCAGTGAATCACATAAATTAAAACATACATCTATAAATCAATCAAGGTTTTTCTCATCCTACTCATATTTTTAATCATTAAAATCTCTTAATCAAAGTGTTAATCCTGCATTTACTTATTTCATCAACATACATGTTCATAAAGCATCAAATGACAAACTCAAATATCTGAAAGTAACATCACACAACATGAAATAATATAATATGTTCAAGTATCCGATAATGTCTTGACATCTCGAGTCATGAGTATCAAAATAATAATGTATCAACTATGTTATGAAGGGTTAGGGCAAGGCCTTAGATCCTCCCCCACTAGGCATGAACTTCCTCCTGGAGTTCATCAAAGATAAGGGTACTGAAATTGCATCTGTGTTGCATCCTGCCATGAAACCGTGACTCATCGTAACAATCCCACTCATCAAGTAACAATTGTACAAGACTCCCTCAAATGAGGGTTCAAATTAAGCAACTTGTTGCTTTATTTAAGGTTAAATACTTTCCTTTAAAGTTTTCTAAATACACTAATTCTTGATAGGATACTCCACAAGTCCATCACTACACATGCACCTTTCCATCTAGAAGTCCTTTCGGTTAACCCGTAACCTTAACCAAATTTATGTTGGGGTGCAATTTTCATTACTCAAAACATCCATCGGATATCACTAGTTCTAATCTCAAATTCCTGGGAAAGGGTGGGCCCCGAATACTCTCACTAATAACCCCATACCCTAAAGTTGAGAATCCACATGATTGTTAGAAATCCCTTTGGTAGGCTCATTATATTTCACTTTGTCAATAAAAATTCAAAAGAAAGTGCCTCAAAAATTTAAATTCAACACCAAGGATGAAACATCCAACACAAAAGTTAGAATTAAAAGAAATAAAGAGTGGCCACAATAGTAAAATTTTAATCAAGAAATAAAGATATAACCAAAAGGCAAATAGAATCATCAATAATACAGTTGGCTAAACAGCCCCACATCACACTGTTAGCAAAAAGGAAGAACATTAAAATACCAAAATTTGAAATCATACATAAAAGGAAATAAATTCAATTACTCACAAAATTTAAATTTTGGACATAATGTGGCCATACTAGGGTCACTGAGAAAAATGAAGAATCTTAGGTTTAATTATTAGTGCCACAGTTTTAGAAAGAATAACTTTACTTATCAAATTCCTACAAGGGGAAAATCCCTACTTTGTATAGTAAAATTTAAATGTCCACACTTACATGGACCCATTATTGCCGAAGTATCACGAAACTAGGCTCTGATATCAATATGTCATGCCCAAAATAAGGAGACCAAAATATAACAACAATTTTTTTTTTAATGAGGTACAATTATGTTAATGATCAACCATGTCTACAATTTTTGAGGTTGTCTAACTTGGTTACAATGTGTTTAGGTTAAAGGTTATAGTTAGCACATTCCAATCTAGGTGATAGTTTGATGATGAGGCTCATGCATAATGGGCGGTTTCATGTTCAATATCTAGGTTTAAACATATCATCAAATTCAATTTTACATTTCATTATAATTCACATGTCATTTGTGAAGACATTCTTTAATAAGTTTAATAGGCCTTAAATGTATCAGTTAAAAATTGTTTCCTCGATCAAAGTCTTAAATAATCCACATAGTATGATTCTAATAAGATACACACATAATTAATTCACAATGTTCCTTCATAGCTATAATAAGTTGGAATATATAAAATGATATATTATATGCAATTCAAATTATATATTAAATAACATAAAACATCTTATGAGTCATAGAATACTTTATATTATTCAACATCTTCTTTAATTAATGAATATAAAATAATATATATTATGTAATATATTAATGTTAGAAGTTAAATTAAAATAATCACCTGCACTTACCAACTTAGTTCACTAAGTCAATTACTTTACTTTGTTTAATAAGTAGATAATTACACTTACCATTCAATAAAGTAAATCCACTTATAAAATTAATTACATGCATTAACTTACTAGATTGCTAACAAGTTAATACTAACCAAATTTCTTTTCAATTTAAACAAACCAATTAACTAATCAACCATTATCTTAATTTTTATTTTATCTTTACTATTTTATTTTATTTTATTTTTAAAAAATGCATGCTAAATAATTTTCATTTATACTTACGAGTGATGTAAAACTATAACAAGATTAGCTTATTAAATTCACTAACTTATAAATCATACATGTGCAAACTAAATTACTTTACTTTTACAACCAACTAATTTATTAACAACTAATCTGATTTAAAATTACTAACAATTAATTTAAAGTTACTTAAATAATAGAAACACTAACTATCTAACTTAAAAAATATATATACTAGCTTCTAATTACTAATATAACTGCACTAAAACTAAACTAAATTAATTAACTTTCAACTAATACTTAAATGAATACAAATATACTAATTAAAAGTTAACATATGTTATACAATTATTTTTAATAATCATAAAACAACTAAAGTCTAAACTAAAATATACTAAGATAACTTATAAAAAAAACATAAAAATTTACTCACTTTAAATAATATAATAAAACTATCTAAAATTTAATTTAAAATACTAACTAAAAACTAATTTAATAAAACTAAGACTAATTCATACTTTAAAAAAAAACATACAAATTTAAATTACTAACCAAACTTTAAAAAAAAAACTATCCATCCTAATCCCACGTACCCTCTACTCTCACATTTAAAACTTTATAAAAACAAAAAGATCATTCAATGCATTGACTTTCGCTGCCCGACAAAAAATAATTACATTGCACTCCCACCCATGCTGTCCAATAACTTTAAAATGCAACCTAATAGAATCTTAAAACTCCAAAACAAATCTGCCCATCTTAAATATGTTCTTTCATTCTAACTAACATGTTAGTTTGGGGCCAAGTGAGGAAATTTAATCCAGATTTTTGGGGCCTTTACCAATGCCTAGCAAGGGAAGAAAGAGAACAAAACTCATATGCTTTAAAAGTTAAGCAGGTAAGTTTGCTAGGATATTTAGGATATTTATTTTATGTATTAATAGTATTTTTTCTTTCTCTTTCCTTTTATAAATAAAATATCTAATATTAAAAATTCAAATAAAGAATCATTGAAGAATCTTTTAGATTCTCTGTTGCAAAAAGGGATGATTTAATTTTTTTCTCCATACAAAAATTAGAGAGTATTTACTCTTTGGACAAATTTTTTTTTGAAGTCTTAATTTATGCTAAGTATAGATTTTCAAGCAATTATTTTTTTTGACAAAAGGGGTATTATTATTAATTTTGATGGGTTTAACATAAAGTTTAATAGTATTGTTAACAATGAGAGATCCATTTTAACAACAATGTAAAACCATTTTATTTTCAATAATCACGAAAAATGAACCTTCATTCATAGCATAATTTTTCTTTCTTTCAATATATAAGAAAACTTGAAATTTTGCCTAATTGAACATCATCGTCTCATCTTATTTTTCATGTGCATCCATATAACTGAAAATTACAAATAAAACTCATGAGAAACAATAATACTCAACCACTATTTTATTGGCAAACCTGATTCAAAAGCTCAACTGGGAAAGAACCAGGAAGAAAACTCAGCGTCATTGCCATTACAACAAGGTTATTAAATACAACTTTTATAGGATTTAATGAGTCTAAAATATGCCTTTATTTTGTTATGTTTAAGATACTTTCTGATACTTTGTTTATCCTTGTTTTAACACTTACAAGCCTATGTTTGATAAACCTTTGATGATTTATGGGGTCGAAAAACTATGTCATCTTTTGCCTAAATTATATCTAATATGCAGTATTTCATATAAATATCCAAATGTGCGTTCTTATGCTTGAATTTAGTTTGATGGATGTTTATTTGCAAATATGTCTTAAATCATAACTAACATGATGATAAGGATTAAAGGATGAGCGAAAGAATCTAGAAGTTGGTTGTCGACAGCATTCAAGGAGAAATGAGCATGAAGGAACAACCACGAAAAGGAAGTTATAACCACTCCAGGAAACATGGCAGCAAATAAGGAGGAGCTTTTACGAGCCATTACCTTCTCTACATTTATGTTGTAACAAGAAGATGCTGAGACTTCATTGCTCCCTCCTCAATTTCGTTATCCTTCCTTTCCACTTTTAGTTGTTCTCCTATATTCTCTCCTGCAGACTTAAATTAGGATAGTTACTTTTTTGTTATGTAATAAAGAGTAGATTCCCTATATATGTCAAGATCGACTCTTGTGTGTGAAGTTTTGATTTTTGATACGTATTATCGAGTAAGAGAGAACACTAATTCACAGTTTGTTGTAGTTGTGTGAAATGACCCTAGCTATAAAGGTCACTAAATCCCAATATTGTATTGTGGCAATTCGTCAAATAGTTGGCAAACAGGCTTTGATACCACTAAAATATCCTGACAGGTTATTGCTTTTTCCAGCACCAAAAAAACTCTTAATACTTCGGCTCTGATATCACTGAAATAACCCTTACTATATGGGTTACAAAAAAAAACATTACTATATCGGGATGCTTATGAATTATTCATCAAGAATCCTTCAGAGTGCATTGTCTCCAATGAAATGCACAAAATGATATAGATAGCAATATTCATTAATAACTCAATAGCGGAACAGCAAAATAAACAATAAGAACCTGGTGATTATGTCAACCATGAGATTTGAAAATTGCAAGTATTGCTCCAGCGATCACAGATCATTCCCTGCAACACTCGCGATGGGCAGAATAGTGTACCTACTGCTTGCAAACACATTTAGCAGCCAGAAATTGTGTATGTATGACCTATCACAGGCCTCCTATATTGGAACGCGGGCCCTTGTCATTGCACACAGCCATCCACGAATGAATGCAGACTTCTCCACAAGTAAAACCCACCTTGAAAATGTTCAAACGCTACCATAGAATGAATCGACAGACTCTTAAATGCATACAAATTCTCCCAATTCAGATTTTAGTGCAATGAGATTGGATCCTTGGCAACAGCTAATAAATTCTTCAATCAACTCCGAATTTCCCACAATTCACATTACTTTAGAGTTACCAAAAGTAGTGTTCAATGGCTTTGGGTATCGCAACAGTAATTGCCATCTATATGTTATCACAGTGTCTTACATTACACATCTCCATTACAGAAGCAGAAAATGTGTCATCTATCAGCTTCAAACTAGATGGCCGAAACCATGTTGAGCTAGACGGTGATGCTGTTGTTACGAAAAAAAAGAAATTAAACTTACGGACAGTATTAACGGTATGGGCAGCGGAAGTGCAGGCAGAGTAGCTTATGAGAGTACAATTCCTCTTGGCAATTCTAACTTCACTACTCATTTTCAATTCTGAATCAACTGGACTCGTGAAATGAATCGATCGGGCCGTGATTATGGGGGCGATGGACTTGCTTTTTCATGGCGTCTCTAGAAACTGGTTACCACCTGGGGTACAGAACTGATGGTGGGTGGCTCGGTCTCTTCAATCCCAAAAACAACGGTAATTCTACTAATCAGCTTGTAGCTGTTGAGTTTGACACCTATAAAACTTCCTGGGATGATTATAGCAATCACATTGGAATTGATGTAAACAATATAACATCTGAATTCTCTGTTCCTCTAGATCAAGAATTAGCTAACAATGAGATATGGGATGCTAGGATAGAATACTGTGGCCAAGCAAATATGTTGACCGTGTCTGCTGGATCAGAGGGCAAAATTGCAGGCAACTTCTCTTTCAAGATAAATTTGACAAGATATCTTCCTCCAGATGTTGTATAAACCCTAAAGTTGGCCTTAAGCCACCAATAATCGCCCTGATGAAATGACTGAATGTCACCTCCAATCTGCAATAATTCAGATGATATTTCACACCTTCAAAATTGCGTACCAATTGAGAGTTATTGTTCTCAATGGCCAACTGTGACAATTGCAGAAACCCTAGGTTCCACAATGCACCCATGATTGAATCACAATCTGAAAAATCAAAGAGAGATAATCAACTGCTTGATTCGAATGGAGCCCCGGGGTGCCTATTTATTCTTTTTCCTCCATCCTCTCCAGAGACTTCTAGAACCTTTTTGATCTTATCCCTCAAGTGACTTTATTAAATTTTTTCCAAGTCACTTTATTAAATACAAGGTTATCTTTTAATATTATTTATTTATTTAAAATAATTAATTAGTCATCCTTGGACAACCAGATTAATTAAATTAATTAAATCGAACTGTCACCAAAAATTGGGGACATGACAGTTCGCCCTTCCTGAAATTGCTTGTCCCCAAGCAATGGCTGAACCATAAACCAATCAGTATGCCTGGATCCCAAATGTAAATTTGTGTATTATCCCAATCCGCATCATACTCCCATGGAGAAATCATCAATACCAGTAGCTGAGAAACTGTACTCAACATCCAAACAACTGACAACTCTGATGAAATTATCTGAAAACCCACTGTAAATGTCGGTAGAAGAAAGCATTCTGCGGAACTCAAGCCAACTGAAACATCAACTCTATCAAAACTCAAACCCCTGTCAAAAAGACACCTGCACCCAACTGCACTGTAAATATGACAACAACCATAGGTACTTCAATTACTGCCATCAAATCCAATCTTTGAAAAACTGCTCCGGGCGTGTCGATGTTGCAGGCCGAGTAACTTGCTACTACCAGTTTTATTTTCAAAAGATGGTGCCAATCTATCCCCTAATGGATGGTAAGAAACTGGAGCCAATCTACATCTGCGTGAAATAAAATCTTCTATCTCTGTGTCAAAAGAGAAATGATGAGCGTACCCTACCATATAATGTTGGTAAGAACCTCCAAATTCTGCTGCTAGCTCATCATCACTGAACTGGTAATCAACATATGGCTCCAATCTCTGACTCCGAGTGACTGTAGGTCGGATAGGTCCCTGTGCATTCTGCTCAACAAACCCCTCCTCGAGACCCCTGTGAGGTAGCATAGTAGAAAGGACCCCTATAATCTTCTCAACCAATCTGCAAATAACACTAGTATCATGGATGAGAACACCTTCTGTCACTTTATGCGAGTCCAAATGAACACTTGCACTATCCAGCAAATACTCCATGAACGGTTCAGTGCAGTAAAAATTATATGAGGAAACATTAACATACTCTCCTTTACACCACAACTGGTCCTCCTGTAAGGGTGGCGTACTCAACTGTACCACACTATCAACTAACTGAGAAGAATCAATCTGGAAACTAGACTCTACCGGTATCCCGAACTCATTAGAACCAGCTACTACCAAATCCTGAGTATGTGTGTCAGCCTCAACAATATGCTCCTTAGTAGTAACTGCGGAAGTGTACTTACCATCATCCACCTCAGTAGTCAAATGAACTAGGTTTGGGGCTGGTTTTGACTGCAAATCCTCCAACTCCACGGTCACCTCTTTCAACTGAAACTGCGACTTCTGTAGATCTCGCCGTGTGTCCTCTAAAGCCTCAGTAGTCGCTATGAGCTCCTGGGAAAGCTCACTCACCTCCTCTTGACGATCCAAGAGTGCCTCATATGCTGTACTTCCCCACTCAACCAGGTGGTCACGGTCGGCTACCAATCGTAAATAATCTTGCTTCAAAATCCGAAGAGCTTCACGCAAGGCATGAATCTTTGCCAAAGAAAAGTAACCACCGCTGGACTCATCTGTCATAGAAGAACCCCAACCAGTAACAGCCAACAACTGACGAGCAGTATCAAAATGCTCACAAGCGATAGCAATGTCTCGCTCACTAACTTTCAACTGGCTAACCACATGATGGCTCTGGCTGAACTGTCTCCAACAATCTTCTTCTGGAGCTCTTAAAGGAGTATCCTTAATATTAACATCCATATCTCGTGAATCATCTCCAAGGTCCATATCAATATCCATATTGTCAAAAATTGTAGTACTGCTGTCAAGCTCTTCTGTACCCAAAGAAACTGTCCAAGAAGCTGTGTCTTCAAAACTGTCCATTTCATCCTCTTGGATGTCATCAAGGCCAAAATGATCCTGGGACTCATCCGTACACACTGGCAAATATGAAAAATCTTCAACACCTTTCAGCAAGAAGGGTCGTCTACATATATGAACCAAGCCCAATACCGGTGTATAAAAACTAATACCAACATCGGATGTTCTGCTGGCACAAGGAAAGACAACACCGTATACTCTACTAATCAAATCCATGATAGCACTCAGACAATCATTGCTACCATTAAGTGTTAAAGATCTCCAGTTAACTGAATCCCAAATGCTGCTGAAACGTTCTCGAGTCCATATCCATAAACAAGAAACAGCTGGTAACTGAAGCAAACTCCTTACCTGAGTAATGTGACCAATACCAACTAACTTCACATACCTGTCTGCCATTGTCCTTGTATCCTGGATGTGAATGCAAGATGAACTCGTAACATTATCAGCTACCATATATGATCCGTCTGCTGCAGGGAGCTGAATGTCAGGCATGTAAGATGAAACTAAGCCCATCTCCATGCCATGCTTATTCTCATGTCTCTCCCAGTCCTGTAATGCCAAAGTTGCTCGAGTGTCCTCTAGCTCGCAAGAAAGCTTGACAACTTCCTCCTCCTTCCTCCTCAAGGCATCTGAATAATCTTTGGTAAGGCTTAGAAGATGGTCACGATCTGATAGAAGATGTAAATAACTCAACTTCGTTGTTCCCATTCCTTCACCAATTGCATGTAAGTCAAAGCAAGAAGAATTTGCCTGAAATCCCTTATATCTTCCTCGTAACTGAATCATCTGGATGTGTTCTTCTAACATCTCCCGCATCCTGTCATGATGAGATAAAGAAGCCACAATACTATCTTTGCTTACCTTCAGCTGGCTGGACAAATCATGTGAAGTACTGCCATTCTCATCCTCATGTGACGAAGCATCTAACTGAGCCTGGTACTCTCTGTCAGCAAAATCATAAATGCTCGATGTCTGCTCATTTTCACCATCATCTGAACTCACTTCACTGTAATCATTGCTTGTCGGAACCAAACTACCCTGAGTACATGAGACATCACCTTTGGGAAACCTGTATACAACTGTCTCAACTTGAGTGTCAAGTTGACAATTATTATCTATCAGCGTAATATTCTTCACCACTTCTTCCTAAGGCTGAACTGAAACCTCTGACTGGTTGCACACTTGTTTCTCGAACTCCTCATTAAGGTTCCTAGTAACATCTCTCATTGTATCAGTCAATGCTTTGTGAGAAGATTTGTCAAAACGAAGTCCAGTTGATTTATTCACCTTAGCTGGGACGGACAGCCTGTCAAGCATACGGTGGTGTTTAACCAACAGTTCAGACATGTTATGTTTGATTTTTCTGAGCTCATCCTGAATACCTGAATAGTCCTCCTTTCCATAATTCTGACTCTGAATACTGCGTCTATTGCTTGTTTGAGATTGTGTCCTTGGAGACTTTGTGCTGTACCTGTCCATCTTGGTTGAAGTAGAGTGCTGATCACTCATGTAAGTCGGTTTCCCCCCCCCACAAGATGGTAAGAAAACCGCTCTGATACCACTGAAATGACCCTAGCTATAAAGGTCACTAAATCCCAATATTGTACTATGGCAATTCGTCAAATAGTTGGCAAACAGGCTCTGATACCACTAAAATATCCTGACAGGTTATTGCTTTTTCCAGCACCAAAAAAACTCTTAATACTTCGGCTCTGATATCACTAAAATAACCCTTACTATATGGGTTACAAAAAAAAACATTACTATATCGGGATGCTTATGAATTATTCATCAAGAATCCTTCAGAGTGCATTGTCTCCAATGAAATGTACAAAATGATATAGATAGCAATATTCATTAATAACTCAATAGCTGAACAGCAAAATAAACAATAAGAACCTGGTGATTATGTCAACCATGAGATTTGAAAATTGCAAGTATTGCTCCAGCGATCACAGATCATTCCCTGCAACACTCGCGATGGGCAGAATAGTGTGCCTACTGCTTGCAAACACATTTAGCAGCCAGAAATTGTGTATGTATGGCCTATCACAGGCCTCCTATATTGGAACGCGGGCCCTTGTCATTGCACACAGCCATCCACGAATGAATGCAGACTTCTCCACAAGTAAAACCCACCTTGAAAATGTTCAAACGCTACCATAGAATGAATCGGCAGACTCTTAAATGCATACAAATTCTCCCAATTCAGATTTTAGTGCAATGAGATTGGATCCTTGGCAACACCTAATAAATTCTTCAATCAACTCCAAATTTCCCACAATTCACATTACTTTAGAGTTACCAAAAGTAGTGTTCAATGGCTTTGGGTATCGCAACAGTAATTGCCATCTATATGTTATCACAGTGTCTTACATTACACATCTCCATTATAGAAGCAGAAAATGTGTCATCTATCAGCTTCAAACTAGATGGCCGAAACCATGTTGAGCTAGACGGTGATGCTGTTGTTACGAAAAAAAAGAAATTCAACTTACGGACAGTATTAACGGTATGGGCGGCAGAAGTGCAGGCAGAGTAGCTTACGAGAGTACAATTCCTCTTGGCAATTCCAAATTCACTACTCATTTTCAATTCCAAATCAACTGGACTCGTGAAATGAATTGATCGGGCCGTGATTATGGGGGCGATGGACATGCTTTTTCATGGCGTCTCCAGAAACTGGTTACCACCTGGGGTACAGAACTGATGGTGGGTGGCTCGGTCTCTTCAATCCCAAAAACAATGGTAATTCTACTAATCAGCTTGTAGCTGTTGAGTTTGACACCTATAAAACTTCCTGGGATGATTATAGCAATCACATTGGAATTGATGTAAACAATATAACATCTAAATTCTCTGTTCCTCTAGATCAAGAATTAGCTAACAATGAGATATGGGACGCTAGGATAGAATACTGTGGCCAAGCAAATATGTTGACCGTGTCTGCTGGATCAGAGGGCAAAATTGCAGGCAACTTCTCTTTCAAGATAAATTTGACAAGATATCTTCCTCCAGATGTTGTATAAACCCTAAAGTTGGCCTTAAGCCACCAATAATCGCCCTGATGAAATGACTGAATGTCACCTCCAATCTGCAATAATTCAGATGATATTTCACACCTTCAAAATTGCGTACCAATTGAGAGATATCGTTCTCAATGGCCAACTGTGACAATTGCAGAAACCCTAGGTTCCACAATGTACCCGTGATTGAATCACAATCTGAAAAATCAAAGAGAGATAATCAACTGCTTGATTCGAATGGAGCCCCGGGGTGCCTATTTATTCTTTTTCCTCCATCCTCTCCAGAGACTTCTAGAACCTTTTTGATCTTATCCCTCAAGTGACTTTATTAAAAATTTTCCAAGTCACTTTATTAAATACAAGGTTATCTTTTAATATTATTTATTTAATTAAAATAATTAATTAGTCATCCTTGGACAACCAGATTAATTAAATTAATTAAATCGAACTGTCACCAAAAATTGGGGACATGACATTGTGTTTTACAATTTTGAATCATGTAATGACTGATTAATGAAATGAATTTGTTCTCTTTAGCTTCTATCCTGTGTTGGTAGATTAGAGAAGCCAACCAAGGAGGCCCACTTGGAAGGTAGATTAGATTAGGATAGAATAGATTTATTTTACTAGCACTAGCAGTATTTTAACTAAGACGTAGCTAGTTAATTCCTTCCTATAGCATCACACTTCATAAACGTTCCTGCAGCATCTGCTAGAACATACTAGTGGATGAGTCAAGATGGAATCTCTGTTATCTTGCCATTATGTTTTCAACATTCATAGATTCAGTAGTTTCCTTTCCATAGTAGTAGTGTAGTTTCCTTCCTTTGCATTTTTACTTTCCTACAGCACAAGCATAATGACTCATCAAGGTACCTAGTGCACATACTGTGCCAACCATTTCAAGTATACATCCTTGGGTTGACAATCTAAATGCACCTCATGGTAGGGAAAAATTAGTCCTTAGCTTGAATAGATTATTCCTAAGCCAGGCCTAGTGCATGACTATGGAACAGTTATTATGAGGCAGTTCATTTTTGGCACCATTGCCAGGGATGGTGTCAAGCTAGGAGCATTTTTGAGTCATAGTTTTTAGATTAAGTTATTTTTACCAGTGTGAAAATTTTAGTTCATGCATCGAAGAGGAGGACGACAAGATGAATATGGCAGATTTCTTTCACAAGGATCTGTTAATTTGAATGAAGAAGTTGAGTTGCCCTTTGAAGACACAAGTCCTGTTTTCCCCACAGTATCATCATCAAGAGTTGAATCCCTAGATATATCTGGTCTCCAACCTTTCATTGAAATAGTGACCAGTCTTCTTGATAACACTACTTTAAATCCACTAGTTACTAATCATCTAGTGCCTAACATTACTTTTCAGCAGCAACCTCATAATCCAATCCCACCAGTGACGGCACAACCCACTTTTCCATTTCCACTTCCAAGTCTCATAACCAATGCCAATCTCAAGAATATACCTCCCACTTCTCTTCCAAAGTTCTATGGCCTTGCAACTGAAGACCTTGATACCTTCTTGTTTGAGTTCGACATCCTTTGTCATAGTTTTGACTACAACACTGATGCCCATAAGCTTAAATTATTTTCAGCCACATTGAAAGAATCAACTTTACGATGGTTCATGGGCTTAGGAGCCAATGCAGCTACGAATTGGGATGAAATGCAAGCCTTGTTTTTGAAAAAATATAAAGAATATTGCAAAGCATTGGGCACAAGAGGAGATGATATCTTTAGGATATCACAGAAGGAGGAAGAGACATTAGAAGACTATGTTTCTCAATTTTTATATACACTACAAAAGAATCCTCAGCACACATTGTCTGAAGATTCCCAAAAACTAGTCTTTCTAAGAGGAGTGAATGAAGACTATTTGGAAGCATTAGACCTGATGGCCGATGGAGATGTATATCAAGCTCAATGGGATGACCTCAAAAAGATATGTCAAAACTACTCAAGGTCAACTATGAAGAAAGGTTGAGGACCCTGTTCTACGGTTACAAAATGAATTAGTCAAGGCATTTCAAAACTTGAAATATCCAATTTGTTATCAAATTTCATACAAGACATCATTAATGATGTCGCTACACAGTTGGATACAATGACTACAAAGAAGAAGCAAGTAGAGGCTGAGTTACAACTAGCTGAGTACTGTCCTCATTGCTGGAAGCAAAAGAAGGATTGCCACTGTAAATTGGTTGCAAGCATGGAGAACTAGCATCTTCCAACTAAATATGTAAAGATAGATGGGGATGATGAGCAAGTATTCTTTGTTGCTCAACGCTGACCATGGGCTCAACATCAAGGTATGCCTCAAGAACCCTTGCAAAATTCAAATTCATATGGTAATCAATGGAAAAACTGCAATACCCAAGGTCCTCCACAAAACCAACCCAATTGGAATAATGTTGGGCAAAATAACCCACAACAGTCTCGATGGTCTCAAAATTTCCAACAACCTTGGTCTAACCAGCAGAATAACCAATGGCCCCAGAACCAGCAGAACCAATGGCAACCACCCCAAGGGAATTGGCAATCTCCAAACCAATGGAAGGGATCTCAACAATGGCCTAACCAAAATACTAGTGCTCCACAATTACCCCCTCCAGCTTAGCAACCTACTTTAATGCCACCACCTACAAATAGTGGACCTCAAAAGCAAACATAGCTACCTGCATAGCCTCAGCCAAATCCAAATAGCCAACCACAGCAGCCCATGTATAGTGCTGATACCCAGCAATACCCTACTTATGCCCTAGATGTTGCAGATATACATTTGAGATCTGGAACGACCTTACCAGCACCAAAGCCACCTCTTATAACTGAAGTATCAGACTCTCCTATAGCATCAGAAACTTTGGTTGATGAACCTGTTGACCCAACTAATGTTACCATACCAATACCAGTTCAACCAATAGTAGAGCCTCCTTTTCCAGACCAGCTAATACAAAAGAAACCTGAACAAAGCAAGGAAAAACCCTTTGACATTGTTAATCAGTTGAAGAATATGCATGTCCAAATACCTTTGTTTCAAGCTATTAAAGACATTCCTGCTTATGGAAAAGCTATAAGGGAAGCTTGTCTAAAGAAACTTGGAAGGAAGAAGAAAGATCCTACCACAGTTCATGTTGTTGGACACTTAGCTGATATCATGTTAGGAAGAATGATTTCACCAAAATATTCTGACCCAGGGAGTCCAGTAGTAAGTGTCAGCATAAATGGTCAATTTGTTAAAAATGCCTTAATAGATTTGGGAGCTGCTATAAATGTGATGACCAAAGAAACCATGAAGAAGTTACAAATAAAAGGATTAAGGCCCACACCAACTATTCTGTAGCTTGTAGATAGTTCTACTGTCATTCTTAATGGAATGATAGAAAATATTGTTGTGACCTTAGATTCCCTAGAATATCCTGCGGACTTCATGATTTTGTCCCCTAAAGTAAACCTATCTAGCTATCTTGTCATTCTAGGTAGACCATGGTTGGCCACAGTTGATGCAAACATAAATTGCAGATCAGGGAATATGACCATATCAAATGGCCAAGCAACCAAGCAATTTGATCTATATCCTCCTGTACAACCATTACCAGATTTGAGTACATCTTTTTGGCCAGATTTAGGAGATGAAGAAGAAGAGATAAATTCCATAGTACAACTTATGATGTTACATAGGCAATCTTTTCTAAAGTTACAAGAAGAAGAGTTAGTAATCCAGAGCATCCTTACCAACACTTGTGTGGTAGGAAAAGGTGTTTCTGAAAACTATGTATTAGAATTGATTACATATGAGGAGTGTGATACAAGAACTGTACTTTACTTAAGGAACCTAAAAATATTTGTTCACTACTTCCCTGTGAATTAGCAAGAAGCCTAATCTCTAAAATTTCTATGGTAGAATCCACTATTCTTGTTGAACTGAGTACAAGCCATAAACTGCATGTTAACCCCAAATTGACATCTGTACAGATGGAACAATTAAAAGAATTGCTTCAGAAGCATGAGAAGACTTTTGCTTGGGATTATGGTGATATGAAAGGATTAAGCCCTGCACTGTGTACCCATAGGATATACATTAATGAAGGTTTTCTACCACTTTGTCAACCTCAAAGGAGGATAAATCCAAGCCTCAGAGAAATAGTCAAAACAGAATTGCAGAAACTGCTTGATGCTGGTTGTATTTATCCTATATCTGATAGTAAATGGGTATCACCGCTGGTTATAGTACCTAAGAAAGGAGGAAAATGGAGAATTTGTGTAGATTATAGGGAGTTGAATAAGGCTACTAAAAAGGATTATTTTCCTTTACCCTTCATAGATCAAGTTTTGGATACACTAGCTGGAAAGAAGTACTTCTCCTTTTTAGATGGATACAGTGGCTATAATCAAATCAGTATTGCTCCTGAAGACCAAGAGAAAACTACATTTACCTATCCATGGGGTACTTTTGCATACTCTGTTTTACCATTTGGTCTTTGTAACGCTCCTGCAACGTTTCAATAGGCTGTAATTAGTATTTTTGCTGATATATCAATGATTGTATAGAAATCTATATGGATGACTTTACAACATTTGGAGTTACTTTTGAAGAAGCAATGATAAATATTGAAAAAGTTTTGGTAAGATGTCAAGAACATAATTTGGCACTAAATAGTGAAAAGTGTTTCATGCTCATTCAAGAGGGTGTGGTACTCGGTCATTTCATATCTACTGCAGGTATACAAGTAGACCCTGTTGAAATTGAGGTAATTCAAACATTACCCATACCCACTAAATTAAAAGATATCAGATCTTTTCTGGGACATGCTGGATATTACAGGCATTTTATAAAAGACTTTAGTAAAATAGCCAGTCCCTTGTACAAGTTGCTCACCAAGGAAGCTGAATTCAATTGGACACCTGAGTGTGATAAAGCTTTCCTGCAGCTTAAGCAACTTTTGACCACAACCCCAATTTTACAAGGCCCTGATTGGAACCTACCTTTTCACATATATATAAATGCTTCTGATTATGCCATAGGTGCAGTTTTAGCATAGAAACACTCAAATCTTGAAAATGCCATTTATTATATCAGTAAGAGTCTTCATGGGCTAGAACTGAATTACACAGTGACTAAAAAAGAATTGTTAGCAGTAGTCTATGCTCTAAATAAATTTTGGTATTACATCATAGGTTATCCTATCTATGTTCATACTGATCATGCAGCAATCAAATATCTTATAAGCAAACCTGCTATAACTGGTAGGTTAGCAAGATGGTTACTATTGGTACAAGAATTTGACATAACAATAGCGGATAAGCTTGAAAAAGCATATGTCGTAGCTGATTATTTGTCAAGAATCAATCATCATGATACTGATACTACTCTGGTAGATGATGCATTTCCAGATGAACATTTGTTTCATATTGCTGTTAAAGTTCCATGGTATGCAGATATTGCTAACTGCATTGTAGCTAATAAGATACCAGCGCATTTTTCTTATAAGGAGAGAAAGCTACTCATACAGAAAAGCTTCCATTTCTCATGGATAGACAATTTTCTGTTCTATACTAGACCTGATCAAGTTATGCGCAGATGTGTAAGAGAAGACGAGACATATGATATTTTGCATGCATATCATAATGAGCCTTGCAGAGGACATTTTGCAGCCAAAAGAACAGCTTTCAAAATCTTAGCCACTGGTTACTATTGGCCTACCCTTCATAAAGATGCAATCAATTATACAAGGAAGTGTGACCACTGCCAAAGAATGGGTCACCCAACCAAAATAGATGAAATTCCTCTAAATCCTCAAGTGGTGTTGACACCATTTGACAAATGGGGAATGGACTTCATTGGTCCTATTGATCCTCCATCCCATGGGAAGTCTTATATTCTGGTTTGTACTGACTACCTAACCAAATGGGTTGAGGTTAAGGCTATGAAGCATGCCCATGATGAAAAAGTTGCCGAATTCCTGTATGAAGAGATTTTTACATGCCATGGAGTTCCTAAAGAATTGGTTACTGATCAAGGCACATAGTTTACTTCCAACTTGATTTCAGAGTTGATGAAACAGTATAACATCAGGCATCAGAGATCCAGTCCTTATCATCCACAAGCTAATGGACAAGCAGAAGTTACCAACCGTGAGTTGAAAAATATTCTAACTAAAATAGTCCATTTGCATCATCAGGATTGAACCAGCCAGTTACAAGAGGCTGTTTGGGCTTATAGAACTACTTGGAAAACCACTACCAGATTCACACCACTTGAGCTTTTGTATGGGAAAGTGGCAATGCTTCCAATTGAATTTGAACACAAGACTTTAAGAACAGCTTTGACCTTAGATATTGATCTTTCTGTAGCACAAACAGAATGCCTCTTGCATCTTAATTCTTTGGATGAAATTCGGAAGACTGCTTTAGAACACACTGAACTGGTGCAAAAATAGAGAAAACAATGGCATGATTCTCATATCCTCAACAAATAGTTCAAAGCTGGTGACTGGGCATTATTGTATGATTCTTGCTTTAAGGATATGTGAGGGAAGCTACAGACGTGATGTTTAGGACCATATCAAATCATCCATGTCTTTGACAATGGAACAGATCAACTAACCACAATTGATGATGTGCCTTTCAAAATGCTGATCAATGGTCATCGACTTAAGCTTTACAAAAAACCTCAAATAAAAGCCGAATTCATGTAACAGTTCGAACAACCAGATCCAACAACAACTCAAGTATCTCTTCCTGCAACAGAAGGTGAAAACCTTTCGCTTGCTCCTCTTCAACATTAATTCTAATTTGCATGTCCATAATAATAATTTTATGTTTGCATAAAGTCCATTTTATTTTCATGATATTTCTTTCCATTCATATCTTAATCTTTCATCCACCCACCCCACTCCATTTCTTAATCTTCCATCCACTCACTTTCTACATAATTAGGTTTTTGTGTTTCAATCAAATTTGCACATGCTGATGGATGCTGCCATTTACATTATTTTCGCCACCTTTTTCTTGGAGCATGTGACAATCCACTTGGCAGGTATAAATGTTTTCAAACTATTATTCATTTATAAGTTTACAGATTTTGTTAATTATATATAATACTGCACAGTCTCTATAATTACAGCGTATTCCAGTCCCTCACCCATACTAGTCTGACAAGTGAGGAAACTTGCCATAAAATTAGTAGAGGGTAGGGGAGTGTCGTACTATCCAATGACATGCCTGATTAACTGTGATGATTTTCTAAAATCTTGGCACTACCCTTTATTAATGAGAACTTTGTGCCATAAGTATGCCATGTCAAGTGTTGTACTCCCACTTTCTGAATGAATTTTTTTCCTTGTTCGTGCCAAATTTTTTGTGCTAAGCCATGATGTAACCTATTTTAAAAATTTTAGCATTTGAACCATGTTTTCGAACGATTTCCATCCAGATTCATGATTTATTTTTACCTAAAGTTTAAATTTTGGCACATAACAATTGGTTATGGCAATTAATGTTCCCAAAAAGAAGCGGTGAAGTGTCTAAGAAATAACACAGAGTCTTGAAGTTTGCATTTATAAAGGGAGAGAGAAATGGAGTAGCAGAAGAAGTATCAAGAAATGGGAGGAGATTTATAGAGAAAAGAGCCAGTTGAGCACATTTTGTTGCTCTCTAACATAGAAGTAGTAAGAAGATTTAATGCATGTGGGTGGTTAGGTTATTGTTTGAATTTAATAGCATATGATGAAGAAGAAGCTATAGAATTCACTAGGACATTTGATGAAGTTGAAGCTTCTGTATGGGGTTTGACAGTAATTGCAACAGAAGAATGAATTGCAGAAGTAACAGGGTTACCTTCTATTGGAGAGCATTATTCAAGCTCACATGATGCTAGGTCAACAAAAACTTAGTCCTACAATTAAGCAACAAAAGAAAACAAAGAAGGTTCCTGCAGCAGTGATACCAAAATAGAAAAGTAGGGAAAAGACAATAGTACAAGAAGAGACTCCTTTGCGGAGAAGCCCTAGAATGAGAGGGCAGAATTTTAAAGATCCTATATTGTCTAAAGCACCTGCTCCAGAGTCTCCTATGCAAATAATTTTTGACCATTCTCCCTTTCACACTGAGATGACAAAAGCTTCTGGTAATCCTCCTGCAACATGTGAGTAAGAAATTAACGAAACCTTAATGAATTTACCAGGTGTTTCAAGCCATGAGAATGAAGTAGTTCCTGAATGTCATGATTCGAATACTGCCTTAGTCCCATATAAGTCAAGATGGATCAATAGTTTAGTAGAACATCTATGGCGGGAACAGAAAAAGAAAAAGGATTATGAAGAGGATAACAGTGCCGTCACCTTGCAAAAACTCCTTTTCCAATTATATGGACAGCATTTATTTGTTGAAGCACTATGGAAAGAGGAGAAGAAAAGAATGAGCAAGATCATAACATCACAAAATGAGGAGATTGAAGAATTGAAAGAATAGCTAGAAAGACAAAAATAGGACATGGAACATGCACTTAAATTAGCTAATCAAGCTCTTGCTTGCAGACCATCTCCTCGAGTATATGCTTTTTTTTTGGAAGAACAATATCTTTTGTTTCAGTTGATGTTAACCCTCATAAATGTAAATGTAGATTTCAAAATCGCACAAGAGTTTTATGGGCTGTATCAAACCTTACCACCATGGCAACAAAATTTATTGTGTGAGTTGTATATTCATAATTTTTCATTCCTACAGAAATTGAGTGGAATCCTTTTCTCTATATAGGAGATGTGCATTTGAAATCTTTAATGTCATGGATGTCTAATGAGGCAAATTATGATAGACAACTAGTTAATTAAAGAGATGAGGAGAGAAAAAAACCTTTACCCTTGAGGGTAGAAAGTAAACAACCAGAAGAAATGCTTCGAGACTAGTTTACATTAACCTATGGGAAGATTAATCCAAAAGTTAGAAAGAAGGTATTTTTTGCTAGAGCCAAAGTGTATGCCAAATATGAAAACTTGCCCTACTTTGCATTCCAGAGAGCTATGACCAGAGTAAGAAGTAGATGGGCATGATTACTTGATTCTCTCAAGAAATCAGAGCTGCACTGTCCTATTAATTTGGAAGCAGCACTATATAGAGTTCCAAAATATTTAAAACTAGGAAAGCAACTAAGGCTAGAGCTATGGTGTCCTTTGACCATGCAACCTCCAATGCTTTTATGGCCCTTGTATGATATTGATGTTGACAAACTTGATAAGTTGCATGAAGACCACAAGTGAGAAGTATGAGAAAGGACCAAAGGATTCTATTACACCTTCAAGAGCAGTAGAAAGGGAAAGGCAGAAGTTGGGGAGCTCAGATCTTTGCCAAAGAAGTGTAATACTTGAGGACAAGCATTAGTTTAGCAGGGGGCAGATGATGAGTCTAAAAAATACCTTTATTTTGTTATGTTTAAGATACTTTGTGATACTCCATTTATCCTTGTTTTAACACTTATAAGCCTATGTTTGATAAACCTTTGATGATTTATGGGGTAGAAAAACTATGTCATCTTTTGCTTAAATTATATCTAATATGCAGTATTTCATATAAATATCCAAATGTGCGTTCCTATGCTTAAATTTAGTTTGATGGATGTTTATTTGCAAATATGTCTTAAATCATAACTAACATGATGATAAGGATTAAAGGATGAGCAGAACAATCCATAAGTTGGTTGCCGACATCATTCAAGGAGAAACGAGCATCAAGGAACAACCACGAAAAGGAAGTTATAACCACTCCAGGAAACATGGCAGCGAATAAGGAGGAGCTTTTACGAGCCATTACCTTCTCTACATTTACATTGTAACAAGCAGATGTTGAGACTTCATTGCTCCCTCCTCAATTCTGTTATCCTTCCTTTCCACTTTCAGTTGTTCTCCTATATTCTCTCCTGCAGACTTAAATTAGGATAGTTACGTTTCTGTTATGTAATAAAGAGTAGATTCTCTATTTATGTCAGGATCGATTCCTATGTGTGAAGTTTTGGTTTTTGATAAGTTTTATCGAGTAAGAGAGAACACTGATTCACAATTTGTTGTAGTTGTGTTTTACAATTCTGAATCATGTAATGACTGATTAATGAAATGAATTAGTTCTCTTTAGCTTCTATCCTACATTGGTAGATTAGAGAAGCCAACCAGGGGGGGCCACTTAGAAGGTGGATTAGATTAGGAAAGAATAGATTTATTTTACTAGCATTAGCAGTATTTTAAGTAAGTCGTAGCTAGTTAATTCCTTCCTGTAGCATCACACTTCATAAACGTTCCTGCAGCATCTGCGAGAATAGACTAGTGGATGAGTCAAGATGGAATCTCTATTATCTTGTCATTGTGTTTTCAACATTCATAGATTCATTAGTTTCCTTTCGACAGTAGTAGTTTAGTTTTCTTCCTTTGTATTTTTACTTTCTTGCAGCACAAGCATAATGACTCATCAAGGTACCTAGTGCACATACTGTGCCGACCATTTCAAGTATACGTCCTTGGGTTGACAATCTAAATGCACCTCATGGTAGGGGAAAAGTAGTCCTTATCTTGAATAGATTATTCCTAAGCTAGGCCTAGCGCATGACTATGGAACACTTATTGTGAGGCGATTCAGGATTTCAATTCTGAATTTTCAAAAATCAAATAAATTTCCTTCCTGTCCCTTATCAAGGAATCCATATAATTTTTTGCAACACATTCCTAAGATTGTGGAGGGAACAAAATCTAACCAGGTGACAAACAAGCATAACAAAGAGACAAAATCAAACATTCATATTCATACAAGGTTTTTACAATAGGATTCACAATGAATCAAAACTAGGGAAAGGTGGATTTTTCCAATAGGAGATATTAGACACAACACCAAAATAGATGCCCAATTGGGGCTATAAATTGAGAACTTTTGTTCTTTCATTTTTACATGCCAAAACTCATACGAGGTTTGTGCTGATATGTAGGGGCCCATAACACCCTACCGTCTCTCCCTCTTCTCATCCTGAGAAGAGACTCTACAGTGTTGGAGTCTAACTAAAAAGACCTTTCCCAAAATTGGCCACTATTGCCCTATCCAAGGGTGAGTATTGCCAAAACACCCATACAAGAAAACTTTAAAATTCAAACAAGAACATGAAAGAAAAGCTTTCAAGAAAACATAGTTTCAATCCTTCGCAAGATACCCAACATATATACAAGCATACAAATAACAACACAATAGCATAAGCATGAAACAAGCATGTACAATCTGAACAAGGGAGATGAAGAACTCCTACCTTTACAAAGAGGTTATGGTAAATAATCAAATTGAGAAGAGCTTTTACTTCCTTGCCTTCAATCTTCCAAGACTCCTCTCTAAAAGTAGAGATTGGGTAACAAACAAAACTACTCCAAAAATGGCCTCTAAATAAGATCCAAACTCAACCACCAAAAAGGGCAATAACTTCCACCACTCACCTAAAAATCTAGAAGTTTCTAACTCAACCATACCTAAGGTTAACCACTAAGTGGAGTTGAGGTTATGCAACTCATGGTAACCACTTTCAATTTTCGCACAAAGGCAAAAATAGACTTTTTGAGTGACCTCAAAAGTCAATAAAAGGGGCTTAGGGGGTGGAAAATACCCCCAACCCATACCCATACCCCTTGGGTATAAAGATTTCATATTTTTAGGCCTTTAGGATTAATTAGAGACCTAACAACAGATAGGTAGGACTTACTAACAACCTTCTAAAATGTAGATTACTCACTAATCTTGATTAGGGTAATTAACCTCAATTACCCATAGATTAGCAAAAAGGCCACTAACCTAATCCAACTTATCTCTTTGGGTTACATGGTTAGCACTAACTATCATGTTGGAATTCATATACAATTCATAAGTGTCAAGCGACACTATAAAAACACTATTATGAAACATTAAAATTTACTAATTATAGAATGATACATTCATATATCTCACAATACAAATAAAATACAACCAACAAGGTTTCCACAAATAGCACATAGGGATCAATTCCATTTTTCCATCGAGTTTTTCGACTAAAATATCTTGCACTCTCATTGCACACATCAGTAGTCCCATAAAATCACATGCACATATGTATATACATATCAGGGAATCACATAAATTAAAACATACATCTATAAATCAATTAGGGTTTCTCTCATCCTACTCATATTTTTAATAATTAAAATCTCTTAATCAAAGTGTTAATCCTGCATTTACTTATTTCATCAACATACATGTTCATAAAGCATTAAATGATGAACTCAAATATCTAAAAGTAACATCACACAACATGAAATAATATAATATGTTCAAGTATCCGATAATGTCTCGACATCTTGAGTCATGAGTATCAAAATAATAATGTATCAACTATGCTACAAAGGGTCGAGGCGAGGCCTCACATCTTCCAACATAGAACTTCAATAGTCATGTCATTATCTTCTACATTATCATTTGCTAGTAGTAGTGACTACAGGAAAACTAGGTCTTAATACCTTAATGATAACCAACGTTTAGACTAATTTATCTCCAAGTCAATATACTAAGGAATCCTAACTATAGCAAGAGTTAAATTTTGTGGAGAATGGGGTTCTCTTATTTTTATAGCATGTGGAATTCTAACCTATCACTACCTTGAGGCAATGATTGTTGTCTCAACATTTAGAGATAAGTGTTGTTCCTAGTCTGTAAAGGTCTATTCTCTAACTGTACTCACCTTACCAAGTCTTGTAAGATTTCCCAAAATAGAAATCTAATCCAGATATGTTCATCTAGAATGTTGAACTTCTAGTCTCATGAACAAGGGTGCTATCATTTCATTCTCCCTGTAGGGTGCAACCTATTTTTCTTTTCTTATTTTGTTCTATATCCTTTATATTACTTCTCTTAATTGGACATCCTCTACATACAAACCTAGGTTCCACTCGATGTCATTAGGGATGGCAAGGTAATGAAGATACAACTCACAGAGTAAATTTTTCAAAGCCATGAGAACAAATTGAAATGCATCATAAAAATCATGTGGGGTAGAGTTAGATGGATTAAGACCTTTCACAATTCTAGTCAATTTATAATTTGCAATTTTTTCTTTAAGAAAAAAAGCACATACTGGTGATGACAACCTATATTCCATTAACTCAAGAATCAATCCTTTGATCTTCTCAATTCTTCTCTTGACAACTTCATTCTAATCTTAACTTTGTTTCAACTATTAACTTTTCTCATTAATAATATTCTTTAATTTTTCTTTCTCCAATTTCCTTTGTGCTCTCTCCCATAATAGCTATTGAAATCGATAAATTCCTGCAAACAAAGGTGGAGATAGATTGCGTGGTGGCAATGGCTTGTGATTAAAGAGATCTATCCATTTAGGTGCCAAATGAGGAGCTTTTTTGACACTTTGTGGTGTGGAGCACTCTCCTTTTCTTATTACAATAATTTTCTCCACATTTTCTTTCCTACTAGATTTAGTGGCTATTGCAGCTAATGTGTCTAACCCTTCTTGATTCAATTTTTCTAGTACTTCATTAACAATTTTAGGTCCAAATTCTAGGTAATTCTTTGAAGGGAGTTCTACAAATTTTTTTCTAATATCTTGCATATCAATGTTTTTGTCAAAGTCCTCAGATATTTCACACTCACTATACTCCTTATCACCATCGATAAGCACATAATCAACACTACAATCAGCTTTCGGTTGTAGATTTTGGGTTTTCCTTTTATTTTCCCTAGCTTGAGTTTTCTTTAATTTTTCCTCCAGAAAGACTCCTTTTCAAATTTAGAAAGCTTAGGAGTAACTATGGGAATAGAGGCTTCAAGAACCCTACTCTCGAAGAGTCTTGCATTTCACCTTGTGGGTGGTGTTGACAAGCATGGAGGATTCTTTCATTTCCTCTTACTTATAGGTATTTCCACAATAGGCGCTTCAAGAGGTTTTTCTAGATTTTTCTCCTCTTGAGAGTGTAGTGGTTCATTAAGGATACTCTCATCATCTGGTTGTCATTCCAAGCCTTCTTCTTTAGGTTCAAAATTTTTACCTTTGTTTTTCTCAGTAGGTGACCTATTCTTAGTAGATGATGGGGCCTCAAGAGCACTAGCAACTTCTACATTTTTGCTTCTCCTTTTATTAACAATGGAGGGTTTAGATTTGTAAATTCTCTTCTTAGCTGGTCTACAACTAGAGGGAGAGGCTTCAAGAGCATTTTTAACTCTGGGAACAACTTTACAAAAACCAATGGATGTTCTTTCCCTTCATCCAACACCCTACCCTCTAGGGTCATCCAACCTAGGCTCTACCCCTTTTAACTACAGGAGCTCCTCTCATGTTCCAATTGATTTCTTATTCAATTCCCTTTCTATAATTAATTTTATTAAGAAATGATGAGAAATAGAATGATCTTTTCCTAACTGCACTAGAAATTTTTTCTTCTTAACAATATTAAATAGGAAATTTGGAACATTTACCTATTTGTAATGATGTCATAGGTGAGAGAACACTTTGAAATGAAGGGCATGTAGGTATTTAGAAAGTCCCTCACATGTGAAGTACCAGATGATAAACATGACTAGTTGAATAAAATTCATTGGCAAGAATAACCTATAAGTACCTTATTTCTAATCAATGTCCAATGGAGGGTCTTGGTGTATACTGAATTGTTCCCTAGCTCTTTTTAGGTCAAACTCTTTCTCCCAAATTTTTCCTTCCTAGGGCAACCCAATGACCTCGGCTACCACTTACTCTAAGAACTCAATTTTAAGACCTTTCACCACTATAATACCATCCTTTAAGGTGCTCATGAATTCAAGAGCTACTTCTTCATCAAATCCTTTCAAACTAAGACAATAATCGAACCATCCCCTTCTTCTAAACACTTTACAACTGACTGTATCACCCTAAAAAACATGATGATCAATGAGCTCATTCCTCTGTATACCTCAACCCATGGTTAACTCCAAATAAATTGTGAAGAAACCATAATGTTTGAGAGCTTGGTGAATCAAGGTTTACAACATTATGGCACTAGACCTAGTTATTTCAGAAAAACAACATGTACTTGGAGAGTTTAATGCAAAATATCTTATAATATCCTTCTTGCATCAAATTTCATAATTTTTTCTCATGTATAGGTCCATCACTTGAACACATTGCAAATCATCATTGAAGTTTAAGTAACTACTTTTAATGTCCTTAATTTCATAATGACGCAATCGCAAAAGGACAAGTCACCAACATGTGATATTAAGAATGTAATTATTTTCAGTCATCTCAATGGACTTTTGAATTTTCATGCAATTTGAAATTGATGTTAAAAGGAAACATTTAATACTTTCATCTCCCCAACTAAATATAGGCATGGGTCCCACTAAGCCAAGATATGCAAGAGTGGATAACTATAAACAATACCAAATCCTAAAAAAACACAAATAAAATAAAATGCATGAAAACTTATGGGTTAGGTACCTAAAAACTATTTTAGGAAAGATGTTCTAGAAAAGATCATCAAAATTGATAGAGTGATGAGATGGAACGGTAAGATGGAAGAGAGAGAATTTGAAGCAGAATGGATGTGAAGAAAGTACTTTAAAAAGGAAAGTGTTTATTATGAATTTCTTGAATGGAGTCAAGAAGTATCAGGAGTCAAGGTAGGAGATCTGGACTCTTTGGCTATAGGAATGAAAATATCCTTATTGCATTGGAATTTCTATAGGAATTCTTCACAGCTAACTAGTTTATTGTAAAGCTTGAGATGATACCCATTGACAAGTAGTTTAAACCAAACAAGATCAATGGTAGATAGTTGAACTGCACCATTTGGAAATATGACAACAATCTCATATAGTCCTAACCAGATTGTTTAGAACTTTCTTGGGTTATGCTAGTACTTTGAGTCATAAAGGAGTACCCAGTCTCCTACAAAAAACTTTTTCTATTTGATAAACTTGTCATGCCACTAGTTTCTTTGGTGTTGAATGAGCTCAATATTGTTCAATGCATATTTCCTCCATTCATCAAGGTCATTTAAAATTAGGATTTGGTCCTATTGGGAAATAATAAGTTCTATCCTGAGCTCCAAGGTAGTCTTCAATTTTTTATATTAAAATTCTATAGGTATTACTATTGATTTACCATAAACAAGCTCAAAGGGAGTAAACCAATTGTGGACTTCTAGGTGGTTCTATAAGCCTAGAGAGCTTCAATAAAGCATTTGGCCCGATCCTTCTTATAGAGTGCTATAGCCTTACTGAGAATGGACTCTAGCTCCCTATTATTAACTTCTACTTTACCATTAGCGTAAGGATGATAAGGTGATGATTTACCATGCTTGATAGTATACTCCTTCATAAGAGAAGTTATCAAATTTGATGTAAACTAAGTTCCCTAATTATATGTCAATTGCCTAGGAATAGAAAACCATGTAAAGATGGATTCATACAAAAAAAATTCCATGTTGATATCCATTGGGTGTTTCATGGGTTTGGCCTTTGCCCATTTGGTTGCATAGTTAGTGCACACCAAAATATCGGATTTACCTTGTTAAATAAACTTTCAATGTGTTGGACTCACTGCCAGCCTTCGCCTTTGGGATTAATGAAATATCTTAACCATGTCATGTGTTCTATAAGTATAGAGGTTTTATTATGCATTAAAATGTTAATCTTTTGGTGCAACAACAACTCTAGCTTGTAACAAGTGGTATCATAGCTTGGTCATAGGTTTAAATCGCCTCAAGTAATGCTAAGGGGGGATTTTTGGACTAACCACTAGCCTTCCCCTTTAGGATTCATGATATGGCTTAACCACCTCCTATGTTCTATAAGTCTAGTGGTTGTATTGGGCATTAATAGGTCAATCTTTTGGTGTAACAACAACTCAATCTTATGACACAATGGGTCATACAAAGTCAATCCCCCATTTGTCAAAGGGTGTGACAACTACTTGAGCCTGTAGGGGCATTTCATCTGATTTAGTGGGTCTTCCCATTCATTGAAATTTTTCACATTTCTTTGTATTTCTAGTTACATCCTTGTGAAAGCTTGGCCAATAATACCTAGTTGTCAAGATTTTCTAGGTTATTTTTTGGCTGCAAAGTGACCTCCACAGGGCTCATCATGACATGCCTTTAAGACATCATATGTTTCATCCTCTCTTAGACATATATGCATGACTTGATTAAGTCTAATATAGAACATAAATCTAGTAATCCATGAATAATTAAATCTCTTCTCTACTAGTAACTTTCTTTCTTGGATAGAGAAATAAACTGGTATTTTACTTGTGGTGAGGTAGTTAGCAATATCTACATACCATGGGTTTTGCGTGGGCAACATAAAAAGGAGCTCATTTGAAAAACTATCATCAATGGCTGGAAGATCATTAGGGATATGTAAGCGAGAGAGAAATTCAGCTACCACATTGGTCTTACCAGGTTTATCAACTATAGTGATGTTGAGTTCTTGCATGAGCAATAACCATCGAGCCAATCTTTCTAAAATTGCAAGTTTGTTCACCAAATCTTTTATAGTAGAATGGTCAATGTGAACAAATATTTCATATCTAGTAATGTAGTGCCTGAACCTCTTGAGGGCATAGATGACTGCAAGTAATTCCTTTTTAGTGACTTTGTAATTAAATTTTGTACCTTGCAAATTCCTATTGATGAAATAAATGGCATGTTTGACAGAGTCTACTTTCTATCCTAACACATCACCAATATCATAATCTAAGGCATTTGTATGAATGTGAAAGGGCAGACCCCAATTGGGTACTCTCAAAATAGGTGTTGTGGTAAGAACTTCCTTAAGATGTAGGAGGATGTTGTTTAATCAGAGTCCCAAGAAAATTTAGAATCTTTTTAGTAGGTTGTAAGGAGGTGTTGCAAGTTGACTAAAGTTTTCAATAAATCTGCTATAATATCTAGCATGTCCAAAAAAATGTGTACATCCTTTTGCTTTTCAGGTGTAGGCAACATACTAATCGCTTCAATCTTTGTTGGATCTAAGATGAAATGAAATGGCCTAGCACCACCCCTTTCTCCATCATCATAAAACATTTCTCAATATTAAGTGAGAGGTTGTAGTCTTGACATCTTTTGAGTACCATTTCTAAATTTACTTTTGATTCTTCAAAAGTAGCACTATAAACAATAATATCATCCATACAGATCTCCATACAGTTAGCAAAAATATCTAAAATGATATTGATGATAGTTCATTGAAATGTGGTTGAAGCATTGCACAAGCCAAAAGGCAAGAATGAGTAGGAAAACATTCCCCATGGGCAGCTAAATGTTTTTTACTTGATCTTCTAGGGATATTTAAATTTGATTGTAACCATTGAAACCATCAAGAAGAAAAAAAAACTTTTTACCAGCTAGGTTGTCAAGGACTTGGTCTGAGATGGCAATATAAAATGGTACTTTTTAGTGGCTGAATTGAGCTCCCTATAATCTAAAAAAGCTCAGAATTTTCCTCCCTTCTTAGGTACTATGACTAGGGGTGAGACCCATTGGCTATCAAAGGTGGGGTATATAAAACCAACACTTAATAAGCTTTACAATTCATTCTTAACTATATCTTTTAAGACAAGGTTAACTCTCCTTCAAGGTTGTTGAAAAGGTTTGAAGTCCAGGCTAATGTAAATCTTGTGAGTGTAGAGCATAGGATCTAATCCTTTCATGTCCATGTAGTCCCAAGAAGATGTGCTTCGATTCTCCTTCAATAACTGCAACATAGCTTTCTATTGATAGGGTGATAAGGCATTGTTTACAATTACTGTCTTGCCTAGACCAATTTCCATCTTAATACCCTTATTTGCCATGAATAATTGGGCAATAGGAGAAGAATCCATCTCATGAGATAATAATGAATGAAGAAACTATGAAGCTTTTGAATGATGTGGTGAATTTAAGGATGGAAAAATGGTTTATAAGATACATTTAGCTTGAGGACACATTGGAGATTCTATTCCATATTCATTTAGAATAATGGATGAAATTATTTCATATACTTCTCAAGTAGCTATAAATGATTCTCTACCTATCATCATGAATTGATGGATCAAATTGACTTCTAGATCATCATCACCGAAGTCTAGCCAGATTAATTGGTCATCTAGTAACAATGGTTGAATAGGGGAGTATAAAGTCATGTTTATTGTATGCGTTGGTGTAAATAAGTATTTACTATTTACACTTTACTTAATTTTACTTAGGTTAATACATGTTTTAATATTTATTTATTAGTCATTTATGAGTATGCATACTCTTGTAAGTTGTCATGTTGACAACATATGGGTTACCACTCTAATTGTGCACATGGTGTCTACAACATAGGAGTAAGCACTTTATTTGAGCACATGGTGTCTACAACAATCACACATGAGGCACCTCATCATGCTTATCATCTTATTATGGAGGACCTATGCTTAGTTGTCATGCTTATGATCTCCTATTTCTTTCTAGACACATTCTAGATGCATCTTAGATGCCTTTATATACAAGCACTCCTAGTGTATATGTACATGCTTTTACATGCTTGAGATATTTATTCTCATATTAATCATACTCTTTTGGTCTACTATTTTGCTTGTGATTGAGTTCCTTGATCTTGGGTGATTTTTACCTAGGGAAAATTCTTACATGGTATCAAAGCTATACCAAATTCTTACATTGTATCAGAACTCTTGGGGAGATTCTCTTCACATAGCCATTCTAGACTATTCTTGCTTTAGCACCTTGACACAGATCTAGAGAATTCATAGATATTGGTAGCATCTAGAGCCAAAGATGAACTCGCCATTTTGTCTAGAACATCGATTTGGTGAAAATCGACTATAAATTCGCCTATGTTGGGAAATAGTAAAAATTGAGGCAACAATTTTTTGTAAATTGGAAACCCAAAGACTTGATTTGTAGAATTGGTATGATCATTCCAAATCTATACATTTAATTTTTATATCTGCATTTTTTTCCATTTGCATCTCTACAATTTTTTTTGGATCTGCATTATTTTCTAAATTGTTTTGGCCATCAAGCCAGTTGGAGAGATTTTCGTAGGTGAAGATTGAAACTTCATGGTGCAAATCAGATATTTGCATCACATTTAGAAGGTCAAAAACATTCATTTGATTTTTGGAGGCATGATGACAATGATTCAGGAAAAATAATTACAAAAGTGATTTTGAAACAATAATATCTTCCTCATACAGACTCCTTTTTACGAGCATTTTTTTTTGTTTTGGGCTAGAATTTCATGATCTATACATTGGTGTAGGTGGTTTGAGATCTCTATTCTTGAATATTTATACAAATTGCATATTCAAATTTTTGTCACTTCAAATGCTTATTACAAGCTCATCTAGACACATAATCAAGTTCTATTTTTTTTTAAAGTGCATTTTTTTTGTCTACTTTCCAGATCTGTAATCATATTATAGTTTCTGTGGACAAAAATACTACTTTCAAAAATAGGCCCGAAATTGGCAAGTGGTTATAAAGTGCCTAAATCATACGTTGTGAGGGAGGGGGGGGGGGGGTGGTGTGGTGATTGATTATTTTTGTATTTTGGGGGGTGCAAATATTTATTGATCTCATTGAGGAGTTTTTTCACACATGTCCGTGTGGAATTAAACCCCCGTTGAAAAAAAGGAATTATAGAAAATGGAGTGCTTTAATTATTGATCATCTAAGAAGAGAGCATAAGGAAGTATTTCCTTATTTATGTTCCAACAAACTGATCTCTGACACTAAAGAACAACCACATATTAAAAGACTTTTGGATATCATTATATTCAATATTAGTTCTAATCCTTGGCATGTCATTAAAAATCTCATTCACCCATATGATATGTGGATGGCTCTTTGGAAAGAATATGGAGATCCCATAGTTCCTCACTTTCTCGAAGACATAATATCTTTTGTCACTTCTGCTTTGGTTCTTCCAACTCCTAATGAGATCCCACCTTCTAATGCTCTTGTTGCTACTATTGATCTACTTCTAGCCTTAGGTGTTTTTGATTTAGTATAGCAAGACATATTATGTCTTCCTACTTCAGCTTCATGGGATGACTTCCTTCAAGATATTATAGGTCTGTTCATGGATTCTCACATTGCAGATGTGGGAGACATCATTGATTATATTCATCTTTTCTTTGAGGAAAACTCTTCATCCATTGCCATAGTGATTGATTCATGTACTTTAGCACAACAAGGTACACTTTATCTTCTAGTTCCAACCTCAAGTGATGACTTCTTGGTAGAAATTTTAGGTCTATTTGTGAAGTCACACATAGCAGATTTGGAAGACTTCTTTGATGAAATACCAGTTCTCTTTGCTAAAGATGATCCTTCTCCAGTTGTTGCAAGGGCTCACTCTGACCCCCATGTCCATTCTCTACATGATCAGTCTTTACAGGCTAATGTGATTGTGGATCCTTATGTACAAAAGTTGCAAGAGGTCTCTTTATTATTTGAGGAGACACTTTGTACTTTGGAATAGGTTCCACATCCATCCTTGCTAGATCTACACTTCTTCTTAGTAGTTTTGGAAGGAGCCACCATCAGTATCGACATAGGGATAGTTAAGTAGGCTTCAAAGATATTGTTCATCATCGAGATTCTTTCCACACATAGGGGAAGCATCTCACATGTACCTATGCCATTGTTTCTTCCAAAGCAGAGGAACATTATACAATCGTCATGGATCAACTTCTACATTGGAGAATTTCTCATTGATCAACACCTTACATTTAGAGGGGGGGACTACCTTATCTCTCTTCTTCTCTTTAATGAGGGGGACTTTTTCCTCTTATGGGGTTTTGTCCTTCTCATACTTCTCTTTTGTATATACTTGATGTATGTCATAATGGGGGGGTCTTGATTAATCCATCAATCAATGCATCTTGTCTTTTCATCTCTCTTTTTTTTTGGGGGGGGTTGGTTTCCCATGAGGTTTTTCCTCTTTCTTCGCTTTATTAGAGATTGAATTCCATTTTGTACATGGAATGGCTTAGTAGTTGGGACACATTATGCATTTCATCCTAGTTTTTTTAAGCTTAAATGCATTCCCCTAAGTTACACTTAAGGGGGGGTGTTTCTGTAAATAAGTATTTACTATTTACACTTTGCTTAAGTTTACTTAGTCTATTACATATTTTAATATTTATTTATTAGTCACCTAGGAGTATGCATACTCTTGTGAGTTGTCCTATTGACAACATAGGAGTAAACACTTTATTTGAGCACATCGTGCCTACAAAATTTACACATGTGAGATACCTCATCATGCTTATTCTCTCATTATGGAGGACATGTGCTTAGTTATCATTCTTATCTCCTAGTTCTTTCTAGAGACATTCTAGATGCATCTTAGAGGCCTTTTATTTACAAGCACTCCTACTATGTATGTACATGCTTTGACATGTTCGAGATATTTATTTTCCTATTCTTTTGGTCTACTATTGTGCTTGTGCTTGAGTTCCTTGATCTTGGGTGATTTTTCCCTAAGGAAAATTCTTACATGGTGTCAGAGCTATACCAAATTCTTACATGGTATCGGAGCTATACCAAATTTTTACAGTATGAATACCATTGGATATTGTAATCTTCTCAGATCAACAAGCTATATAAGCATCTACAGTGGCTAACCATGGTCTTCCTAAATTTAAAGGATATCCTCCCATATTAGCCCTTGGGGAGAGAACAACAAAATCAACTAGATACTCCCAAGAATTTAAGGTGACTACAACATCTTCTATCAAACCATTTGGTTTAATGGTAGAGCTATCAACAAGTTCAAGGATGATGGGTATCTCTTTGAGGCCAATTATATTTAGTTGAGACGATACCTCCTTTGTAATGACATTAATATATGCTCCTAGGTCAACCAAAGCATTTTGACTTTGGACTCCATGAATAGTGAGGATAACTACAGGACTTCCACATGGTTAGAGTATATAGATATAGTTAATTTCTCTAGCATTAAGTCAAACAACTATCCTAGGGCATGAATAGTTTTTGGATTTTTCTTCTTCCTTTCTAGCTGCTTAAAGCATGATTCCTTAATAGCTTTAGTATAGGTAGGAACTTCCTTAATAACATCTAGTGATGGTATTTTTACTGTCATCTACTTCAGCTGATTAAGAAAATCAATGACTGCATGCTTCTCCATGGGCTAACCTTGTCCTATCAAACTATGGAGAAATGGAGGTTCTTCAACTATAAGAGAGGTCTTTTAATTTGACTCATTTGTATGCTCAATCAAAGGATCTTCAGCTTTAGTTATTATAGGTTTTTAGGGTGCAGGAAGAGTGGTGTCTAATCTTAAGTGAATATCATTCAATGAGATAGCATAGCTTTGCTATTGATCCTATTGTTTACTATTGTTTGAATTAGGATTACGTTGAATTGATAACTGGGTCTAATTTGAAGGAGCATTAGTGGCTATAGGAGGAGACATTAGAGCTTGTTGTTGAGGTGGTGACAATAGGGTTGGCTAACTAGATTGGGTATTTTAATTCTAAGGTTTTTACCAACCCTACTGAGGTTGTTGTCAACCTTGCTAAGGTTGTTTCCACCCTACTGAGTTCATTTTTAACCCTACTAAGGTTGCTGCGAACCTTGCTAAGGTTATTGCCAACCTTGTTGAGGTTGTTGCCAACTATGATTTCCACTAAAATCAATAATTTGAAAAAAAATCCGTTGATTATTATTATTATAACTTTGAAGAGGATCTTGTGGCATACCTTATCTTTGAGCTCATGGCCTTCTTTGAGTGACATAAAGTACCTCTTCATTTTCATCAATGGATTTGAACTTGATTGTCATTGGTTGTATCTCCACACTTGCAAAAAACTTATATCTACAATGCTTTTAATTTTCTCTACAATTTGAATAGTATTTAGTCAACATGACATCAACTTTACCTTTCTTTATTATGGCTTGCATGGTGTCTAGCTAAGTGCCTACATCATTAATGTTGTCTTGCTTGAAATTTGATAGAAAATTAGATAATTCCATCTTGGACATCCTGAACTACCATTGGACTTATGTGGTAGATCTCTAGGTCCCCTACCTTTCTTCACAATAGCTTTAGAATAATTTAGGCATATACTTTGTATATCAATCCAAGTCTTTTGAGTGATATCCTTGTCTACCATAAGGTCTAGAGCTTCAATGGTTCCATCATTTACACCTCTCAAAAAAAGATGTTTCTTTGATTCCTCATTCAATTGATGTTGTGTGTTACATTGTAGGTTGAACATGAACCAAGAAACATAATCTTTCAAGGTTTCATCATCGTCTTGACACATTTTTAAAATGTCACCCCCTTTTAAATCTCGACCACTATAGATTTCATTATACTTTGTGAGAAACAAATTGCTCATTGTAGGCCAATCTTCTATAGCATTGGCACCCAAACCCATGAACCATCTCAGAGAAACTTCTTTGAGGGTAGAAGGAAAAAACTTCAATTTGTGGGCATCATTTGTATAGTCATAACTTCTACATAGTATGTCAAACTGAAAGAGAAAGGTTTTAGGGTCTTTAGTGATCAAGCCATAAAACTTGGTAAGTGTAGTAGTATGTATGTTCTCCAAATTTTGGTTACCTTGCCAAGGAGGTATAGGAAAAGGAAATGTTGGTTGAGGTTGAGGCTAAGCCATTCTTGGAGGGGGTATTGGCAATGATGCTTCATAAATGACAAGAGAAAGTGGATTATCCTTGTATTTAGGTTTAGTAAAGAGATAATTTAGATGTAAGGATTCATTAGAGGATGATAGTATCAATTCTTGAGCAATAATGAATGGATTTTCAAAAGGTTCTTCTTCATTCTTACTGTGAGGTTCTTCAAATTTTGGAATAAAAACATCTTCCTAAATATTATGGGGAAGAAATATCCCAAAGGGGTCTCTTCTTCTATGCATGCAAAATAATGTGAAATCTAAACTAACATAATGACTTTAGGGTTGAATTAGATTGAGCCCTTCCCTGACAACAATGCCAAAAATGGTCGATCAACTAAATACCTTAGTACAAAGGATTGGACATCTTTTCACATTGAATCTATGACTATATAGTTTCATATGTTTTCCTAAGAACAACACATTGACTTCATTTTGTTTTGTCAACCTAGGAGCATAACCTTGTGATCGTGATTGCAAAGTATATGCTTTGATTCATTTTTAAGTCATTATAACCATAACATAAAAGGAATGCTGAAGGAAACTAAGCTAGGAACTGAAATGACATCTTGTCTTAAAGCTTAGAGTACTACTATAAATAGTAAATCTATCTATCTATGCACCTATGTTGCAAGAATAGTTCAATGATTCTATTATCAATGGCTACAAGAACAAAAAAAGTCTACTTTGCAAAGGAACAAACAAGGAAATAAAATCTACTCTAACAAAGTAGTTCATTCAGCAGTAGGCCCCCTTAGATGAGTGAATGGAAAAGAAGATCAACATAGAAGATGAAAACTTGAACTTCTTATTCTATTCATTCATAGTAAGGGGTTACATCTGAAAACAAGATTACACAACTAATTTGAACAAACAATCTATTCTATCTTCCATCTCGAAAAATCTTCTTTCAAAGCTACAATGGGCATTATTTAAAGGAAAGCTACAACAACTTCCTACTTCTACAATCACTCCATTAATGAGGATTAGTTACAGATCATAAAGTTTACAATAAAAATATCATTAACTACAATTTAACTCCTTCAAGAATATAGAAGGTTGAGAAAGCTATATTCGTGCACTACCATAACAAAAGTCACACAATGATCTATTTGTTGAAAAGATCATTAATCTGGTTGGCTTTGACTTAGCATTGCAATGTTGAGTTTGAATATTTGTGGAAAGTACCTACAAAATATTGAACACAACAACTTCCACATACATATATATTCATCTCATCATCAATGTTAGAAAATGTATAATGTTCAAACTATCATGCTTTGCAAATCCTATGGCTATAGGAAGGAACCTACCTAAACATAGCATGGATGAGGAAACATTTATCAACATGTAATATTCCTTCATTAAACCATAGAAGTCCATAGATTTAAGAAAACACAACATATCTGAACAATCTATACTTTAGTCTTCATGTCTTAACATATAGATAATATATTCATAAAAACACAAGTTCTTTTTCTTAACCATAGAGTCATAAAATGTTTCTCCAAGATAAATGTCTTAAAAAAAGATAAAAGGTTCTCAAAATAATGGCCTTTTAGAGGCTCATCATGGGGTATGTAAGTATAAAATATTGGCACATGCATAAGGTAGTATATATTATCATTTTTTATTTGATAATTCTTTTTTGTATTCTCCTTCTTTTACATTTATTGAATATTCATTGCACCTAAGCCACTATTAATTTTTTTAAGGATATCATGAAAAATAACACTATCACAAAAGTCATTTTCCTTTTCCTTTCCTTGTGATCTAATGAAATTGTCCCACATAGTAATTTAAAGAAATTGTCTCCCAAAATAACTCTTTCTAAAATTTAATTTCATAACTCTTTGAGAAATGTAACCATTAAACAACCCAGCTCTATTCTTGGAATCTATATTTCATTGCATTAAGATCCTTAAAATAGATATATTTTGACCATATATTCTAACTCCAATACTATAGAGATTGTGTTGAGCTAATCAAAATGTTGTTGCAAAGAAAGATGGGAAAAGTGAAAAACAATTTAATCTATCTAATAATAATAATATAATTTTCCTTTCATCAAATACACTAACAAACCTAAATTAGTGTCAAAAAATAGAGTTGAAATATCATATCATTTAGTGGTTTTTAGGTTTGTTGCTTTCTCAAAGTTTTAGGCAAATGGATCACATATCATTGAAACTTCTTGTTCTTGATCTTCTAAAATGTCTTGTAGTTGCATGGGACTAACAATATATACTAAGGATGCTCCTAAACACAAGACAGGTGTCTTTTCTTGAATATTGTAGGACACATATTATGCTCCCTAGCATGGCTTTCCCTATTTCAACATAAAATACCATGCATCCTTCTTCCTAAACCTAAATGACATGTTAGTCATTTTTGTAAAGTGTGAAAACATAGCTGACGTATGCAACTACCTTAAACACTAGATATGTGCCCTCTACTTATGTTTAAAGGTTTGTATCCAAATTGATAATTTAAGATTTGAATTCTTATTTAAATGATATTTCAATGAGTTTAAGATATAGGAAGATCATACGTAAGGGATGGTACTTTGAAAACTAAACACTGAAATGTTTCAAGAAGATTTCTACATTTATATGACTGCTATTATTCTAGAAATCATGCAACATTTTATGATGAAGGAAGCTAAAGCTCTTAAAAAAGAATATGGGCTACTATTGCATCTACAACAGGTAGAACAATTGAATAATACTACTAGGGCATAGTCAAACATACAAAATATCATACTGCTACCAAATGCAACTTGATCAAACTACCTAAAGAATGATTTTTAATGCTGATAATTCTATTTCGATTCTTTTTCATATGATGCAAACAAGCACAACGGGTTCATGAGTTTAGTAATGCATGTGACATTTGGATTAAATGAAATGTTGAACTTAAATTCATTAATAACTTTGTTACATTTTGTTATCATCTTAATTTGAGACAATACAAAATCAATAAAATATACTTAGAAAACAATTATAAAATAAAATTTTTCTTAATCTATTGACTTAAATCCTTCTATTCTATGTTAGTTTTAAGTTGATTAAAATCAAACTGATTTGAACATAAATTAAATAGATTGAAAAATAATAATATCCTTGGCTCTCAATTGCAAATTGATTATTGAAAGATTGATACTCTTGTTAATTTTTCTTCAAAATAAATCATGAGTTGATAGTTGTGGTTTTTTATTACCTTTCAAAGCTTTAAATTGAAATTTAGTCAATTTCAAGTTGCTGTGTTGTTATCCTTGCCATCAAGGTTCAAATCTCATGTGGATGAGGTCCCCCGTTTGTGGCCTCACTAGTTCATAGCTCCAGGTCAAAGCGTTTACCCCTCTTTAAAAAAAAAAGGGCAGGGGCCCTAGCTCGGTTGGCTAAATCTTCCCTGTTGCAGGGGGTTGGTCACGAGTTCTAGTCTCCCCCGTCCTCATGGTACCAGTGGGTGTGTCACGCCAGCATTATTGGTCATGTTAAAAAGTTTATTAGGCGCACTGTAGTTTATAGGGGGGTTGTGTTGCACCGATTCCTGCAGTCTAAAAAAAAAAAAAAATTTAGTCAATTTCTAATAATAATTTCTTTTATTGATATAAAATTCTTTGAATATATGTCTAAAATAGAGTATTTTCATTACTTTTTATCATATTTGATTAAATTAAGTTTCAATTTATCACCAATGCATATAATATAAATAGTATAATCAAAATTTGAATATCAACCTCATTATGTATAGGCAATGTTCCTGCCAGTGTAAGAGTTTCGATAGTTAGAGTGATGGGAAGTACTTGTAGCTGCAAATGTATCAGTATCATAAAAGTCATAAATACACCTCAACATGTACTAGTTATAATTGACATCTGTAGTGCTTGCCCCTACATTACATTTTGCTATCATTTTCAAACTCTTTTAGGATAGTTTTATGTTGATTATTATCAGTGACATTATTTTATATTTCATGTATGCATGATGATTATTCAATATTTTTATATATTGATGATGAACAATTAGATGATTTATTATCATATGTGTTTTAATATCGATACTTACCCCATACTTGCATGTGTATGGTGTGTGTTTGTTTTCTTTCTGTATGGCATTTCTGATGTGGTTAAGGAAGGGAGTCGTAGTCACCTACTAGTTAGGATCTACGCAATACACCACTTCTGCCATTGCCTATTTAGCTTAGTATATATTGTGTATGTACATGCATGGATTTTATGTAGGTTGTAGGTATTGGGTATCGACTTTCCTAAACTGCCAAGATGAGCGTACACTATCACATTATCTCAATGATAAGAGAGGGGAGATAAATTCTCAAGTCCAAATCCCAACCCTTTAAGCCATTTATCCTAATTAAAAATTAGGACAAGTATCTAAGTCGAGTACCCTCTGAATGTGTTGGATGACATAATTTGTGATTATTACCTGTTGGTTTGATTTGGTATGTGTTTTGCTATGATGGGTTTTCATATTTTATTTTATGAGTCTTTGGTGTATTTTTCTATTAATTAAGTCTAATTAAAAGATTTAATTAATGATTTAATTAAATGAAAATTAAAATGATATTTTAATATTTAATTTTATTTAATTAATTGGAAAATTAATTAAATAAAAATAATTAAATTTGAAAATAAAAGTTATAAGTTTAGATTTGGAATGTGATAGTATTTATTTAATTTAATACTAATATATTTAGAGTTCATTTTTAAATTAATGCTAAATAATATTATTATTATTTAAGTTAATATATATTTTATCAATTAAGTTTTGAAAATAGATTTAAAAGTGGAAAGGATATTAAAATTATTAAAAGATTCTAGATCACATGATGTGTGCATGTGATTAAAATATATTAAGATAAAACAAGTAGATTTAATAAAGTGAGTGCATGAGATTTAAAATTAATAAATTAATTTAAAAATGAGTCAAGTGAATATTAAATAAAGAAATTTAATTAATTCAGTAATGTGAATTATTTTAATACTTATTCACCTAGGAGTATGCAAACTCTTGTGAATTGTCATGTTGACAACACTGGAGTTTGCACTCTAGTTGTGCACATGTTGTCTACACTTAGGAGTTAACACATTATTTGAGCACATGGTGTCTACAACATTCTAGACACCTCATCATGTTTATCTTTTTATCATGGAAGATATGTGCTTAGTTGTCATGCTTATCTCCTAGTTCTTTCTAGACACATTCTAGATGCATCTTAGAGGCCTTTATATACAGGCTCTCCTAGTATGCTTCTACAAGAACTTCTAGTCATTTGGGGTTTTTGGTTCTTGGAAGAATTGTGAACATTGGAGAAGGAAGGAATTTTTGGAAATGAGAAGGTTTTGATAGGAGCATCTTCTCTACAATTTTTTGAAGTGTAGCGAATTAGCACCAGTGTTCAGGTAGGAACTCATGATTATTTTGCATATTTAATTAGGCTATTTCTCTTCCTATCTTCATCATGTCTGTTATGTGTGTTTGAATAATTCTCTATGAATGAATCTTCAATTTTTTAATTTGGGCATGCATATTGTTTCATCCAGTTATGGGAATTAAAAATATTATTGCAATCTTCCCTTAATACAATCAAGATTTACAAATTGATTCGAGTTTGGCTTTGAATTAAAATAGAATCTTATTATTATGCATTAGTTTTATATGATTTATTAACTAATCTAATTAAATTTAATTTAATTAAGATTAGTTAATAGTAGAAGAAGTGTAATTAATTATTTGTCAATTTAAGTAAATGGATTTTTAAATGAGAGCACATTAGAAGAAAAGAGATATTAATAATTGAATTATTAATGAGATTGATTTTACTTAAAATCAATGAAGATTATTTTAAATAAATGATTTTCCTCGAAGTGTTTTAAGGAAATTGTAAACTAATTATTTGAAAGTTGATAAGAATTATTCTAATGTTTTGAATAATGTGAATGGTTACATATTAAAAGTCAACGGGAACTAGTTCAATGATTTAAATAAATAAATAATTATCTTCTGATTATTTTAGAAAATTGTTTTAAAATAATGGAGGGATAATTCTATGTTTAATTTGAAGAGATAAATGGGTTGACTTGGAGATTAAACGAAGAATCTTATGTACTTGAAATATACTTGAAACAAAAATTGAAACCTCATATTTGGCTTAACCATGTGATTGCAAAAGAAAACTAAAATATGTGTGTGTATCTTGTTTCTTTATGTTATTTATGGTTTTAGGGTTGACTAGATTGTAGACCAATCATAGGATGTCTACTAGAGGCTCAAGGGTTATGAGATGTGATGTCATGCTAATGTTATTTGATCTCGATCTTTTTAAAACTCAACCATGGTAATGTGATGGCATGCTCTATGATGTGTGTGGTTTATTGATTGTTATTGCTTTCTAGTCTTCCTATGTGAAGTTGAGATGTATGTGCATGAGACACTTGACTTAATCATTTTTGAGTCATCGATTAGTTATACTTGGATTACTTTCTAGTCACCTTGATGGGACTGAAGTGTTTGATTTAATTCTTGATGATGTCATGTTGTGACATGTTTGACTTGACCATTTTGCAGTCTTTGATCAGTATTATTTTGGGATGCTTTTCAGTTGCTTGTGGAGAACTGATGTGATTATTTTGATTATCTTTTGATGCTTTTCAGTCGCTTGTATAGGAATGAGGTGATTTTACTATGATTTTGTGATTTTTTATTTCATGAGCCTAGGGTAGAAAGTCTATATGTAGTGCCGAGAAGTGGCTTGCAATGGGGGCTGGGGCCCTAAGTGGCTACCAAGGTAACTAATTGTAGGTTGTTTTAATAAGTGAAAATATTTACACTAAATGGGGATTAAAATAACCCTAATAAGATAATTGTATGTTCTCGCCCATGCCTTGAGTGCTAGTATAGACTAGGATGTGAGTAGAGGGAACACTTGGTTGTGACCTTACATTCCACAGTATGCCTTGTCAATATGAGAGGATACTAGTGGCCACATAGGGATCACTAGAGGGTTGGGGTCTATTGAGAGACTACCAGGGTAACTCTAGCTTGATTCATGCGATGACACTTTCCCACTTACATAGTAGGTTTCCTACATGTCTTTGTTGTGCCTCTAGGAGTAGATGTCAATTTGTGTGTTGGAGCCTTTGAGTTAGTGTACTTTTAGGATTCTTGGACATACAGAGTACTTGTGTTATGTGATTTATTATCTTGTGTTATGTGATTTGATATCCTGTCTGAGACTTGATATTATCTCCTCAACATGGTGCGAGTGGACCATTTAGGTTCCATGTGGTCGAGTGGTAGTACTTTTTCACTTTTACCATTTGAGATTCGTCCATAGACACCATGGCTAGAGCACTCTTTGTTGGTATTTACCTTCATTCTATTCTTGGATCATTATGATGGATGTTATTTACTGACATGTTGCTTTATATTAATGATTAGCATGTGATAGATGATGTTATCCAGTTCGTAGGATCATCTTATGCTTTATTCTTGCATGTTAGAATTCTTTATGCATATGTTGTAGCATGTTTTAGGAGTGACATCCCTACTATGATAATATCGATGATCTCTTTAGTGACTTGGGATGTTAAGCGCAGAGGGATGGCTAGGGCCCATGATAGTCTAATGATGCTATTGATGGTTGGGAGGAACTGCACACTTAATTGTGTTTTATGATGGATGGATATCTTTTACAATGGTTGTTATTTCTTTATTGATGGATGGATACATCATGTATGTTAATGATTTCATTTACCTTATTGCACTTGTATCATGGATTTGATGAGGATGATGTATCTTTATGTTTATATATGTATATTCTTTTAAGCTTTTCATACCCTGTGACATGTACAGTGGATGATTGAGCATTCCAAATTAAATTGCCAAGAGGCATTCAGAACAAATGTAAATTATGGACTGCGGACCTTTAATTATTCTTTCATGTGAATGTGGTAGTTATTAGACTTAGTATTAATTAGATTAAATGTGACTCAATGTCTTGGGATCCTTAAGGAATGTAACCTATTGTGCATGTTTCCGCTACTATGTGTTTGATATGAATGATTTATCTTTCATGATTAAAAAAAATTGTTGGGCAAACTTAGTAAAACTTTAGGTTTTTTCTTTTGGATCCCTTGGTGGGGAATTACAACATCAATGAAATATATCTATGGAAAAAAAAATTCTTACACAAAATAGTTAGCTTAGGGGCTCTTTAATCACTTAAAGACCCTAAAATATGTGAAGGACCAAAAACTCATGTAATATTGGGAAATATGTGAAACTCACCGATACAAAATTGTTTAATTTTACTTTTTCATTTTTTTATGAAATATAATATTTTTGTAACTAGAATCTAATAGATCAATGTCACATAACATCATTTCCTAATTTTGGAGGACAAACTAACTACCTCACATTAAATCATATTAGATTAGGAATCACTCTAAATCATCATTCACTTTACTTTTTATTGAAGAAAGCATTGAGAAATTTAGAGAACCAACAATTTCATAAGCTAGTTTGAAGTTATCATTTTCCATTGCCGAATTCTCTCGATACCAATAAAATTTGTAGAAGTGTTGAATTCTTTGTGCTAAGACTAGTTGCATTCTAAAGATCTCGAAATATTGATGTTATCATATTTATATTTAGACTATAAATCAAGGTCTCTAAGGCCTCCATTGATCCTAAAGATGACAATTTTAGGGTTTCTAACAATAATATTCATTGGAAAAAGAATCAAAATTTTTTTCTCAAAATATTTCATTGGTTTCTCCAAGTATTCTAAGCTTTTTGTTTCCTCTATTATTACCAAACTTGTTTCTCTCATCTCCATCTCTTTTGTTGCCTAATTTTTTTCATAAGCTATTTATTGATTTCCCTTTGTTTACATCACAATAGATTATTTGGATGGATTCCTCTTTCCTACTAAATTTTTTCATAAACCCTTCTCCTTCTCTTAGATCTTACATGAACATGAACATGAACATGAGTTCTTCCATGTCTTCTCCTTTTATTAAATCTTAGATGAACATGAATTAATTTTTATTTGTATCTCCTACATATTATGATGTTTCATGAGGGAATTTGACCTAATTTATCATCACATCATATTGGAATACATCTAGAAATTTGTTCTAGGTCTGTTATTTGATATTATGGTTATATGTATCAAAATCTCTATAAAGAATCACAAAGTATGAGTACATAATTTATTTACTAGCTATCTTTGTGTATTTGACAATATCACTTTAGCCCCCATGTTTAAATTGGTGCTTTGTAGGTGATTATAGAGTTCATTAATTCTAACAATTTTTGAATCTTCTATTTTTCTAGGGGTTTGGTGTGTTGTTAGCCTTATTTAATTCTATTCAAACTTTAACTTTTATTTCTACAAAATATTTAGGTCCAAAGTGTACCATGGTAGGTAGTACTGAAGTTGCAAAAGAGGTTGATAGTAAAAGCAACAACAAAGCAAAGCTTTCCTTTTTTTCTATTTTGAGATTTTGGTGAGTGAAATTTTTTTTTCCTAAAAAGATTCATTTTGATATATTGCAAGTGTTTATTAAATATCATTTTATCAGTAAATTATTGATATATGTTTTTAAATGTCTATTAAATATAATATTATTAGTAAAATTATTATAAATGTATAAGTCAAATATCTTAAGGTGAATATTTTTTTATTACTTTTGATTAGAAAATTTTTATGAGCACACAAATGTTCAATTTTTTTAATGATGAAATAATTTAAAATTAAGTTTAATATTTTAAAATAAGTAATGGAGAGACTTTTCATTTTCATTATGGATACCTTAAATTTGTGAAATTCTAGAAAATTGTGATACTCTATAAATCAGAAATATTTTTTTACCATAATTTCTTCACAATTTTTTTTTAAAAAAATTTGTTCTTTATGGACTTTGTGATTTTATGCCATTTTGAATTGAAACAAATGTTGCAAAAAAGAGGGGTAAAAATTTATTAAGACATAAAGGAATACAACAAGGAGAGTTCAACAAGGAGCTCGATCCTGAGCAACAAGATCATCAAATTCTTGCACCATCTCAAAGGACAGTTGCCCCCTATCCCTAATATTCCAACCCGGATCATGACTAGAAGCCCATTTGGCTAAGCAATCAGCAGGTCTATTCCATTCTCACAGAATATACTTGAACCTAATGAACTGAAAAGAGGAAGAGAAGAAAAGAATCTGCTTAACAATAGTGGCCAGCTACCAACTAACATCCTCAAGCTCTTGCGAAGAAAGCATGTTCACCACCACCTGGGAATCAGACTCACAAATAATCTTACTCCATCCCCACAAGCAACAGTGTTCCACAGCATATAAAATAGCCTGAGCTTCCATGAGATTGTTAGTATAATCACCCTTATGAATTGAGAAGAAAAATTTAACATTCCCAAAACTACAACGAGCCACTCCGCCAATACCAGCCGGACCAGGATTCCCACAAGAAGAACCATCAGTGTTAATTTTCAGAACTCCACAGGGAGGAGGAGTCTAGTGCCCATCCCGGTTAACCTGACCCTTCCTCTGATGGTGAAGCTGCCTGGACATAGAAGGAAACCTATGAGTCGCAACCCCATCCTGCAGATGAAAATTGAGGTGATTACAGATTGCAAGATCAACCAGATCCATACCCCCATCAAGCTCACACTTCACAAGAATAGTTTCCTTGAGAGAATGTGATATTTTCCACCAAAGATGCAAAACACCAAGCCGAACATCTTGGAATATGCGATGATTCCTCTCCAACCAGATATGCCAAAGCATGAAACAAATGATTTTGTCCATGCCTGTGCAATTAAATCTAATATTCTTGTGACCGTATTAATTTCTTTGTATTTTAGAAGGAACTATTATCCACTCATTTTGGAAGATGTCATCTTATGAGGCATAAGTGAAACATGTTTCTAAATATCTTTAAACATTAATTTCACCCTTGAATGCTAAATGATAATGCTATATGAATGCAATTGGAATGGTTACATTGTTTTCAACATTATTTTATAACCCAAACCTTACATTGAACAAAAAATTCATATGTATAGTGTAGTTGAAATGAAACATTCACTGCATGCCTTCAACATCAATTCTTAAACCTAAATTTGAATGGAAATAAGTCATTGGACAGGAATATGTAAAATGTTGCCACTCTTAATCTCACCTTTAGATTGATCATAAAATTTATTTTATTTTAAACCTTTTCTATATGTGGTATTTTGGTTACCCAAGAGATTTTAGCTTAGAGGCATTTTAATTTCATAGTGGAGGCTCCAAATGTATGAAATTTGTTTATGAAATTTTTAAAAAATAAATAATTTTTTAATCCAGTCTAAATGAATTATAGAATTTGTTCCAATTTATTATGATCATATAAATATAAAATATTTTGATTATTATTTTATAATATAATTATAGTGTGACATCTCATTTGAATAATGTTCATTTATTTCTAAATATCCTTTGATTTTTTTTTAAACATAAAATATATAGAATGGTTTCTTTGCAACTGTTTCCATTTCTGATTTTATTAGCTTAACTTTCTTAGATCATTACTTGTTAGAATTGTAAGCTGTAATTAGCTTCTTGATTGATCAAACTTTTAGAATTTTGAAGTATTTTGTTTGATTGATCATATATATATATATATATAATTCTCATTGTATTTCTCTTCAAAACATGCTTTAAAATAGATTCACTGATATTTAAAATCTGAATTTATTTTTGTATGTCAAATCTCTCACAATTGAATTGTGCATGAACATGAGGTTTTTTCTCGATGTATCTTTTTTCTTTAAAATATTTCCATGCATTCATAAAAATATATAGATATTATATTTAATGTACTTTGTATGTCAATAGTTCGGTTGACGTGCTCAAATATGAATATTGGCAATCGACCTACTGATCACAAAATGAACTAAATGTTATGTGGGGAAATGTTGCTAGCCTGGGATCCTGCATTTAGACCATCTTTGTTTGGTTGTATCATAGATCATAAGATAACATATCTTCAATAATTTCAATAAAAACAAAGAATATCTCAATAAAGACCTGCATTATGAGGTAGCCTTGAAAATGTAAAATGTATCCATTATAGACTTTGTTTACGCACGGAAATTTTTTGTTTTGTTTTTTCTCATGCTCTCTAATTATTGTTCTTAAAAGACGTGTTTAAGGCCTTCTATATTATAGAATAAAATTATGAGAGTGCATTTCAATTATGATAATTAGGCAGTTATAGTATTAAATTCATTATTTTATATAAATAAAGAATTTTAAAAATATGCAATTTGGATTTTATGATAATAAACTAAATATTTTCAATTTGAATGGTTTGAAATATGTACTAAATGTTAAAAAAACATTATTAATAAAAAATTATAATATATAAAATTTATATTGGCATTGATAAAAAATAATTCTAAGGTATATATTGAATGCATTTGGTGGAGATTGATTTGGCACTAATTGAAAGCTACTAAAATAGAATAAAGTATTAAGAATTATAAACCTATTGTTGTTTAGTTCAATTATAAAACTCAATTGGAAACATTGAACTACACATTAGAATATATTATTCTTAATAATATTAGAGATATCAAAATTAAAATTCTTAATGAATATAATACTTATATCAAAATTAAAGGTGTTATAATAATTGGATATTCTATTATGTCCTTCTATTTAGGGTTTTACTTTTAAAATGTTATAAATTTTTTAAAAAATCTTGACTCTAAACTAGAGCTTTATTGATAATTGCACTGAAGCAAATGGTAAACCTAACTAATTAAGCCCTCAGAATAAAAGTTAAAATAAATAAATCTTAAACCTAAATAATTAGAGATTGGGGGTAAACAGAGAAAAATAATGGTGAGAGAAGACTAGATGATAGTGAAATAGGGTTACTAGAGATGTGTGTGTGTGTGTGTGTGTGTGTGTGTGTGTGTGTGTGTGTGTGTGTGTGTGTGAGAGAGAGAGAGAGAGAGAGAGAGAGAGAGAGAGAGAGAGAGAGAGAGAGAGAGAGAGAGAGAGACGGTAATAATGGGTGATATATGGGAGGAGAGACAAACCGATGAAATAAAACTCAAGGAGGAGGATATCTATGGAGCATTATAGACAAATATGGTGGAGAGAGAGAGATCGTAATGAGGGGTAATAAATGGGAAGGAAAAATATGAGAGAGAGATGAAATAGAACTCAAGGAGGTTATATATGGATCATTATATTCAATTATGGTGAGGAGAGAGAGAGAGAGAGAGAGAGAGAGAGAGAGAGAGAGAGAGAGAGAGAGAGAGAGAGAGAGAGAGAGAGAGAGAGAGAGAGAGAGAGAGAGAGAGAGAGAGAAGCAAAAGGAGAAGGATGAGATATATATTGAGAGAAAGGATGATTAGAATTTAGAGAAGAGAAGAATAACTATAATCCATGAAAAGAGTTATAATGGTAATAAGGTGAGATAAATGATGTATAAATATATTATTAGAAGAAATATATTGTAAGAATGGGGAGAATTGGATAAATGACAAAGGGAGACATGTGGGGTGGAGAAGTAATAGAAAGAAGGAGAGGTATGAGATAAAACTAAAGGATGAGGATAATTATGGATTAGAAAAGATAAAAGTGTGTGTGTGTGTTAGAGAGAGAGAGAGAGAGAGAGAGAGAGTCATGGTCAGGGGGTTGGCTAGATAATAGGAGAAGAGAGATATGTTAGAAAGAGTTAGATAAAGGAGGGAAGTTTAGCCGCATTAGGAAAGAATAGATGGTAATAAGTACGAAATTGATGTGAGAGGCTAAGAAAGGGAGGAGGAGAGGAGAGATGAGAAAGAGGAAGAGAGGGGAGAAAAATAAGGACAAGAATGAGATATAGATTTAAATAGAGGATAAATAGTGCTTAGAGTAGATGAAGATGGTATAAAAAGATGGCTATAATGAATGAAAAAGAGATATAATGATAATAGGGTGAGACACATGATGTAGAGATAGATTATTTGAAGGAACCTATTGTGAGAGGGGGGAGGATGGGATAAATGATAAAGAGAGACATGTGAGGTAGATAAATAGAAGTGAGGACATAGATGACATAGAATTGAAAAACGGGGACAATTAGGGATTATAAAAGATAAAGATGTTGTGTGTGTGTGTGTGTGTGTGTGTGTGTGTGTGTGTGTGTGTGTGTGAGAGAGAGAGAGAGAGAGAGAGAGAGAGAGAGAGAGAGAGAGAGATGGTAATAAGGGGTAATATATGGGAAGGAAAAATAGAAGGGGAGAGAGAGATGGGATAGAAATCAAGGAGAAGAATGCATATGGATCATTATATTTAGATATACCAAGGGGAGGGAGAGGGAGAGGGAGAGGGAGAGAAGGAGAGGGATGGAGGTGGAGAGGAAGAGAGGGGGGGGGGGGGGGGGGGAGAGAGAGAGAGAGAGAGAGAGAGAGAGAGAGAGAGAGGGTCACGGTCAGGTGGTTAGCTAGGTAATACAAGGAGAGAGATACGTTAGAGAGAGTTAGATAAAGGAGGGAAGTTTAGTCACATTAGGAAAAAGTAGATGGTAATGAGGGGAAATTTGATGTAAGAGGTCAAGAGAGGGAGAAGGAGGGGAGAGATAAGAAAGAGAAAGGGGGGGGGGGGGGGAAACATAAGGAGAAGAATGAGATATAGATTGAGAGAGAGGATGCTTAGGGCTTAGAGTAGATGATGATGCTATAAGAAGATGGCTATAATGAATGAAAAAGAGGTATAATGATAATAGGGCAAGAGAGGGGAGAATGGGATAAATGGGAAAGAGAGACATGTGAGATAGAGAAATAGGAGTGAGAAGGACATAGATGACATAGAACTGAAGAATAGGGATAACTGGGGATTAGAAAAGATAAAGGTGGTGTGTGTGTGTGTGTGTGTGTGTGTGTGTGTGTGTGTGTGTGTGTGTGTGTGTGTGTGTGTGTGTGTGTGTGTGTGTGTGTGTGTGTGTGTGTGTGTGTGTGCGTGCGTGCGTGCGTGTGTGTGTGTGTGTTTATGTGTTAGGAAGAGTTTGATAAATGAGAGAGGTTAGCCACATGAGGCAAAAATATATGGTAATAAGGGAAAAAATATTGTGAGAGCTGGAGAAGGGGAGAAGGGGGAGTGGATATATAAGAAAGAGAGAGATGAGAGAGAAGGAGAAGGAGAAGGATGAGATATATATTGAAAGAGAGGATGATTAGTAGTTAGAGAAGACAAAGACAACTATAATGAATGAAAAGAGATATAATGGTAAAAGGGTGAGATACTTGAGGTATAAATATACTATTAGAAGATATATATTATAAGAGTTGGGAGAATGGGATAAATGACAAAGGGAGACATGTGGAGTAGAGAAGGAATAGAGAGGAGAGATATGAGATAGAATTGAAGGATGAGGATAATTACGTATTAGAAAAGATAATATGGTGTGTGTGTGTGTGTGTGTGTGTGTGTGTGTGAGAGAGAGAGAGAGAGAATAATAAGGGATAATATATGGGAAGGAAAATTAGACATAGAGAGAGATGAAACAAATTTCAAAAAGGAGGATATATATGGACCATTACATTCAAAGATGGTGGGGGGGAGGGAGGGGGGAGAGAGAGAGATAGAGAGAGAGAGAATCAGGAGGTTGGCTAGGTAATAAGAGGAGAGAGAATTCAAGAGAGAAGATGAACACAAGGAGAAGAGTTAGATATAAATTGAGAGAGAATAATTAGCATTTAGAATTGTTAGAAACAATAGTCCACCAAGATAACTAAGATGGGGTGAATCAATTACCGAATAATTAAAACATTTATTATCCTTAAATAATCTTATCCATTCAACCAAAGTAAATAGCATCCATAAAAAGATGCACATACACAATTACACCAGATATGTTAACTAGGGAAACCATTGATCACAGGGAAAACCTTAGTGGGAATAATGCCCACAAGATGTTGTACTAATATAAATATTAGTTTTTAGAGGGTGTACCTTGTTAGGAGTCTATTACAACATTTAGTACATAGAGTCCCTATTAGGAGACTTTGAATCCATATTAGGAGATTCTAACCCTATAAACCTTGTTAAGAGTTATAGTACAATGTATGCAAGAAGAGCTCACTGCCCAAACATGCAATTTCAATTACAAGAAGAAGTCACTACCCAAACAAGTAATCTACTATTTAGTTCCTCTTTCCTCTATTCTATTAGCTAAACCAATCATTGTCATACCTTGTAGACTAGGTCATGAACCTTGAATCCAAATATCAAACATTGGATCACACAATAAAACCTTGAAAATGAAATTTCCTTCACTTTTGCTCTACTTTGCTCAACTTTTCATTCTTCTCTTTGTGTTGCTTACAAATCACTTCTCCATGTCATGCTCAATAAATGAAAATTCCCTTGCTTTATACTAAATCCATAAAATGATTTCTTGCGTTAGATGTTACACATTCTCAATTAATTATTATAGGACCACATTAAGAACATCATTTTGTACATGTAATATAATGGTAAGTGATCTTAGCCACATAATCATGCACATGTCTTCTTCATATTCTCAACCTTGATTCTTAGAATAATAATTCTACTAAGAGACATAACAAGTTTACTAGAACATGTCTCTATAAACTCTATCTCAGAACAAACATCACCAAAACATACATAACTTCTTCCAGACTTAATATTTCTTCACCCATTTTTAACTACATATACTAGATACTTAGAAGTATCTCCCGTAACATCAGATAGTGAGACTACTCAAATAGCTATAATAAAAAATACTCCCCCATAGGGATATCATCAATATCCATGCTTCCAACAATCTCCCACTTGGGCATTGATGAAAAGAAAAATGAAAAACATCTAGTTCCAAGAATACCAATGGTTAAAGACTGTTAACTTTTCTTTTCAATTCTTCTTCATCAATCATTCTCCCAAAACTATTTTCTTCTCCTAAAGATGTTGTACTTGTTCTTGCTTTGTTTTTTCTTCTCCCATGATGTTTTTCCTCATGATGTTTTCCATTTAGTACTTCTTCCCCATTGACATCAATGTCAAAGGTTTCAACAACCATCAAACTCTGCAACAAATGACTCTTACTAGCTCAAGCATTCAAAGAAACTATTCGAAAATAGCATCCAACAAGAGTCCTTGATGACTTTGTCCATCATAGATAATGGTGTTGTGTTACAGTAGACTGATGCACTCTTGCATCTTCTACTCTGATGTAGGAAGGGGCATAACCCCTAGCATACCTCACAAATATTCAAAATTTTATTTGGGAAGAGTCTTAGTGAATATATCTACAATCTTCTCTTTAGTGCTCACATACTCCAATCTAATTTCCTTTTCTACAACTTTCTCTCTCAATATGTGATATTTGATAGAAATGTGTTTGGTCTTTAAATGCAACACTAGATTTTTAGATATATTTATTGTGCTTGTGTTGTCACAATGTATGACAATAGAGTCACCGAATTCTGTCATCATATCCTTCAACATCTACTTTATCCAAACAACTTGATTACAATTGTTTGCTACTGCAACATATTCTACTTCTACTATAATTTGTGAGGTACAATCCTACTTCTTGCTTTGCCAAGAAACCAATCTTCCTCCAAGAAAGAAGGCTCCACCATTGGTCCTTTTCCTATCATCCAAACAACCTACCTAATCAACATCAATACAAGAACTTAGAGTGAAATCATTAGATCTCTCATACCACAATCTAAACTCAAGTGTTCCTTTCACGTATCTAAATATCCTTTTAATTGATGCATAATGTGCTTCGTTGGGGTCAACTTGAAATCTTGCAATAATTACAATAACATTTCCTATATCTAGCCTTATGTGAGTCAAATATTGCAAACCTTCGATCATACATCTGTACTTCTTCTGCTCAATAGTAGGTATCACATCTTTTGTAGATAACTTGTGTCTAGTTACCATAGGTGTTCCAATAGGTTTACATATTTCCAAACCAAACCTTTTCAGTAAATCATTCAAGTACTTAGTTTGAGAAATATAGATTCCTTCTTTATTATGTACAATTTATAATCCTATAAAATATTTTATGTCTCCTATCATGCTCATTTCAAATTCCTTATTGATTTCTTCTACAAAAGTTTCACTTTCCTCATCATTTCCTCCAAATATGATATCATCAACAAATGTTACCAAAATCATTAGTCCATCATCAATTTATTTCTGATAGAGATTACTATCTACCATACCTTTTCTGTATCAAAGCTTTGTCAAATGCTTTTCCAACCTTGCATACTAGGATTGGAGTGCTTGCTTCAAGCCATAAAATGATTTCTTCAATCTGCATACTATGTCCTTGTCATTTGTCAAAGGAAAACCTTTGAGATATTCAATGTATACCTCTTCTTCAAGTTCTCCATTTAGAAATGCTAACTTGACATCCATATGATATTCTTTGAATTTATCATATGCTTCATATGCTAAGAATAATCTTACTACTTCTAATCTAGCCACAAGAGCATGGGTCTCATCATAGTCTATTCCTTCTTGTTGTGAGTAACCTTTACATACCAATCTTGCCTTGTTCCTTACAACTTCTCCTTGTTCATTCATCTTGTTTCTTAATATCTATTGTCACTAAGGTTTGCACCCTTTTCCAAAGCCTATGCATGAGGACGACCTAGTGAAACATGGAAACAACCTCCAAGATGTGGGACTTGAACTCTGAGGTTGAATCTCTGGAGAAGGCCAGATTCCTCTTTCTATCAGGGTGCACCTAACTATTCTTGGAAGAGAAAAGGGAGAAGGAGATGCAAGAAGAAAATCTACTTATTCTAATCTAAGGAGGTGATGCACCAAAATAGAGTGTTTAGACCAATCTCTGCCCATACGTGCACTATAGAACTAGAATAAAACTAAGGACATACACATTCAGACTTGCTTTAATCTAATAATCAAATGTAGATCAGAAGACCAAGATGAATGATGCAAGGAAAGGGAGATTCACTTATATTATCATTCATTGGCCAATAGGAGATACAGTCACGCATATTACAAATTTTCACAAAACACTAGTGGGGGCAAATAATTCTTGCACTTTCACACCAATGTCTGAGAGAGTTAAGGCAGAAAATCATGTAGTTCAGAGGCATAGGGAAATTTACACTAAAAATTTGCAGACCAATAACAAAGAAAACAAACAAAGGTCCCCCCAACAAAATCTACAAAATTTGCCTTTATAGTTTAGGCATAATTGAGATGTCCTCTATCTGTAGTTACTCTACAACCACCACATTGAAGTCCGACAGAGAACAATCATGGGGATTCAAAAGAAAGTTTGATATGAGTATAGATCCAAATGCAATGATATCTGATTTTGGTTGGAATAGGGACTTGAGAAGATAGAAACAATGCCATAACTATGCTTTAACCAGGCAGATAGATAGGATTAGAGGTGGTGGGGTGTTTTCTTGCATTTAATATTCATTTCATGGTGGTTGGGATCGATCACAGAGATCAAATTTGTGCAAAACCCTGTCTTTCCTTTGTTTCTGGCCTGGGAGTCAGCATAGTCAGCAAGTCAAACAAGACCTGTAAGTAGGAGGAACCATGTGGGCCAATGAACTTCCTTCTTTTTGCCACCTCGCGGAGTCTTTTTAAGTTGACTGCCCCTTTTAAACTAATTGCACCACCTGAAAACCTTGACCGTGGTGGTTACATTAGCTATTAACACCATCGATACCCTAGACAAGCTACTGAGACACGTGTCTCTTAGGTGCTTGCTTGCATTTTTTAACTTCCCTACGACTCCATAAAGCAGGAAAGCCTTGATTGTTAATCTCTATGAGATCGACGATCGAGAAGATCTTTTGTATCTGCACCTGCCATATAATCTGAGCCCATAACACTTGGCACCACCTCACCAACCCGTACCACACCTCAGCCTGATGCAACACCACTTGGCAATGCCCAAATACATAGGTCCCATAGAAACACATGGTGGCAAAGTGCTTGCCCGCATTTTTTTAAGTTCATGCAATTTCATCTTGTAGGAAAGTGTCATCCATTGATCTATGAAGATTTGATGGTGGGAGCTCTTCGTACATCATCTTGTGAAATAGATGAGCCCATGACATCATCTTGGATAGGTGTCACCAGAGAACTTACCTGCAATGTTTAACTCACTCGCAACTTTATCAAGCTGGGGTCCACCAATCATCCATCGCTGAAGATCCGATAGTGCCCAAAACTTGTGCGTTGAAAGTTGATGAAGACCTCGAGTGATGTCATGATGTCCATGCGTCAGAAAGGGGCAATCCCACAATGCATAAGATCCTTGCAACTCCATATTGCAGGGAAGCCATGACCATAGATCATCACATATCAATGGAAGATAAAACCTGCATCTTTGTGGCTAGCCAAAGGAAGACAGACCCACCTGCCATGTGGTGCAAAAGGGCTTGCCTGCAATACTTAAAACACTTGCATCTGTATCTTATGGGGAAGCACCTACTGTAGATCTAGCAAGATTTGATGGTGACGAACATTGTGGGTTGGTGGGGAAAAATATTAAAATACCTTGGGTATTAGAATATCATTAAATTTGGTAGCTAGCCATTAGATGGGCTGGATATTCAAATTTGAATTTGGTGGGGAGGCAAAAAATGGCAACAATCTGGCGACTCATAGGGAATGTGAGCCTGCTATGCATATGACCAATGGCCTAAAGCATCCATTGGGCTACAAAGTCATGGAAAATGTGAATCACTATGCCATAAAACCATAATCTTACCCCTACAGGTATAAAACTCTGAAGAAACTCTGTTTCTGCAATTGGAATGAGGAATCAAACATCTCTGAAACCCTCAAAAATTTCAAAACTTACTGTCTCACAGAGAGACAACCTTGTGCTCATGTACTTCTTGGAAAAGCAAGGAGCAAACTGGAACAAAACTAAGCTAACTATGCACATGGAATCTCAAACCCTCAGAAACATGGCTTGAGATAGATCCCATTGACTAGGATAGGTAGAATCTCACCATCAGGCTTGCTTAACTGGAAAGCATTTGCCTGGTTACAAATTTCAATCAAATAGGGACCACTCCAAAGTGTGTCAAATTTTGAGTGCCTCCCTAGTTTTGCCCTATCTGCATCCCATTTCAAAACTAAATCACCTTCTTTGAAAGTCCTAACCCTAGCCTTTTTGTTAAAACTCCCCTTCACCTGTTGTTGATGTGTCTCTAGGCTCTGCATAGCCTTATTTCTTTTCTCTTCCAGCTCCATCAGCTCTGCCATCCTCACTGTCATGGCATCATTTTCAACTAGCTCCAACTGATGAGCTAACTCTAAGGCTAAGAACTCTAATGAAATTGAAAACCTTGCCTCTCTACCATATACTAAAACAAATGGAGAATTCCCTATTGATCTCTTAGGTGTTATCACGTCAGCCCATAGAGCTATCCTTAACGCTTTATGCCAACATCTCTGGTTATCTTCTATTGTCATTTTAATGATCCTAATCAAGTTCTTGTTGGATGACTCAGCCAGGCCATTACCTTGAGGATAGTATTTTGATGATGTGCTCAAGTAAATGTTGTGGTGAACTGCCCATGCACAAATCTAAGCTCCTACAAAAGACTTTTCATTATTTGAAATAATACTTGAAGGCACACCAAGTCTAGTCACAATTCCATCAAGGAACTCAACAACTAAAGATTTTGTGGCATCCTTTAATGCAACTTCCTCTTTCCATCTGTAGTAGCTAAAATCCACTTGTGACCAGAACTGGAAGGAGGATTGACAGGGCCTACAAAATCCAATCCCCACTAGGCAAAAGGCTAATCCACCTGGATAGGATGAAGGGGAGGAGCTGCAAGCCTTTTCTTGCTAGAGAAAAAGGCACATTTTTCACACTTCCTTACATACCTATGACAATCATGGAACAAGAATGGCCAAAAGCAACTAGCTCTCATGATCTTTATTGTAGTTGTTCTGGCTGAGAAGTGACCACCATTAGGACCATCATGAAGCTCTTTGATTATTCTTTTAGCTTGGTCTATATCAATACATCTCAATAAGGTTCCATTAAAATCTCTCCTGAAAAGGATATCATCAATTATGACATAAGGGATTGACTGTAATCTATACTATCTCCTTTTAACTTTATCTAATCCTTGGGGGTATCCATTTCTTGATAAGAAACTCCTCATATCATCCATCCAATTCCTTGAGTCATCATTTCTTACCTCTTGTTCCTCTGTTAATATAATGACAACTTCCTCATCTATTTTCTGAGATGATAGCATCTATTTACACAATCCTTTCCCTCTTACTAGCTTGGTGATTTGGATGTCAACATCATATTCCATCACTCTTGTAATCCAACCAGCTCTTTTCTCACTAATATCTTTGCTCAAGAGGAACTATTTTACACTAGCGTGAGGTACTAACAAATGAATCTTGTTATGGGATAGGAGGTGTCTGAATTTCTTCAAAGCTCTGATGACTACAAGGGCTTGTTTCTCAACATAACTATACTTATCTTCATACTTTTTGAGCCCTTCACTAAAGAAGGCTATGGGATACTCCTCATTTTTAGCATTTTTTTGAGTCAAGGTAGAAGAAATACCCGACTCACCACCTAGGGTATAAGTAATGAAATCCTTCTCAAAGTTTGGATTGATGAGAGTAGGGGCCGAGGCTATGGTTGCTTTGATCTCTTCAAAATTTTCCTTCCCTTCCTTGGTCCATACAAAGACCATACTTTTCTTGAGCATAGCTATAAGGGGTTTCACGATGGTAGCAAGATTGGGAATAAATGTTCTCACAAAATTTATCCTACCAAGGAAACTTTGCAGCCCTTTCTTGTGTTTAGGAAGAGGAAGAGCAAGTATTGCATTTTTTCTCTGTGGATCAATGGTTAAGCCATCTTTAGATACAATGTGTCCTAATAATTTTCCTTGATTGGTAGCAAAGACACACTTTCTTGGGTAAAGAGATACCCCAAACATTCTACACCTTAAGAATACATGTCTAAGATGACTAAAATGATCATCTACATTCTTTGAATACACTATGATATCATCAAGGTAAACCAACACAAACCTTTCAATCATATTCTTGAAGGCCATCTCCATTGCTTTCTAAAATGTAGCACCCACATTAGTTAGTCCAAATGGCATTTTACAATAAGCATAGGTACCCCACTTGGTAGTGAATGTAGTCTTGCATCTATCAGGCTCCTTGACTAGCACTTGATTATAATTAGAGAACCCATCAAGAAATGAAAATCTCTTTGAACCACTGACCTTGGATAAAATTTTCTACATGGAAGGTAGAGGATGGTGATCTTTAAGGGACACTTGGTTTAGGTCCCTAAAGTCCACACACAATCTAATTTCCCCATTCTTCTTCCTAACAGGGACAAGGTTTGCTACCCATGATGAGTGCTTGATAGGGAAAATTACGTGTGCCTCAATCAATTTGGATAGCTCCTTTCTCATTAAGGGTTCAATTTTAGGATTTACTGGTCTCTATTTTTGTCTTACTAGTTTTACATCATTAATTAAATCTATGGTATGCTGAAACAACCTTGTGTCAAAACCCTTTAAATCATCATACATCCAGGAAAATATATCATTAAATTCTTGACATAGATGAATAAAATTTTCTTGTTCAATTTTAGAACATAGCTTCCCCATATTTAAGGACTTTCCATCAGCAATAATGATCAAAATGTAGTCATCTTCATTAGCAGCTAGGTTCATGACTCTACCTCTTGCTTGGTCATCAGGATTGAAAATGTTCTCTAAGGTGATGAGAGCTCTAGGCAGCTTGTTAGAGCTGAGATTAATGATTTGGTCACCATACTAATCCTCTAGTCTTGACTGATTTTTCTCTAAAAAATTCTTCCTCATTCTGCAAGAAGCTCACGATTTGTTCATCAGATTCAAACACTTGCCAATGAGTGTTATTGTCCGAGATGGCAGGCCTTACTACCACTCTGATTTGTTGCTCTTTCTTCTCCTCAAGATTTTTTGGCACATCATAAGATGCACCTATTGCTGCAAGTCTATCAGCATGTCTATTTCCTTTTCTAGAGATGGTTTGGATATTAAATGCATTGAAACCTTCAAGAAAATCCCAAACTCTATGTTTATAAGACTTGAGCAAAGCATTTTTGGTGATATTCTAATTTCTCACTTGGTTAACCACCAACTCACTATCTCTATATACACTTAAAGCTTGGATTGCTCTTTTTTGAGAAAGTAGGAGACCTTGAATCAAGGATTCATACTTGGCCACATTATTAGTGCAACTAAATTGGAGCCTGAATGAGAAATAATACCTTACCTATGTAGGAGAAACCAACATCACACTAGATCCTGACCCATTCTTATTCCTTGATCCATCAAATTACATACTCCATATCCCACTTACATCTTCTTCAGTCTCCACAAGATTAGGAACTAAAGCATTCTTCTCTAATATACAATATGTACTGAGGCCTATCTCCAGAGTTTCTGATGTAGAATCAAATTGATATGCATTAGCCCATTCATCTAAGAGAAAATCAAATATCTCTATTAGGGATGTGGTAGGCTCACTTACTATGTCATTCTCATCCACTTCTAAGATAGTGCAATTCATGTTGATGAGGTTAGGGGTGTGGGGCTCGGTATGATGGAGAGCTAGAGGCTCTACTCTAATTGAAGCTTTGGTTCCATATCTTGTTCTAAAAAACATATATGACCAATCGAAAGATATGTAACCACCTATTTGGGCCATGAAGTCCCTTGATAAACAAATGGCAAAATGCGGCTTAACTTCAGCCACTGATTTATCTTGAGCTAGAGTACAACCAGGGCATGCATGTAGGGCCATTCCTACATTCTTAAGGATCCCTACAGTCTTGAAAGTACTACCATCCAACTATAACACATCCTTAATAATGGGCTCATATTTCATCTCCAAAGCATTAGCAACACACCTAGGCATCACTGAACTAATAGCCCCTGAAGAAATCATACAATTGTGGACCAATTTATCCCCTATAATTAGAGAAACATAGAATGGAGGAGGTCTAACCTTTTTGTTTATTTCTACCCTATCTGATGGTTGCACTAAGCTTATGGCACTTTCCATGCTTGGTGGCTGATCCTTTGGTTCAATACTTTCCAATTCTTGTTGCAACAACCTCTTTTGCATGGGTATAATAGCAATGGCATCCCACATAGAGATATTCACATTTTTCTTCTTCATTTTCTCTACCACACTGAATGGCGTAGTGGGAACTTTGGTAGAAGCCTCAGGAGCTATCCTTGTAGGAGGTTGAGGTGGAACAACTAGAGGATCACTTGCATTATTTTGCCTTGGCTGCCGAGAAACATTTGATTGCTCATTGACTGCTTGTTAATGAGGTGTTGTACTTGAAGTTGAGGCCTGATTAGGAGGAGGGGTGACATCTTCAATAGCTCTTCTCTTGCCCCTGGTATTGTGAGCAATGGAATCTTGGTTTACATTGTAATGTTCCTCCATCTGATGGTTCATAAAAGAACAATCACCTTGCCCTTACACATATGAGGCATCCTTAAATTGTCCTTCTTGATATGATGGTTGTATTGCAAGCTCTTGGATGGTCAAATCCAAATAAGATTCAGCCTTTTGACACGTGCAATGACCATAGGAGTAATTACAGGAGGGACAAAAATCCCAATCTTGGGCCATGTTGTTTTGAGGGACTATGGCCCTACTTTGGCTTGCATTTGAAGTTGAAGCACAACTACTTTGTCTATTCTGATAAAAAAGAATTGTTCCCATTATTCTAATTTGAAAGGATACCATTATTTAGAGTTTGATGTTGCAGTTGATGAGCTTTACTACCTTGAGCCTGCCTTTCTAAAGTCACCACCTTATTGCTCTAGCTTCTTCTCTTGGCCCTGCAATCTTTTATCTATGTTCAATATCATAGATTGCATCATCTCCTTAATCTCATCTATTCCATTTGAAGATGTGGGTGTTTGAGGGACTAGAGAAAGGGATTGTGATATGGAAGTTGTGGGAAGAGGAGCCATTGCTGGTTGGTGGTTTGAGACATCAGGGAAGAAAGGCATTGGAGGCCTTGGAGCTAACTTACCTCCTTGTATCAATATATTTTCTGCCCTTATTACTATGTTGTAAGCATTAGGTAAGGTATCCCCTCCCATGGTTTGGATTGTAGTAGCAATGTCACTATTAAAGGCTCTAAGGTAATGCAAGAAGGCATTACTAGGGGTAGGCTTTACTGAAATAGGTATTCTATCCCATGTTTTTTGAAATCTATAATTGAAATCAGTCATACATTCATGGGGGGCTCTTTTTATGGTAGTCAATTTCTCTAAAAGTAACAAATGGTTGCTTTTATCCTCAAAGTGTTTACATAGTCCTACTCCTAATCCATCCCAATCTGTTATAGAACCATGAGCCAAACCTCTATAACACTGTAGTACTTTTCCTTTCAGAGATGAGGCTAGAAGCCTAACTACAACATCATCTTTTGTAATACCATGGATATTACAAACATTTGCAACCTCTTGAATGTGTTCTAAGGGGGAAATGGAGGTTTCACCAGTAAACTCTAGTATACTTTTAAATGCAGCTATTGGTATGTCATGTCTTTGGGCCAATAAAAGAGGACTGCCACCATTAAAGGTGGCAAAAGCGTGAGCTCTAGGCAATGCCATGTAAACAAGTGATCTATTGTTATGTACTGATGGCAATCTAGGCTAAGATCTAATAGTAGGAGTTGTAGAGATAGATCTTGTAGGGGTATCTATTACTATTGCACTCCTAACTGGTGATAAAGATACTCTAGTCCTCCTTCTTCTAAGGTTCGAAAATGAAAGCTCTTGGTACTGAAATTTACCTCTAGAAGATGCCCTTATTTCAGCTTTGGGCATGAATTACTACAACTTTGGTCTAGAATCAGCTGTCTTTGAGGCTCAGAGTCACCAAGTACTTGAAGAATGAACCTCTTGAAGGCTTGAACACCAAAGCCAGTACTATCTCTTTAGTGTTAATCTTGAAATCTTCCTTCTGACACTAGTAGACTTAAAATCTTCTGCTAGTTGTCACACCAGGCATGCCACAAATTGTTGTTACTGAGGTTTGCACCCTTGTCCAAAGCCTATGCATGAGGATGACCTAGTGAAACATGGAAACAACCTCTAAGCTGTGGGACTTGAACTATGAGGTTGAATCTCTGAAGAAGACCGGCTTCCTCTTACTATCAGGGTGCACCTAACTATTCTTGGAAGGGAAAAGGGAGAAGGAGATGCAAGAAGCAAATCTACTTATTCTAATCTAAGGAGGTGCTGCACCAAAATAGAGTGTTTAGACCAATCTCTGCCCAATGAAGTATATACACATTCAGACTTGCTTTAATCTAATAATCACATGCAGATCAGAAGACCAGGATGAATGACACAAGGAAAGGGAAATTCATTTATATTATCATTCATTGGCCAATAGGAGATATAGTCATGCAGATTACAGATTTTCACAAAACACTAGTGGAGGCAAAGAATTCTTTCACTTTCACACCAATGGCTGAGAGAGATAAGGCAGAAAATCATGTAGTTCAGAGGCATAGGGGAATTTACACTAAAAATTTGCATAGCAATAACAGAGAAAATAGAGAAAGGTCCTCCCAACAAAATCTACAAAATTTGCCTTTATAGTCCAAGCATAATCGAGATGTCCTCTATCTGTAATTACTCTACAACCACCGCATTGAAGTCCTATAGAGAACAATCATGGGGATTCAGAAGAAAGTCTGATTTGAGTACAGATCCAAATGTAATGATATCTTATCTTGGTTGGAATAGGGACCTGAGAAGATAGAAATGACACCATTACTGTGCTCTGACTAGGTAGATAGATAAGATTAGAGGTAGTGGAGCATTTTCCTATGTTTAGTATTCATTTCATGGTGGTTGGGATCGATCACAGAGATCAAATTTGCGCAAAACCCTAGCTTTTCTTTATTTTTGCCTTGGGATACAACATAGTTAGCAAGTCAAATGAGACCCGTAAGCAGGAGGAACCATGTGGGCCAATGAACTTCCTTCTTTTCACCACCTTGTGGAGTCTTTCTGAGTTGTCCGACCCTTTTAAACTAACTATGCTACCCCAATACCCTGACCATGGCAGTTACATTAGCTATTAACACCATCGATACCCTAGCCGAGCTGCTAAGACACATGTCTTTCGAGCACTTGCCTGCATTTTTTAACTTCCCTGCGACTCCATAGAGCTAGAAATACTTGATTATTAATCTCTGCAAGATTGATGATCGAGAAGATCTTTTGTATCTGCACCTGCCATATAATCCAAGCCCATAACACTTAGCACCACCTCAGTAACCTGTACCACACCTTAGCGTGACACAACACTACCTGGAAATTCTCAGAGAGATAGGCCCCACAAGGACATGTGGTAGCAAAGTGCTTACCTATATATTTTAAAGTTCATGCAATTTCATCTTGTGGGAAAGCGTCATCCATTGATCTACGAAGATCTAATGGTGGGAGCTCTTCATACATCATCTTGTGATATAGACGGACCCATGACATCATCTGGGATAGGTGTCACTAGGGTGCTTACCTGCAATGTTTAACTCACTCGCAACTTGATCAAGTGGGGGTGTGCCAACTGTCGATCGTTGAAGATCTGACGGTGCCCAAAACTTGTGCATTAAAACTTGACGAAGACCTTGAGTGATGTCATGTTGTCCACACGTCAAAAAGGGGCAACCTCGTAATACATAAGATCCTTGCAACTCCATATTGCGGGGAAGCCGTGACCATAGATCATCATAGATCAATGATAGATAAAACCTACATCTCTACGGTTAGCCAAAGGAAGACAGACCCACCTACCATGTGGTGCAAAAGGGCTTGCCTACAATACTTAAAACACTTGCATCTATATCCTGCAGGGAAGTGCCTATCGTAGATCTGGCAAGATCTGACGGTGAGGAAAGTTGTGGGTCGGTGGGGCAAAATATTAAAATGTGTTGGGTATTAAAATATCATTAAATTTGGTGAATAGCCATTAGATGGGCTAGATATTCAAATTTGAATTTGGCGGGGAGGAAAAAAATGGCAAAAATATCCTTTTAGGTCGTATCACATTCTTGTTTGCTAGTCTGAGGACCAATTCCCATTTCTCATTCCTTACTATCTGATCCAATTCCTCTTTGATAGCTTTCTTCCAATGATGATCTTTACATGCTTCATCTAAATCTTTAGGTTTAGCTTGAGATATCAAATATAGTTCTTCATTGAATCTACTTCTTAACGTCACACATTTATCTCTTCTTTTGATGATCTTCTTGGGTGGATGATTCTTTGTCATATTCTTACCTAAAGTAGGAGTTGTAATCTCAACTCTTGGCTATACTGAATGTTCTAAGCTTTGTTCCTACCTTAACTCTCCTTCATTCTACAATTCATTGTTACTATCAAAGAATACTTCATCATTCAGTGGTTTAGTAACAACATTATCATCTTAGTTGTAATCAACTATTCTTTCTTATATCCTAAATTTCTCATCAATTCTCACATTTACACTTTGAATAATAGTATTAGTTCTAAGATTATAACATCTATATGCCTTTCTTTTCAATGAATAACCAAGAAACATACCTTCATCACTTATAGCATCAAACTTACCAATTTCATCATCTCTTTTGATATAAAACTTACTACCAAAAGTTCTAAAATATTTAATTGTAGGTGAGTGACCAAACCATAGTTCATAAGGGATCTTGTTTGTGTCTTTCCTAATCTATACTTATTTCAAATTGTAGACTGCTATGTTCACAACTTCTCTCTAAAACATCTTAGATACTTCATTCTCAGCTAACATAGCTCTTGTAGCTTTTGTTACTTACCTATTTTTTCTCTTTGCTATACCATTGTGTTCAAGGGTTCTTAGAGCTAATAACTATCTTTTGATTCCATTTTCTTCACAAAACATGTTAAACTCATTTGAAGTAAACTCTCCTCCTCTATATGATCTTAAACATTTAATCTTCATGCCTAATTCATTCTCAATTCTACTCTTGAATATCTTAAAATTATCAAATGCCTTATATTTATCTTTAAGAAATGCAACCCACATCATTCTAGAAAAGTCATCAACTAAAATAACGAAATGCCTTTTTCCATAAAATTGTTTAGTCTTCATAGGACCACTGAGATCTATCCAATTTCACTGTAGTAGTAAGCTTCTTGCAAGGACAATAAGTTCTATTATGCTTTGCCAAAACACACTCCTTGTAAATTATGTTAGAAGGTTTTACAATCTTAGGAAAATCTCTAACTACAAACATACTACTAGTCTTCATAATATTGTCAAAGCTTATATGAAAAAATATCTTATGCCATAACCAACTATCATCTATCTTTCCAACCAAACATATCATTTCAATAGGATTTAACTAAAATAGATTACCTCTTGATCTAGTTCTTGTTCCAATCACCTTTCCATCTTTGTCTTTGATCATGCCTTTCTTCTCTATGAACTACAACTAATAACCTTTCTCCACTAGTTGTCCAACACTCAAAATATTGTTCTTCAAACCATCAAAAAAATATACATCCTCAATGTTCATTTTACCATCAAGAGTTATAGATCTAATACATTTAACTTGACATGCTGCATTGTTTCCAACTCTAATAATGCCTCCATCCTGAATCTTAAAGTCAACAAACTTGTTCATATCACCAATCATATGGTGTGAGCAACCATTATCAATTATCCAATTAGATTTTTTTTCAACCTGTGATAACAAAGCTACTTTTGCTAGACTTTCTTCTTTAATTGCTACAAATCCTATTTCATCATCACCAGCACTTACTGCTTGTTCATCATAATCTTTTTCTAGGCATGTAATTTCCTTTATACTCTTTCTCTCTTTTAGGACACTTAGATGCATACTAACCAAATTCATTGCAAGTCCAAAATTTAAATATTTTCTTACCATCTTTTTCTCTTCTTACTAGAAGGGCTACTCCTTCTCTAATATTTCTTGGCTCATTAGTTCTACTGATGCTAGAAAAGTCTCCTTTAGCACTTATGCTACTTGACAAACTAGGTCAAATATTCAAGGCACTAAAATTTATTTATGTTTTGGTCAATTCTATGGATTGTCTAAGCTCATTCTCAATTGTTTCAAGTCTTCCAAGAAATGTCTCCTTTGTGAAATCTTTGGCACAAGATATCAAAAATTGTATCATTTGAACTATTGACGTAAATGGTGATGTTAAGCTCTTCAATAATCCATATCACCTCATCATCTTCTTTGGTTCCTCCTTGAGATTTAATACTTTTTGTAATTTCTAACATCCTAACTACATATGTTTTTATAGATTCATCTTCCATCATTTTAGCATCTTGAAATGCACAAATCCAACTTTGTAACCTCAACTTCTTAGAATTTGCATCACCTTTAAAAATAGTTACCAAAAATTTCAAAATTAAATGTAAAGTAACAAGTGATTTTACCTGGTTGTATTCAATTTTAGGAAGTGTAGTCAATAGTGCTTCTCTAGCTCTCATACTGCACATAAAAAGATCTCTCTCTTTCTCGATACAAGTTTCCAAATCCTGTTTAGCAATTTTTAATATCCAAGACCAATACACAATAGACGTGTCTTCATCTTTTTCTTCCAGCTATCATAATTTGTTTCATTGAACTATGGACTATCTTTCCTAGACATGTTCACCATGGATCTCCCAAAGTTGTTAAACTTTATCTTTAAGGACCTGATGCTCTGATACCAATTGTTAGAAAAAATAGTCCACCAAGATAACTAAGAGGGGGGGTGACTCATTTATCTAATAGTTAAAAAAATTATTATCCTTAAAGAATATTATCCTTTCAACCAAAGTAAAGAACAACCACAACAAGACACAAATAGACAATTACACCAAATATGTTAACTAGGGAAACCCTTGATTAGAGGGATAACCGAGGTGGAAATGATGCCCATAAGATTATGTACTAATATAAATATTCCTTATTAGAGGTTGGACCCTATTAGTAGTCTATTACAACATTTAGTACATAGAGTCCCTATTAGAAGGCTTTGAATCCATATTAGGAGTTGTACTACAATGTATGCAAGAAGATCCCACTTCCCAAGCATGCAATTTCAATTACAAGAAGAGCTCACTACCCAAATAAGTAATCTACTATTAAGTTCCTCTTTCCTCTATTTTTTCAATCAAATCAATCACTATCAGACCTTGTAGACTAGGTCATAGACCTCAGATCCAAATATCAAACCTCGACAATGAAGTTACCTTCACTTCTGCTTTGCTCTGCTCCAGTTCACATTCTACTCTTTGTGCTACTTATAAATAACTTCTTCATGTCATACTTGACAAAGGAATATATCCTTCCTTTATACCAATCCATAGAAAAATTTCCTAAGTTAGGTATTAGACTTTCTCAATTAATTATTATAAGACCACATTAAGAACACATTACACTTAGCGATAACATTAATCTTCTACCTTGCAACTTGAATATCTTTTCATAAAATTAATTTTATGACAAGAAAAATTAACCACATCATCATCAACATATCTTCTTTATATCCTCAACCTCAATTCTTAGAATAATAATTTTGCTAAGAGATATAACAAGTTTACTAGAACACACCTCTACAAACTCTATCTTAGAATAGACATCACCAAAACTTACATAATGTCTTCCAAACTTAACATTTCTTCACCCAATGTTAACTACATATATTAGATGCTTAGAAGTAACTCCCATAACCTAAAATAGTGAGAATACTCAACTAGTCTCCCATATTAACTTGATCTTTCCATTGTTCTTTTGTCAGATACCACAAGAAACTACTATGTTGACATTAATGACAAACTCAGTCATGAATGTAACATATCATCATCTAAAATACTCTCCCATAGGAATATAATTAGCATTCATGCTTCCAAAAAGAGTAGATGAGGATGGTAGAAGAATATGTGTATAATGCATGCAAAGGAGATATAATGATAATAGGGTGAGTTACACAAGGTAGAGATAGATTATTTGAAGGAATATATTCTAAGAGTGGGGAGAGTGGGATAAATGGGAAAGAGATGCATGTGAGGTAGAGAAATAGGAGTGAGAAGGGCACAGGTGAAATATAACTAAAGAATGGTTACAATTAGTGATTAGAAAAGATAAAGATGGTGTGTGTGTGTGTGTGTGTGTGTGTGTGTGTGTGTGTGTGTGTGTGTGTGAGAGAGAGAGAGAGAGAGAGAGAGGTGAAAAATCATGAGAGAGGTGGGCAAGCAGCTAGGTAATAGGAGGAGATTGATGTGTTAGAAAGAGTTTGATAAATGAGAGAGGTTTAGTCACATGAGGAAAAAAGAAATATGGTAATAAGGGGGGAAATATTGTGAGAGCTATAGAAGGGGAGAAGAGGCATCAAAGATATAAGAAAGAGAGAGGGGGGGAGAATTAGAAGGAGAAGGATGAGATATATATTGAGAGAGAGAGTATGATTAACACTTATAGAAGACAAAGACAACTATAATTCATGAAAAAAGATATAATGGTAATAGGGTGAGATACATGATTTATAAATATATTATTAGAAGAAATATATTGTAAGAGGGGGGAGAATGGGATAAATGACAAAGGGAGACATGCAGGGTAGAGAATTAATAGTTGGAAGGAGAGATATGAGACACAACTAAAGGATGAGGATAATTAGGGATTAGAAAGATAAATGGTTTGTGTGTGTGTGTGTGTGTGTGTGTGTGTGTGTGTGTGTGTGTGTGTGAGAGAGAGAGAGAGAGAGAGAGAGAGAGAGAGATTAGACAAGGTTGAGAGATATGAGGTAGAGATAGACAATAAGTCTAATGAAAGATATTTTGAGAAGAGAGAGGAAGTTATTGGAATAGGGTTACTAGAGATAGAGGGGAGAGAGAGAGGGGGGGGGACATGTGAGAGATAGGGAAATAAATTAGACAAGGTTGAGAGATATGAGGTAGAGATAGATGATAGACATAATAGAAGAGTTTGTGAGAGAAGAGAGGAAGTTATTAGAGTAAGGTTTCTATAGATAGAGAAGGAGAGCAAGAGAGGAAGAGGGGGGGAGGGAAGGAGGGAGGAAGAGAGTGGGGGATGTTGGGAGAGAGAGACAGATGAAATAGAACTCAAGGAAGAGGATATCTATGGATTATTATAGAAAAATATGGAGAGAGGGAGAGGGAGAGAGAGAGAGAGAGAGAGAGAGAGAGAGAGAGAGAGAGAGAGAGAGAGAGAGAGAGAGAGAGAGAGAGAGAGAGAGAGTAATGAGAGGTATAAGATGGCAATAAGGTAACGTAGAGATTGAAAAGTGGAAGAGATGAAATACATTTCAAGGAATAGGCTATTTGTGGATAATAATAGAGAAATATTGCAGGGGAAAGGAGAAAGTGACAAGTGGGAGAGATGAAATTTATGGATGATAATAGAGAAATATGGTGATGAGAGAGAGATTGGTGGAACATGACATAGAGATAGATGGTAATGAGGGGAATAAAATGTTGGGAGGGTAAGGGAATGAGTGAAAAGTTTGATAGATGAAACAAAGTCCAAGAAATAGGTTATTTGTAGATCATAATAGAGATATATGGTTCTCAAAAAGAGATAGGTGTATTAGGTAGTGATGAATGGTAATGAGGGGTAAAATTAGATGAGAGAGGAAGGGAGAAAGTAAGATGTGGGAGAGATGAAATAGATCTCAAGGAAGTGGATATCCATGGATCATAATAAAGAAATAAGGTGATGAGAATATGTGTGTGTGTGATAGAGAGAGAGAGATGAGGGTATTAAGCAGCAATCGATGGTAATGAGGGGTAAGAAATGGTCAGAGCGGAATGGAGAAAAGTGACAAGTGGGAGAGATGAAATAGAGCTTAAGGAAGAGGGTATTTGTGGATCATAATTGGTAAATATGGTGATTAGGGAGTAGGGGAACATTAGGTAGAGATAGCGATCATGAGGGGTAATAGATTGTGAGAGGAACAGGGAGAAAGAGATAATTCAGATGACAATGAATAGAGATCAAGTAAGAGGATTTTCTAGATAATTTTAGACAAATATTTTGATCAAGAGAGAGAGAGAGAGAGAGAGAGAGAGAGAGAGAGAGAGAGAGAGAGAGAGAGAGAGAGAGAGAGAGAGAGAGAGTAGATGAAAAAAATGTGAGAGATAGAACAAGAAATTAGACAAGGTTAAGAGATATGAGATAGAGATAGATGATAAACATAAAGCAAGAGATTATGGGAGGAGATAGGAAGTTATTAGAATAGGGTTACTAGAGATACAGAAGGGTGTGTGTGTGTGTGTGTGTGTGTGTGTGTGTGTGTGTGTGTGTGTGAGAGAGAGAGAGAGAGAGAGAGAGAGAGAGAGAGAGAGAGAGAGAGAGAGAGAGAGAGAGAGAGAGAGAGATGAAGTAGAACTCAAGGAAGATGATATATATGGATTATTATATAAAATATGGTGAGGAGGGAGAGAGAGAGAGAGAGAGAGAGAGAGAGAGAGAGAGAGAGATGATAATGAGGGGTATAATATGGTGAGAGCATAAGAGTGTGTGTTAAAAGTAGTAGAGGTGAAATAGAGTTAAAGGAATGGACTATTTGTGGATCATAATAGAGAAATATGTTGATCAAAGAGAGATAGGGGTATTAAGTAGAAATTGATGTTAATTATTAGTGAAAAAATTGTCTTCCAAAGAAATACATACAAATTGACCCTAAAATACCCAAACAAGAAGACTCAATCAACATTAGCAATTGGGTTGCCTCACTATTGGAATGCGCAAGCACCCTCCTGAATTATTTGAGTGCAACTCCTCATGTAAGATTTACAACAAATTTTCATTTAAATAGAATATACATATATGCATACTTTAACCATAAAGTACTTAAAGTTCTTTCAACATACTCTTAGGTATGGAGGAATGCTTAGGAAAATCAAGAACCAAAAAGTTTTTTGGATTCTTCAAACTTTGAATACAAAGAAATCAAAGGAAGTTAAAATAAATATAGAGAAGTATTGATAATCTAATACAAATGATAATCAATACCATAGGGCAATTGACATAAAAAATCACAAAGTAAATATCACATCAAAGTTTGAACATAGAATATGAAACTATCCAATGCACTGATGTATACAAATATTTGTCATCCAGCTCAAAGTCAGAAATGGAAAAATGAGATTGTCCAAATCCTCCTCCTAACTTGTTGTTGATTTTGGCTTTCTTCCCTCACAACATGAATTTTTCTCCTCGTAGATAAAAACTAGAACCCTTTTTTCAATTCCCAATCTTCTTCTTATAGAGCATTCCAGAAGAATCTCTATTCATGCAGCCTTGTTGGTTTTAGAATAACTGATTCTTGTGACTTTCATGATATTCACCTCTTAAAGGTTTTTTTCACTTAATTAAATGCCATTTCCCAAAAACCTTGAGTACAACTCATTAAAATAATTATAAGCACTAAGACAAGTGACTAGATGACATAGGTAGAATGTGTTATATTTGAAAGGCTAACATGTACTTGACAAGTGGTATGTGAAGAAAAGGTTAGTTGTGTCACTTTTCAAATTTGTGCACATAGGAAACATCCTTTTAAAATATTGAAGGAATTGGGTGTACTCAAGCCTATGTGACTGCTTCCCAATGTGGACAAAACCAACATTAAACATACTGTAACCATTACATTAAGGTTGCTCCAATGTGCCTTTTCCATCATGATTACATGATGCTTACCTTACCACATCTGAATTGTATTAACTACATGTCAAATAATTGGTAGAGCTCTCCATGTTGGCAACTTTTAATGATGAAAAGCCAAATTATGTATTTGGTTAAACACTTAGTGGCCAGTCTCTATACAATGGCTTTAGGGCATCCATCAAGTTTGAGCATAAAATAAAGTGTAAACCCCAAATTGTGGTGTTTCCTCTATCTTATAATTACGAGCCTCCATTTTTTCAAATACTCAGTGTGTTTTCCCCACACAATTTTGCATTATTCATTTCCATGGAGTTTACACATTGAACAAATCCCAAAATTTGGTGGGGATTTCTTCACATTTTTCACCTCCCTTTCATTATTTGTTCTAGTCTACCTCCAATGGCTATGTTTGTACATGGTGCCTTCCCATGACATAGTGCTGAAAGATTGGCTTGCACACTTTGTTTTTCAAACTCTACTTGCAATTGACTTTGGAACCTATGATGAAATTGACATTTAGTCAAATGGTTTGCATGCATCCTTGATCCATCCGTAGTGACCACAAAGTGTTATGCTATGCCAAGATGAATCCCTCAAGGTTTCTGCAGGGTCATGTTAAACTCTCCATCGAGCATTTGAATCTTTACTAGTTACCCAATGTCAACCATGAAAGAGGTGTTGGGTGCTCATGTTGGTCTCAAACTCACCTGGTAATTTCATCAAATAGGCTTGAAATCTTGATGAAACTCCATAGCCCTCAACTATGAAAATAACCTCAATTTGTTGAAGGGTGTAATTCATATTCCCCTTGCTACTATCATAGGCTAAGCATGACTTGGTATAAATTCACTTAAAATGAGAACATATCATTGGTTTCATCCCTATTAGCATTGCCTCAAGTAATTTATATCCTTTGACCATGATTCCATATGAATGAGTCACTAACAATGAGAATAAGATAACTTATTCTTTCTTGATTATGTTCTTAAATTATTATATGCAAATTGTGGAAATTCCTGCATTCATTAATGTTCACATTTAGCATGAGCTTGATGACGTTGGAGCTTTATTTGAATAGTCTATCTAACACTTGAGTCTTAGTTTAAGACTTCCACATATCACTTAACATGTCTCTTTTTTTCAATTGGAGGTATTTAGTGAGTGTCAATCATCAATTATGTGTTCATTTTACATTTACAATTTCATGAATTAGTGGCTTGAACTCTCAAAGTCTGCATTCCCAATTCTTGTCATTATTATTCTAGGAGGATATGTTTGCCAAAATAGCTACCATAAGTATTTGATATAACACTTACTTTTGATACCACTAAACTTGGGTTGTCATCATATATGATCCTTATTCTAAACCAAAGAATCAATTGGAACTTATATGAACCAACCATAGAAATTGCACTAGATTTGACCATTGGAATGCCATGAAATTAGGAATCTAAATGTGCCTTTGATCCACATGACTGATCACCACCACAAGCTTTATTTTTCATTGAGATCTTCAATTTGAATTTTTGGAAGGAGTTTGAGAAATATGAACTCCAAATGTGCTTTTCTATATTTGTGAAAAATGGTGAATCTTAAAACCTATGTGGTGAACATTTAAACTTACCCTTGGACTCAAAATTAGAGATGTTGACCCTGAATCCCTGAGCATCTAAATTTACATGTCATGATTTTGAGTGAAACCTTGAACCCAAATGTGGAGTGAAATCACTAGAACCACTTGTAACCTAGTTCAAAGAGGTTCAAAACACTAAAATACAGATTTTAAATATCGAGGTCTATAGGGGTACTGACAATGATGCAGGGTAAAATATAATGAGAGGGGAAAGGAGAAAGTGACAAGTGGGAGAGATGAAATAGAGCTCAAGGAAGAGGATATTTAAGGATCATAGTAGAGAAATATGGTGATGGGACAAGGGGGCATGATGTAGAGATAGATGGTAATGAAGGGTAGAGAGAGATGTATTAGGTAGTGATAGATGGTAATCAGGGGTATAAGATGGTGAGAGGGTTCAAGGGAAGGAGTGAAAAGTTTAAAAAATGAAATAGATTCCAAGGAATAGTCTATCTATGGACCATAATAGAGAAACATGATTATTAGAGTGAGATAGGGGTATTAGGTAGTGATCAGTGATAATGAGGGGTAAGATTTGATGAGAGAGGAAGGGAAAAAGTAAGATGTGGGATAGATCAAATAAAGCTCAAGGAAGAGGAGATTTATGGATCGTGAGAGAGAATGAGTGAGAGAGAGAGAGAGAGAGAGAGAGAGAGAGAGAGAGAGAGAGAGAGAGAGAGAGAGAGAGAGAGAGAGAGAGAGAGAGAGAGAGAGAGAGAGAGAGAGATGACATAAATGAAAGAAAGGATATATCTTGGCTCCCTTTATATATATTATATAAATATAATATGTATATAACTAGCTATTTACCTTGTGTAGGCATTGACTTTGTTTATTCTACTTATTATGAGTTCCTCTTAATATTGATGATATCCGTGAGAGAAAAATCAATACAAAATTTAAGTTGTGATTTTCTTTTATATCAAATAGATAAGAAAATAAAATTATATAGTTAGGCTTAAAAATATCATTAATATAAAACTATTTAATAGATAATTCAAATAATTTATACATTAATTAATCTTAAAACTTTATTATAACTTTAATCATAAATATTTAAGATTAAAATATGTACATTTCTCTCCACATAATAAAAATAAAAAAGTAATAAATTTTAAAAAAATTCAATTAGAAAATGAACTATTAAAATCCAATTGAAAATATAACCCAAAGCATTTAAAACTAAAAAAACTAAATCCCATTCATTTTCAATTTGAATACTGTAACAAAAAGTTCATTGGAATTTAGAAGTTCAAATGGGCTAAAATTCATGACAATATGTTAAGGTAATTACATATACACCTATAAGCTTCAATATTCCCTATGGTAATAAAAAAGTTGAAGGTAAATAAAACCTTATCTTAAACACTTTTATATTTAAACTTTTCCAATGTTTTCAAAATTTCTTAGAATAGGGTTATGTATGGAAAAAGAGGGGTAACAATTTATCAAGAAAAAAATGAATATAGCAAGGAGAGCTCACCCTAAACAACAATTTCATCCAATTCTCATAACAAATCAAGGGGCAACTTTCCGCTATCCATAATATTCTAGGTTGGTGCATGAACAAAATCCCATTTGCCCAAACAATCACCAACTCTATTCTATTCATGAGGAATGTAAGTAAACCTAATAAAATCAAAAGAGGTACAAAAGAGAAGAATCTAGTTAACAATAGTAGCCAATTTCCAAATAACATCCTCAAGCTCACCACCACTTGGAAGTCCAACTAACAAATAATCTTGCACCATCCTCTCAAATAACACTATTCCACAACATATAAAATGACCAGAGCCTCCATGAGATTGCTAGTATGGAAACCTTTATGTACTAAGAAAAAAAATTAACTTCACCAGCTGCAAAAAGACACTCCTCTCCAATACTAGCAAGTCCTAGATTCCTCCAGGAAGAACGATCAGTGTTAATTTTAAGAACTCTATGAGGAGGAAGAGTACAATGCGCCTCCCAATTCACCTATCACTTCCCTTGTCTCCATGGTTGTTTGCACACTTTGTGATACCATTGAGCTACAACTCCATCCTAAAGATGACAATTGAAGTGATTACATATATCAAGGTTAGTGGGATCTATACCCCAATTTTCTTGAATAGTTTCTTGTAGAGAATGTGAGATCTTCCACCAAAGATGAATAGCACCAATTTAGACATCTTGAAGGATCTCTTGGTTCCTCTCTAGCCAAATATGCCAAAGAATGAATGATGAGGAATGATGGGACATCAATCTAAGAGAATGAAGAGGATAAGCCTTAGTGGGAGCACTCCCCAAGATAGCCCAGAACTCAAGCAAAGAGGAAGCATGTCAACTAGAGTAACCCCAAGAACTCCACAAAAGCTATCATAAATTAGTAGAAAATGAACAATGGAAGAATAGATGAGAGATAGACTCTTACCCATTACCACACAAAATTCAAAATGAGGGCCCCAAAATCCACATTTGCAATGATTAGAGCCACTGGCCACAAGAAGAAATTACAATTGGACCAAGATAATTATTCCAAACTTTTTCCACCAGGTGACTTTAGCATCCTCTAAAAGTTATCTAGTTATCTCATGATACCTAGTAGAGATAGAATATTTACTACACAAGATACCTCCCCAAGCCAAAATATATGGTCCTAGTAGAGAGAAACACTCCTTAGATACCAAAATCTTTTAAAGCTCTTGATGGTCCACTTTTGTAGCTCCAAGAGGCCAATCTAAAGAGTGATTTCACATATAAATGATAACAAGTCCCTATTGATAAGGAGTCTTCTAATGAGCTACTTTTTACCATCTAGCAACAAGAACAAAATGAGAAAAAATATGAAGATTAGGGTACATAGATAAGATGAAGGGTTATCCATCCCAAGTATTAGACCAAAACAAAGCCTCAAAGCCTCCCTTACATATCCAAAATAGACCCCTCTTAACTAAAAGAGCACTAGTCTTGAGATTATGCCAAACCATAGATCTATTACCTTCAAGAGGAAGTGCATAAATAGAACAACAATCAACATCTCTAAAAAAATTATGTTTAATAATATGGGTCCAAAATTGATGGTATCCAGAGCACCATCACTAACATAAAGCTTAGTAGCTAATGTTTGACTACTCAAGATAGCTAATCAAATACCAAGGGTACCCTACTTCTTAGGCCTTCAAATAGTCTCACAACTAATAAATCTTAATTTAAAGCTATACAAATTACAACTATAGAGGAATAACTAAGAAAGAGCACCAAACTCCTTGAGAAAGTAAATAGGAGTAACCTAAACCATGTTTCTATTAGTAGGAAGAGCTTGAATAACATATTGGAGAAGGGTAACTCAACTAGTAGTAGAAAGCCATCTATGAGTCCATTGATTAACCCTTTCTTGAAACTTGTTAATCAAATTATGATAGAAGAGTCATGGCTGCCTAGAAACAACAATAGGGGTGCCAAGATATGTCAAAGGAAGTGACCCAATCTGAAACTGCTGAATATTAGCAATATTTTTTTGAATAGATTTAGTATTATTAAAAAAATAAATAGAATATTTTTGCTTACTAAAATTTTTTCATGATGTTGCCAAATAAATATCCAAATTATGTGAAAAGGCTTCAAATTCCTTGATTCGAGCAAGTCCTGCAAGAGAAGAATCATCAAAAAATTAAAGATGATAAAGAGTAGGTAAAACATTACCCCATTGCCACCACTAAATAGAGTTCTAGGACACCTAATACTTAATAAATCTACCCAAGCCCTAAGAAATAATGATGAAAAGATATGGGGAGAGAGGGTCACCTTGGTAGAGACCTCTAGAGGCATCAAATAGCTAGGAAGGTTTATCATTAAGAAGAATAGAAAAAGAGGAAGAATTAACACAACTCATAGTCCAACTCACCCAGTTAGAGCTAAAGCCAAAGGTAAGAATATTATTCCTCAAGAAACTCCATTTAAATCAATCATAGGCCTAGGCCATATGTAGCTCAACAAACACAAATTTCTCCCTTGTACTAGCTATAGAGTGAATAGCATTAGTAGCAATAACCACCCCATCCAAAAAAAATCTTCCTATTAAAAAACCATCTTGTTACTCAAAGATAATAATGGGCAGCCACTTTTTAGTTTTCATAGAAATCAACTTAGTAATGACATTGCAAACCACATTACATAAAGCAATAGGTCTAAAAATCTCCAATTGATTAGCACACTCTCTTTTTGGGATAAGAGTCAAGAAAGTAAAACTCAATGCCTAAAGCATCTACTTGCTAGAATATCATTCCTTAACCACCTCCAAAAAATCATGACTAATGATGTTTCGAAATTCCTAAAAGAATTTATCTTGATAACCATTAGGACCAATATATTTTCCCTTAGGCATGATGAAGACTATCTCCTCCAACTCATCCAAATAGATTGGTTGCATGGGATAGTCATTCGTCTCTTGGGTAATAAGGGAAGGAATACAAGACAAAATAGTATTCTCTTCTTTATCTGCAAGAGGAGATTCTTCAGAGAAGAGAGTAGAAAAGTACTGAGTAGCCTTCTAGAACAAAGCTAGCAAGGAAGATATATGAGTAACTTCAAAATTAACCAATGAAGAAATATTGCTTTCATTTTGATAATATTTCAATTTTTTGGAAAAAGTAGTGTTTCTATCTCCTTCCTAAAGCCAATAAACTCTAGCCTTTTTCTTTTAGAAAATTTCCTCTTGAAATTTCCATCTTTTAGAACTCTAGAAGCAAGGGACTCAGCCTTAATAAGATCCTTAGAAAAACCTTGATCTCTAATTTTCTCAGTTATGAAATCAAGATATTCTTGAGAAAGCCTCTTTATAGAGTGGAGGTTCCCAAACATTGTCTATTCCATGTCGTGAGCTTCCTTTTAACATATTGGAGCATTTTAGAAAATAAAAACATAACACTACCATATGTAGGAGCTCCATCTCTCCACTAAAAAATTACAAGATCATGAAGAGAGGAGTCATGAAGCCACATCACTAGAACTTAAAAGGTGGATGTTTCAAAACAATAACCCCATTAGAAGAAAACTTAATTGGCCAATAATCAAAATCCCTCCACTCCAAAATTTCCAAAGAGAGGGTAAGTGTGTCACTAACCTAGAAATAAGAAATAAGAAATCTATCTAGAAATTCTAAGATAACATTAGCTCTAGTCCTTTTATTATTCCAAGAATAGAGACCATTAGAGGGCTTAACATCAAACAAAGGAAAAAGAAATATGTGTTTATGAAGAAGACTAGAAGAAGGCCCCAATCTAGCCAAATCACCTTGCTTCTCCTCTAGACTTAAAACTACATTGAAGTCTCCTACTAACACCCAAGGATGAAAAGGGTGAAAATTTCTAACATACTGAATATTATTTCAAAGTTCATCCTTTCCCACAAAATCAATGGGTGCATACACATTAGTAATTATTAGGAATAATTGTCTAGAAAGATATCTGAGAGGGTGGGTGAATCAGTTATCCAACTAAAACATTTATCAACCATAATTAACCTTAACAATGTAACCAAAGTAAAAAACAACCATAACAAGATGTACATATGAAATTACACTAGATTTGTTAAGTAGGGAAACCCTTCATCAAAGGGAAAACCCTGGTGGGAATGATGCCTACAAAGATATCCTCATATATATATTCCTTGTTAGACAATGGACCCTATTAGGAATCTATAAACACATTCAGTACATAAGAGTCCATGTTAGGAGACTTTAAGTCCTTGTTAGAATATTCTAGTTCTATTAGGACTTTTACCAACTATGTTAGGAGTTGTAGAAGGAAGAAGGACCCACTATCGAAATAGCTTATAAGGAATGACCATTGAACTTCACTGACCAAATGATCTCTCAACTACTCCTTGCAAAATAATTGTTCATACTGTGATTTACCCTCTTTCCTCTATCCTGTCAACTAGACCAATCATTGTTAGACCAGACCACATCAAAAAGCTTGGATCCAAATATCAAACATTAGATCTTAAAATAAAACCTCAAAAATGATTTTTTCTCCAACTGTAGCCTGCTCTACTTGTCTTCACATATCAACTTGATCACTCATCCTTCATATCTTTTCTTCTACTTTATATCTTCTTACTTGCTTCTATATCAAAGTAAAATGTTCTTCTTTTGTCCCGAGTCCATAAAACAATTCCCTTGAGTCAGCCATTACACCTTCTCAATTAATTATTATAGGACCTCATTAAGAACACATTTTACTTAGTGATAACAACAATATTTTTCCTTGTAACTTGAATAATTTTTCTTACATGTAATATTATGATAAGTGAGCTTAGCCACATTATCTCCAGCATGTCTTCTACACTCCTTTAACCTTGCTTCTCAAAATAACAACTTTGCTAAGAGATATAACAAGTTTACTAGAACATGCTTCTGTAAACTCTATCTCTAAATAGTCTTTATCAAAACTTACATAACTTCTTCTCGACTTAATATTTTTGCACTCAAGGTCAGCTACATATACTAGACACTTAGTAGTATCTTCCATTAACTTTTCTAGTGAAAATACTCAAAAAACTATCCATATCAGCTTAATCTTTACTGTTGTTCTTTTGTTAGATACTACAGATAATGGCTATGTTGACATCAATGATAAACATCACCATGAATGTAACATATCATCATGATAATGATCTAATTATGTTTCTAAATTACTCCCCCATAGGAATATCTTCAGAATTCATTCTTCCAATGATCTCCCCCTTTGGAATTGATGGCAACATAGATGAAAAAAATCTAGTTCCAAAAATACCAACTGTTAAAGAGTATTATCATTTCTTTTCAAATCCTCTTCATCAATCATACTGGCTTTTGTGTTTCCTTGACCTTATTACTAACATTAATTATTCACATTCTTCTCCCACATTGATATACCTCAATGTTCTTAATAACTTCTCTCATGTATCAAAATGTTTTTCATGTTGTAATCTCTCCCCCATTGACATCAATGATAAAGGGTTCAACAACCATCTATCATTGCATTGTGTCAATATCTGCAACAACTATCTCTAACCTACTCAAGTTCCCAAAAACATTGTTCAAAACAACATCTATCAAGATTCCTAGATGACTTTTTCCATCATAGATACTCCCCCATATAGGAAGCATCAACATTGAGTCCATAGAAACAATAGTGCTCTAGACCACTAGACTGATGCACTCTTGCATCATCTACTCTAATGAAGGTAGGGGTATAACACCTAGCATACCTCACAAATACTCAAAAGTCTCTTTTAGAAGAGGCTTAGTGAAAATATTTGCAATCTACTCTTTGGTGCTTACATAGTGCAGTTAGATTCCCTTTATTGCAACTTTCTCTCTTAATATTTGATATTTGATAGAAATGTGCTTCATCTTAGAATGCAACACTAGATTCTTAGACATATTCATTGTGCTATCAACCATACTAATTGCTATCAGACCTTGAAAACCAATTCACAAAGGGGAGACATTTTCTATAGATCCCAAAAGATAGCCAAACTAGTAGCATTTCCCATAGCCTCAACACACTAGCATTTTCCATGAGGCCAAATACTAGAGTCATATCAAACCATAGAATTCATATAGAGCTTAGTCTCTTGGATACAAAAAAACATTATGCGAATGATCAACAACCAAATTTTGAATAGCCTTTTGTCTTGGGATGCTATTCAACCACCTAACATTCCATAAGAGAATAATCATCATTGAGTAGAATTGTAAAAATGAGCATCCAATGGCCTCATTGACCTAGGATAGATATCAAAATATCTCCTATGAGTTTAATCTTCTCCTAGTCTATTTTGTGTCCACTCCTTAAAGGCTAAGTAAAGGAAGCCAACTTAAAGGGTCTATGCATCAACCCCAAGGGAAGAGGAGACTCCTTACCCTTACGAGATGCTAGCACATCCTTAACCAAATTGATCATAATAATGGAATTATCCTTAGGAACCATAGGTGTCACTAGAGCTTTAGAATCTAGGGCTATAGGGAGCTCACTCTTTTGGTTTACCACAACCTAGGATGCCCCACAAGCATCATGAGGTAGAGATCCCTCATCTAAGAAAATTGGATCAGAAGAGATACTAGGAGAAAAACCCTCCTCTAAAGCCATACTATCCAATACCTCAAAAATATTAAAACCTAAATCAAATTGATGATATTTCAAAGGCCTCTTCTGAACATGCCCCTTAGCTCGAGGGTGAACAAGGGTAAATCCATCCTTATCCTCTATCTGATTCTTTCTTTTTCCTATATTATCTAGTTAACTTTTCCCCTTAGTTGTATTATCCATCTAAATTTGTCCTTTTCCTATAGCATCTTATAGACCACCTTCATTACCTACCATAGAATGATCCACTCCTTTTGAACTCAAGTTTTAAGGAAATTGATGCTATAAATGACCATACTCATGACATATCCAACATTGTAAAGGGAGGGATTCATAATCTACCTATTGCACCCAGGAAGAATACCCAAGAAAAATTTCGAAAGAATCTGGTAATGGGTTATTGAAATCCATTTCAACACAAATTATCACAAAAGAAATAACCTTTTTATCAATGGATTGATGTACAATCATAGTTAGCTTCCCTAATAAAGCATCAATTTGATGGAGAAGGTCTTCTTGCTAGAACTCTAGAGGAAAGTGAGGCAAGTGAACCCACATTGACACTATTGAAGGGTGATGCTCAACATAATTAAGTCCTTAATGCAAAGTCTTGATAATTAACTCCATATGGTTGCAGAAATAAGTCCCTTCTTCAAAAACACAACCAGGATGTGACATGAATGATAATACAACAAAAATATAGCTATTCATATCCAACTTGATCTCAATATCTCCTTCCACCTACCATTAGTGACATATCCATGCCTCAATAGCCAATAAAAAAATCCAAATTTTAATAAATTTTCATATCAAGGCATGCATAGTCCACTTTTTAATGTCATCCATCACTGTCACTAGAGGAAAAACTAGAACAAGGCAATTTTAGCTATGTAGAAAAAAACCATTAACTTTTTTCATCTTGTAGTTCTCCCTTGATAAAAATGATTCAAATCTCATTGCATGAATAGTTGGAGAAGAACCATCTATCCTCACCAATGCAAAAGAAATCAAAGACCCTACCATGTGAACAAAAAAGCCCCAATCCAACAGTCATGATAAGTACCTAAATTTTTGCAAATTGTTTTTAAATAGCATTACTTTGGCATAATATATCTTTTCCAAGAAATAGTTTAGTAACAAAAAATATTTCTATCATTAAGTTTATTTATTTTTGTGTAGCTTGGAAGGTGAAGTTACTTTAAAGAAACTTGAGTTGAATGTTTAATAACAGCTTTAGTTTTTATTCTTTAAATAAGATAACTATGAGTTTGTAAGGTTTCACAAAGAATGAGTAATTTTATGTTTTTTAAAGCCAAAGAAAGCAAGGAAAGAAGCTTTCCATGCTTAATAAGTAAAGGAGAAGGCTCTATATATGTAAAATTGTGGTAGCAAACTCTAGTGTATTCTTGAAGAGAAAGTTTGTTGTTGCACTGAATAGAAGATCCAATTGTTCCAAGTTTTTCCCCAAGTTGGGGTTTCTTGGCTATATTTGTATTATTTTCTAATTGTGTTTGGCATCTATTATTTTTCTTTTTCTATTTTGTTTCAGGTAATTAACCTAGAGTATTAATTGTTATAAATTAGATCAAGCTTCTTTCTATGAATTTATTGTGCAGTTGATATGTGCCTGGAGTATAAGAAATTAACATTTCATCTATATCAGACTCTCCCCAACAAAATCTTCTATAGGGTCAACAAAAAATATAATGCATTTCTTAGCTTTTTGAGAAAAGATGCGAGAACAACTTTTGTGGACCATCTCTACAAAGTTCTCTCTGAGGTGTGACTTAGTATTTTTTTGGCTAATGAAGAACTGCAGAAGGGAAAAGATATTAAATCTGGCTTGCAAATGGCATTTGAGAAAAGTGACTTTTTCATCCAATATTTTCTCAACACTATACTAAATCAATGTGGTGTTTAAAAGAGGTAGCTCAAATGTGTAGATGCAATGGTTTCATCATTTCTCTATTTTATAATGTGGATCCCTTTGATTTTTTCCATCCTCAAAGAAAGGGAGGTCCATTTGAAGAGGCATTCCAAAAAAATCACAACCATCTAAAGAGGTAGAATAAAGATACTATTGTTAGAGTAAATTTGGATTGCTTTTTCAAAAAAAAAAAACATATTTTTTTTAGAGGTTTAGTTAATATATTAGCCATTCCTTTAGGAGACAAATTATTTGTGTAATTCAAAATTAGCTTGATCTTTCTACTTCATACATGTAAAACTATTTTTCAAAGTTGATTATAACTGGATGAATAACAACAACAATATAATGATACTAGATAAATGAATGTTACATCTCATCCAAGCTACTAGAGGGAAACAAAGCTATGTTTTTAAGACAATAAAATGTATCGTGCAAATTATTTGCAACAAAGGAATGTGGTTTTATATACAATAATTTTCCTTGGTGAGCCAAACCTTGAATCTGATTTGAGTTAAGGAGATTAAGATTATGGTCATGGATTCCCTTTCCTCTTGTTCAATTTTATACCCTATTTCTAGCATGATAACTATGCTTGATAAGGGACTCCTCATCAAATCTATTGAGCTTCTAAGAGGTTGAATCCAAATATCTTTCATTCCCTAAAATATCTTTCATCCCTCGAATTATCTAGCCAACAAAATTTCTCTTTGCATCAAATTAGTTGTGATACCTTCTTGTTGATGGTATTTCGTTTATCTGAGGACATATGGAATTGGAGTTTGAAAACCTTCCTTAGATGTTGAGTGTGCTACTTCAATATTGTTTATTGTATATTTGATGTGTAAAAATAAGTCTAATTAAGATATTTTTGAACTCTTAATTCTTAATTTTAACCTTTGGTCTTGTTTAAAATGCCAAATAGTTGTTAGACATTAATCATTATGTAGTGTTCTTTTATATTCAAAAGTTTCTTCTATTACTTTTTTGTATAGATTATGATGTTTTCATTCTTCAAAGAGAAGTTGTTAACACAAAAATAAATCTTCTATTCGTGAATAGGTTACATTTTGCACCTGAATGTATAGGTCTCCTCAATACATTGTTAAGGAGACTAAACTTGTTCCTTACATTTAGTATTGATAGCTAAGAACTCAAATTAAGTTTTAAACATTTATTTTTGAAATCCTAAAAATCACCAACCAGTGCATTATGCATATGATGCATTGCATGCTCAACTAAATTTAAGACTAGAAAACTATGAGTTCTAAAATTCATAGGATATTTATTGTATTAGTCAAGACTTGAGAACTACTAATAGTTTTAAGAGGGAATAATCACTCATTACTCCCTCCTCATGAGTTTGTGCTAAAGTAAAATGCCATCTTCAAGGAGCTTGACTAGATCTTCTTAATCTATATAGAAAATCCCTAGTTGTCATTGAATTGTTTTTCTCAATTTAATGGTAAGTTTTTTATGAATAGTTACCTTTTATATTAATAAAATATACTCAGTTTACAATTCACAAAAAAGGGGCTGGGGGATACAAGATCGCCTAGTGAAAGAGTTCAAATGGTCAGAGCCAGACAAGAAACATGGCTGTGGCCAAAATCAGAAACTATTCATCATAAAAAAAAACAAATAAGGCAACCTCAGGCTGCCAAAGCAGTGCCAATCGAGGGTGGTGGATCATCTTTATCTTGAAAACCCCAATCATCTTTGGGATTGGGGGGTGGGCTAGGAATAGTCTAACCATCTTCACTAGTAGTAGTAATAGTCATAGCCTCCACATCTTTAACCTCTGGCCATAGAGGAGAAATCGCCAGGTCCAAGCGAGGCCACTTCCTTGAGTGCGCATGATGGAAACTAGAAGGAGGAGCCAGGGACCAACCAAAACCACCATGGGGTGGGGAAGTTAAGTGGTGCCTCCATCCGCCATCACCACCACTAGGAGAGTGATGGAAAGAAGCCTAGGAGTGCAGGTTTTGTGAGTGGTGGCTAGACGAGTGGCACCAAGGATGGCGGCTGTGGGGCATCAAGGTCTTCGCTAAGGCATCTAGAGGAACTCTAGCGATAGTACAAGGGGCATTTCTCTAGTGATTGAGGAACTCTTGTAGGTGAGCAACTTCGAGTGCAACTTTATTAGCTTGCACCTGTATCTGCATAATTACATTATTACAAATGCATGCCTTAGTATACATAGCAATGTTAACATCTAGAAAAATGTGTGTGAAATGAAAAACATTCCTATCTTTCCATAGAGAAAATAGGATCTCCAACCTGAAGGTATGCCAAATCTATGTGAACTTCCAAGGAAATCTAAGAGAGTCACCCAGTAAAATCATATGCCAAGAGAAAAACCCAAGTCTGAATGGCTTGAAGAAATCATGAATCTAGTGCCAATAATTCTAAGTACGCTTGCAGAACCAAAAAATATGTAAGAAAGACTCAAGTTGTCCAAAAAAGGGGCATCTAGGGTCAGAAACCCCAATGTGTTTGAGCCCAAGCCTTAGGGAAGACCTTGGAAGGCTAGACACCAAGCAAAATGTGAAATCTTGGGTTCAATAATAGCATTCCATATGGCGTCAAAGCATTTTCACCATTGAGAAAGAGAAGATTGCAAATGCCATCTATGGTTTAGCGTATCCACCATGGGAAGATGAGGCAAAAGCCATATGTAGCCCAAACTTGGCTTATAATTAGAAAATAGAGTGCAAAGAAACCATCTCCAATCAAGAAACAAAGGGAAAAAAAACTAAATCCCCACTTTATGAACTAAGTAAATAGGGATGGAAGAAAGAAGAAGGTCAAAAGTCTACTAGTTTGAATGGACAAGGCAGTACTAAACTTGCATGTCTTCCTATGTCTTGAAATTCATGGTGACCCATGAAAAGAGGTCCTTTGTAGTTTTGATACCACGTTTGAAAAAACCTAGAGCACTAGCCCCTTGAGTCTTGGTGAGGGAAGTACCCTAAATGGAAAATAGGGGAGACCAACATATGTTATGCTGGTTTAAGGAGAGGCCATTGTAGAATTCATCTCCAACCCATCGAAGCTAGGGCTTGACAACCTACCAAGCTTTCTAGATGCTCTTGATGAAAAAGGATCCCTAAATGACCGTAGGCTCATGTATAATAAGAAAGGTTTGGAAGCTAATCCACTTCCAATTAGTCCTATTGATAGGATAGTCAGAAGAAATGTAGTGCAGAACCAAAATCTTCCAAGCTTCATCTCTTGAGAGAGCCCTAATAATCCATTTTGTACAAAGAGCAAGGCCTTGTCTCTGAGTGGAAAGCAAGCCAAGACCACTGGACTCTCTTGGGAGACAATAGAAGTCCTAGTCCACTTTGTGGAATCCATGGTGATCAGAACTAGAGGCCCAGAGAAAATCCCTAAGCAATCTTTCCAACTTCATGTAAGAGGCTTTCGATGGAGCCCAGCAAGGATGAGAGGCCACAAGAATCTTAGAGAAAATCTAAAATTTTCTCATGAGGGAGAGCAGCTTTGTGATCCAATAGTCAAGATTTTTGCTAATATTGGCCAACACAGCATTCCAAAGTTCCACAAGAGATGCCCAAAATGCAAAAGGAATGCCAAGAAAGTAGAAGATTTCTCCATGAGTTATCCATTTCCACTCAAATTGGCTAAGCCAAGGTAGAGCTGGCAGAAAGGACTGGCAAAAGTAGAGCATTTTATCCCATTGAATAGCAAAACCAGAATCTTGACAAAAGGTGTCTAGGCAACTTAAAGAATTATTGATGTTTTCTTCATCCTCTAAAAGAGTGAGAAAAGAATCATCAGAAAAGTGTCCATTTACAAGCTGGGAGGATGATATAGGTAAAGGAAATGCCACAAACCAATCCAGAGGACATAGAATGCACACGTGAATAACCAAAACCTTCCCTAGCAAGGACATAAATTGTAGGAGCTAGCAAACAACCTTGTCTAATGGAACAAAAAAATCCAAAAGCCTCTAATTACAAATTGTTGATGGTAATGAAAGCATTAGCATCCCCAAAGAGCATTTCCATGGATTGGAGGAACTTGGGGCCAAAATCTAGAGCCTAGAGCATAGCCAAGATGAAGGGCCATTCGATGCGATCATAGGCTTTAGCAAAATCTATCTTTAAGAAGATGGCCTTTTGATTGGACTTGCAAGCCCATTCCATTCCCTCCTAGATAGAAATGATGTTATTAAGAATATATCTAGACTTAATTCAAATCCAATTTTCTTTGGTCGAACAATTAAGGGCAACATGTGCCTAATTTTGAGAGAGAGAGCCTTGGCAATGATCTTGTATGACACATTCAAAAGGGTAATGGGTTTCCAATTGCATATATCCTCTAGATCACTAGATTTAGGTATGAATTTAATATTTCCTTTATTTATAATGGCTCCTAAGCTTTTAGAGTGATAGGCTTCAAGATAAACTTGGTGCAGGTCAGGACCTATATTTTCCTAGAGGTGTTTGTAGAATTCACAAGGGAACCCATCACACCTAGGGGACCTGTTATCCACCATGGAGTAGACAACCTCTTTAAGGTCATAAAGAGAAAGAAGTTTCTCACAAAAATCACATTTCTCAGCTACTAGATATTTTGGAGTAACAAAAATACACTTTTTGAGAGCTACCTCTTGAGCAGCCAAATTTCCCTATGAAGTGAACACATTCTCATAGTGATGAACAAATTCTTGTAGGATGATGGGGAGACTAGACAGAATGGTATTTCCTTTTTTGATTTTTTTAATCCCAACATTGGTATGATGAGCTTGAAGAGCCTGAAAAAACTCCTTTGAGGCTTTTTCGCCAACCACCAACTAGTGGAGATGGGCTTCGATTTGAGCTCCCCATGCAGCATAATTATTAGCAATTCACCTATCATGATGAAGCTTGGCAAGCTGAATTTGCAAGTCCACATCAAAGGGATTGAGGGTGAGGGCCTCAAAGGCTTTTTTGAGGGCAGGCGTGTTGGCCTTATAGGACTATTTGCAGAAAATAGCCAATTGTTGCCCATAAATGTACAAGAACTGAGTAGTTCTAGTAATGACATCATTCCACCATTGAGTCCAACCCCTTTGAGAATGCAGAAATAGCTCCAAGTTCCAAACATGTAGGATGTGAAAAATGGTGGAAGCATGCATCAACAAAGAAATGTTGAGGAAGAACTAAGACTTGGCCACCTTTGGGATAGTTGCTTTCCAAGAAATGACAAAATAAATTAGGTAGTGGTCAAATAATGTCACATCTGGTAGGGGAATGAAATTTAAATCTCGATCCTTAGAAAAGGAGAAAAAGGAATGCACAGTGATCATAGCACAATCAAGGCATTTTAATATGTGGTCAAAGCTAGCTTGAAAGTTGGACCAAGTGTGCCAAACCCCACTATCTTGGTGATGGTTGGTATTGGGATCAAAAAGCCCCAGTTTATTGCACATGTAATACCAAGCTTGTGTTTCCCTAGCTATCTAGTGAAAAGGTAAAATGCCATCTTTTTTAGAGGCCACTTCAACCATATTAAACTCCCCACACATAACCCAAGTAGCTAGAGGCAAGTTTTCAGCTAGCCAGGCCCACATCTAGGATCTTTCCATAGCATCATTGGAAGTATAAACATTAATGAATCTAAAAGAATGATTGTTAATGGAAAGGAAAATCCAAATAGTTCTATGCATGGGGTCAGAACTGTGCAAAATAATAGTAGAATGAAGGCAAAGTGACAGGAGAGTAACTACACCACCTTGATTAGCTTCATGTTGAGAAGAAAACATCATGCCATCCCGCCAAATTATGTGGCATGCCAAAGCAAGCATAAAACCAAAAATTTTAACTTCTTGCAAATAGAGAAAATCTAAATTACCAAGTCTATGACAAACATTCTGAAAATAGTACTTTTTGGGGAGGTTTGTGAGACCTTGCACATTCCATGATAAGAAGTTTATGAGAAATCTTCCATATCATCTTCATCCTCAAGAGAGGAGTAGTTATTTTTCAAGAAGGTAGAAATATGGTTGAAGTCAAACGAAAAATCCTTTGAACTTATAGCCTGATGTTTCACCTCTAGTATCTTCGCATATCTAGGAGGACTGTGAGAACACCATGTTGCTGGTGGAGCTATGGAAGAGGTAGCAAGAGGAGTTTGCACCCCAACCAAGGTAGAAACCCTAGCGGCTACCTTAATCCTCTGCGAGCTAGTAGGGTTTGAAACCTGTGAAAGTCTGGAAGTAGGTTCTTTGTCTACCACTTACATCCCTACTCTGGTGGGCATTGAAACTCCTATAGGAATAGGAGGAACTATAGTGACTATAGAGTAGGACTAATTAGGGGCCAAGAGATTTGAGGGAGCCTTGCCCTTATGCCCAATAGTAACACATTCTTCTTTTTTCCCTTTGGCCTGTTTCACAGGCACCTCTTTAGGCACAGGCTTGACCCTAGGTGTAGCTAGAGGGTAGTCCTTTATCTTGTGTTCTAGGAATTGGCATCTATAACAGGTGTTGGGGAGGTTCAAGTAAAAAACCTTCTGAGAGAAGGTTTTGGTCCCAATTTGAATTTCCATAGAATCCTTGAGATCCTTGGAAAGATCCACCTCTATGCAAATGCATTGTTGTAGGTGGGCATTGAAGAATTTCTCAGGCTCCTTAGTGACAACTTTTCCAAGGGCTTTGGCAATGGACTCAATGAAAGGCTAGCAAGGTAGGGGTAGACCTAGGAATTCAACACACATAGGAACCCTAAGCTTCTTATCATATGAGATTGTGAAGTCTTGTGACCTTTTTTGAAAAAGAAGCGAGGAGGAATGCATAGACCATGGTCCATTGTTAAAGATTGCATTTTCCTGTGAGGGGTTAGTGAAGGGAAATTAAAAAAAACCTTTGGTAAGGTTTTAAACGATGTTAAGGTAGAATCCATGAGGAGTCCAGCTCTTTTTAACCCATTCTCAGAGCATAGCTTCATAGGGATTCCAACCCACAAAATAACCTATTAAGGTGTGATGTTCTAACCAATCACATGTAGCATCCAATTCTTGCAAAGGAAGGATAATGTCAAGATTACCTCGTGAAAAACCTTTGGGACAAAATTGAGTAGATGCTTGTTCTATGGAGTCACCATGGTAGACCAAAGCAGTAGTGTGAACACCATAAAAAACTAGTTCATCACTAGCCAGAGCCATTATATCCTAGCCTAAAAAACTCCCATAGTAAATGTGGTGTGACAAGTGGAGCTAACAAAGGGAAAGTTCAGACAAAAAGCTATATACAAAAAAGATTGCATGAAGCAAGAAACCCTAGTAGAGTGAAAAACTGATTCTTAATAGGTCTTTCATTCTAATGGTAAGTTTGATATTTGTGAATGGTCAATATTGTGTTGAAATTATTTTAAAATATATATAAGATTAATTTTCCATTTTAGTTTTTTTTCTTTTTTTTCTTCTATAAATTCAAAATATAGATGGTTCTAACTTTTTAACTCTATAAACTATGATTTTGTTTAATTTATAATTCGTTATATTCAGTGACAACTTAAATTTGAATTGTAAGGTGTAATACATTGAAGCTGATCTACTGATTTAAAGGAAGATTGATACAGAGAGTTGTGAAACATGTGTTCAAAACCTTAAGGATTACTCTGTTGGATGTCCTTGTCCATCTTGTGGGTCTTGAAATGAACATATGTGACCTAATCAATAGATTATATTTGAGTTCATCACATAGCAAGGTGAGAGTGGGAGTCAATGGTATAGGCAACATCGAGAAAACCACTTTGGCGAAGGCTATTTACAATAGAATCTATGCAACCTTTCATGCCTTTTTTTTGCATAGAAAAATGGTACTTTTGTAGAATTACAATAGAAAATTATAAAAACAACTTAAACATCAGACACTAAGGAAAGAATTAAGCTTAGAAAAATTAGTCAACTTTGAATTTTAACACTTTTACCATAGGAATCAAGCCTTAGTGTGTGATGTTTAAGTCGTTAGATGAAGAAAAACTTAAACATCACACACTAAGTAACAAATTAAGCTTAGAAAAATCAATCAACTTTGAATTTTTAACACTTTTACAATAGGAATCAAGCCTCTGTGTGTGATGTTTAAGTTATCTAGTATTTAATTTGTGTTGTAAGCCTTTCTAATGTATTTGTTATTTAATTTATGTTTTAAGCCAGCTTGTGGCTTAAATATGCATTTAACACAAAGGTTTATTTCATTTATAACATTCTAGGCCAACCTATGGCTTAGTTGGGTTTATGTAGGGGGCCTTATGGAGTCTTCAGTGATTATTCAATGTTGGATCTAGAATGTAGAAGATGGAGTAGTTCAATAAGTGAAGGTTTCTTAATTGTGTGGATAGAGCGTTGAATGTGAGCCAGTTTACACCTAGATCTTGGGTAAATTTTGAGAAGGACTAGTAGTTGAGGCTTGGGAAATAATGATATTTCTTGGTGGTCTTGTGAGAAAAAGTTTGGATCTTCCTTCGAGGTGTCTACCAAAGTGTGGATCTAGATTTGCTAGTGTTTGTGGTAGATCTTGAGGGATCTTATCAAGCTATTACTTGCTTTATATTTGGCCATAACCATGAAGACCTTATAGCCTAACACATTGTATGTAATTAGTTATTTTATGAATAAAGTGTTATGTTTGGTATCAAATCTTATTAAATATTTTTTTTTCTATTGAATGGTTATTTTTGGGAGCTATCACATCTCCTTTTGGGATTCTCTTGCCTTGCATTGCATTAGTTCTGCACAACACCTAGCTTATCCCTAAAGAATACAAACTTATTCCTCACCAAAGCATTTTTCATGATGTCTTCTATCTATTATTCTATAAGAATGTACCAAATTTTCACTATCCCCTTCTCCATACAATCTTTGATGAAGTGATACTTGATCTCAATGTGCTTGGACTAGTCATGGAACACTTGATTCTCAAAAATTTTGACACAAATTTGATTATCATAATAAATGATTATAGGGTTTAGCTTCTTATCAAGTATCCCAACTAGAAGTTTACAAATCTAAAATAGCCTCACATGTAGCCATACTAGCAACCATATACTCAACCTCTATAGAACTTTATGCAACTATCTTTTGTTTCTTGTTGTACCAAGAAACAACTCCTTATCCCAAATGAAAACTAGACCCTCAAGTGCTCTTCCTATCAATTGTATTTCCTTCCCAATCTACATCAATAAACACCTCAAGATTCACTCCATTCTATAGAACATATTTCAGCCCAAAATCATCTTTTCCTCAAATATATCTCAAAACATGATTTGCAGCTATCTAGTGCACATATTTAGGTTCCACAATTAACTGACCGAGAGTGTTCACTAAAAAATAAATGTATGGCCTAGTATTGACCATATTCATAAGAGATCCTATCAACTATCTGTATAAAGTAGAGTCCACTGCTTCTAGTCTAGAAGTATCAATCTTCCTTTAGTTGGTTGCAAGTGTTGTTGACATGGGCTTACAATTCTCCATCCTAAATTGCTTCAAGATATCAATTAATTATTTTCCCTATCCAAGGAAAATCTCTCTCTCTCTTTCTACCACCACTCCAATTCTAGAAAGTAATGCATCAACCCCAAATCCTTCATCTCAAACTCTCCTCTAAGATCTTGCTTACACTGTGATATGAGCTCCTCTACCCTTGTAAGAAATAAGTCATCAACATACAATAATAATATGAGAAGTTCATTCTTTGCATGAACATAGTATAGGTTTGAATTTTCCTCACTTTTGATGAAGCCCATACTATGGAATGACTATCAATATGTGAATATCATGCCTTAGGAGCTTTCTTGAGTCTAAAAAGTTCTCTTTTCAACCTACAAACATGAGAATCCCTCTCATGTGCTTCAAATCCTTTGGCTTCTCAATATAAATTTCTTCCTTAATTACTCCATTAATAATATGGTTTTAACATCTATTTATTTAATCTTCCACCCCATCTATGTGACTATAGAAATTATAGCTCTTATGGAAGTGTACCTAGATACTAGAGAAAATGTCTTGTTACAGTCAATTCCTTCCTTTTGAGAAAATCCCTTAGCCACAAAATGAGCTTTGAACTTTTCCACACTACCATTGGTAGCATGTTTAATCTTATGAAACCATCTTGATACCACCATAGACTTCTCTTTTGGTCATGGTACTATCTTCCACACACTATTCTTCATGATGGAAGAATAGCATCATTCCAAACTTTGTGCTTAGATGCCTCTTGAAAGCTAGAAGGCTCTACTTCAATTAATTTTTTGATAAGTGCTACATAATAGAATAATATTTGGGAGCCTTTCTCCATCTAACTGAATTTTGTGGATCACCCACATATTCCTAAGTCTCTCTCAATGTTTTCTCACCTACCACTATTTTTGTCTTCTCTATAATAGGGATATGATGTTTAAGATTTTGAGCCTCTTTATCATCATGTTTGGTTTCCTCATCTTTATCTCTAGCTTGAGTGACTGAAGTTTGAGGAATCTATGCTTTTTCAATTGTGGATGATTCCTCCTCCTCATTCATCAAGCTACTATACTTATAAAGAGAGTTCTCCTTCTAAAACCTTACATCTCTTTGAACATCTATTTTTCTTAGGGAAGGAATGTAAACCCGATAATTCTTAGAAGTTTGACTATACCCAAAAATGATACCCTTCTCTGTAGCTCATTATTACTTTGTTCTTTTCTCCACAACAATGTGACAATATGCAAGGAATACAAAAATGTGACCATGACCCAAATCTACTTTCTTACCACTAAATGCCTCTTCAAAAATCAATTTTCCCAACACTTAAAGAGGGATCCTATTCTAAAAATGTATAGTTGTATTCTAATCTTCAACCCAAAGGAACCAAGGCAAGTCTTGATCACAAAGCATGGCCTTGTCTACTCCAACTATAGTCACATTCTTTTGCTCAAAAACCCTATTTGTTTTAGGGTTGTAAGGAACTATAAACTTTTTTTTCATACCTTCCCAAGTACAAAAATATTTGAAGGAATTAGAGGTATACTTGCTTCCATTATTAGACCTTAGTATCTTGATCTTTCTCCCTATCTAGTTTTCCACAAGAGCCTTAAACTCTTTGAATTTACCAAAGACATCATCCTTTTTCTTCATAAATTATGCCCATGTCTTCTTGGAGAAATCATCAATGAAAGTAACATAGTACACATATCAATTTAAGTATCCTATTGTACAAGATCTAAAATCCCTTCAAATCTACTATCACTATTTAGAAAAATTTTCTTGGCATATTTTCCAACATCACAACCCTTACACACCTTTTTCTTTTATGTCTTCATCTTAGGAATCCCTATAGCTATTTACATAAGCACATTTAGTGATCCATGGTGAAGATAAGTCATCCTCCTATGCCACAATTCTAGGGATGAATATAAACAATTCCCCTTTCAAAGGTTACAATGTAGTCCTTATCTTCCAAATCAGAAACTGAAATTGAATTCTTTATCATGCTAGGAACATACAACACATCCTGCATGAAAAAGGGTTTTCTAGACCCCCTCTAAAGCTTGAAAATACTAATGCAAGTTACATGGTACTTGGTATTATCACCGAGTTTAGTAAAGAAATTCATCTTCTTCTCCTCCAACTTGGTGAAACAATCTCTAACTCCTGTAATGTGTTAAGAAGCCCCATTGTTAATATACCAAGTCCTATTGGAAAATAAGCTTGAGAGACAAGGGATGGGTGAAAAATCATTCTCAATTTGTGATACAAACTCCTCCATCTTGGCTTTATTATCAACTAGGTTCTTTTGATTGTCCTCTTTTTTCTTATTCTTATTTGGACATTGACTGGCATAGTGACCCATTTGATGGGAGAAATTTTTTTTATCCTACTTAGATCTTTCCGCAGTCCACTTTTAGAAGAAGAACCTTTTATTTTCCCTTTATTAGACTTCTTCTTAACCATTCTTGTATGAAAAATTTTTTGAGCACCTTTTTTTATTTCCTCTTGAACAAAATCATCCCATAGTCTTCCCCAATTAGGTAGTTGATCTCTACCAATGATGCCCTTGACAAAAGCTTCCCAATCACTTAAAAACTATTTAATGTTATATGCACCAAATCATCTTAAGAAATTGTCTCTCTAATAGATTCCAATTCATCTCTAACTTGTGTTAGCTTGGACAAATAAGAGGTCACACTCTCACCTTTGGACATTTTGGCATCACGCAAAATATCCTTGAGCATCATCCTATGACTCTAGTAGTCACACTGATAGAGTTTTGTGAGCATATCCCACATCCCCTTCGTAGTTTTTTTCCTTGATAGATGAGGAATTAGATGATCTCTTACTTCGTCAAGTGATTCTTTGAGCTTTGGCATCCTTGACCTCATGCAAATCCAAAGCAATAGTATCATTCCCAAGTTGAGTCAGTAATGCACTATTGTCAATCCACAACCTAATCTCCTTGAGAAAAGATGTAATTAGACCCTTCCACTACAAGAATTTGGAAACACCCTCAAGTATGTCCTTATATTGAAGACCAGTTGCTAGAGCCATAAGAAAACTAGGAGACAAAAAATCTATTATTCTTTTTTCTTGTTGAAATCTGTATCACAGATCTTGGCTCTATATTTATTGCTTAGAGCTCTGATACCATGTTAATTTCTTATAAACTAGTTATAGATCAATTGCACTATAAATTCATAGAAAGAAGCTCTATCTAATTTATAACAATTAATATGCTCTGCTAATTAACCAAAAATAAATAGTGGGAGCCAAATAATAGAAGCCAAACACAATTGGATAATAACACAGATATACCAAGGAAACCCCAAGTTGGGGAAAAAATTGTAACTGTTGGATATTATATTCATCATAAGAGAAAACTTTCTCTTACAAAATATAATAGAGCTTTCTATAATAATTTTACATATATAGAGCCCAACTCCTTTACTTATTAAGGAAGGAAAAAAACTTTCTTTTCTTTCTTTTGGTTTAAAATACATAAAATCACTCTTTCTTTTTTAAACCTCACAAAATCATAATTATCCTATTTTAAAGAATAAAAATTAAAGCTGTTGCTAAACATCAACTCTAGCTTCTTTAAAGAAACTCCACCTTCCAAACTACACTGAAAAACAAAAATCAATACAAAATCTCTCATTGTGGTTGAGAATGGTTGAGATGGAGGTATGATAGTGAACACAAATATCCATTATTTTTTATGAAAAAACTTGAAGAGGTTGTCAAAATAACTATAATTTTAACCATGTCGCAAAAGCGAAAGTATGGATATGCAAGCAAAATACCGATTGGGGGTGTATAAATGAAGACAAATATGATTAGATGGAGAGTTTAAGATTTTTGTTGAATTGTAGAGAATTTCCTAGAAACCATATGGAGATGAACTACCAAGTTTTCAATAGTTTAAAGTGGATGAGATAAACACAAAGAGTGAAATTTTTTTTTGTGAAATTTTAAAGAATTTTCTTCAAGCTAAATGTGTTTGGCAACTTCAAAGTTATTGAGATAATTGCAAAAAAAACAAGGTAGAAGAATTACTTTTTGGAAGTGGTCTTGACATTAACTTCGATAGTTGGGGAAAATGGTAGTGAAATAAAGAAAAAGCTCTTATTTAAACATTATTCTTGACTTTAAAGGCACTACCCCATAAATTTTCAAATCTCCTTTTTCTGATTACAACCCCATTAATAGAGAATTCAGAATGCAACTATGCTGATATAGTGCACCTTCGTACAAAATTTGGACATGATACATATATAAAAATAGTCATAAAACAAGGATAATACCCATTTATGGGATTTTGGGGCTAGAGGTGGGACGCTCAATTATTATGATCAATTGGAAGATGTGCAACAAAATATGAAAACTAGAAGGTTGTAGGGAAAGAAATAAAACTATCTATTCTAGAATTAATTACTATCTAGGAGAAATTACCACGTGAAGGAGACATAAGAAAAACATAAATCTTATAAAGAAGGGAACTTAATTTTTTTAAAGTTTTATCAAGGTGACTTTTAAGTTTCTTATTTTTCCAAAATTCCCTCTCTACCTTGATAAAATTTAAGTTAAGTTTTAGTTTATGATTTAGTCAATTCCTAAACATAACACAATATTTAATTTTGCATCACATGAAAAGAATAGTAAACATACTTGTGGGAAGAGACCATAATCTTTACTGTCTATGAGTGAGATAATAAAATGTAATTGCATGACCTAAACTTTACCATGCATGAGCAAGCTAATAAATTTTATGAAATAGATGGCATAAGCTTAACCCCACTAGTCCCTTAACCACAATTGTATTTATCAATCCTGTACCATGGTGTACAACCTTTATCACAGAGAAATATTTTCCCAAATGACATGGGAAGGAATAAGTAAATGAAGAGAGAACAAGAGACAACTACAACTATGGAATAGTGGGATAGACAACCCATTGCATTTTAAGTGAACACTTGGAGTGGAAAAACAAGACATTTGGATTTAAATTTAAATTTTTATATTGGGTTTACCAAAAATACATTGCATTTGCGTATTGGGAATGAAGGCAAAATTGATGTATGAATGCATGCAAAATATTTATTGTTGTGTGAAAACATAAATATAGTATTTCTTTTTGTTTCCTGCTTCCCTATAATGTTTTAAAATAGAGAGTGTGTTCATGTGCATAAATGTAGGAGGTTATTGCAAATTTTTTCATTGGTAACTACATGGTATATTTTTTGTGCCCTTATTTTTTCCATTTATGTGGGTGTTTTGTTGGTCGAAAAGATTGTCAATCTTTGCACTCGATGGGATTTTACACTAGCAATTCAATTTCATTTTTAGGGATAATGGCATGGTCTAAGATGGCTAAATTCATTTCTAAATCATGTTATGGTCTTGTACACAACATCCTATTGCTTCCCCATGGGAATTCCTTCTGATAGAAACATATGTACTATTGCAGCTTTAGTTTTTGCGCATGCAATGTATTTTCAAGTAGATATGTGGCTGCTATTTTGTCACTTTATGTATCTAATGTACACGCATAGATCATTTTTGTGATCTAATTTCATTGAATCATTATTCTATAACCATTCTCTAGTTATCTATCCATTTGAATGCCAATTTCAAACTATTTTATACATATTTTTGGTTCTTATTTTGATTCTTGTGTAGAAATATGCATTGTACAACTTTAAGTTTATATTCTATCACTAATTTTTTTTAATAATTTTTTTAGTTTAAGTATCTATATGTAGTGTTAAATGGATATATTTTACCTTATTTATATTTATGTTGTTTCCACTCGGTCTAGAAAACACAAAAAATGTTTGTCACCACTATTAAACACAAACTAAGTCTCGCCCATAAAGAGTTTGTAAGGTTGGATATTTGTGAAGGGGTAAATGTTGGTATATTTAGAAAATAAGAAATACTTAAAATCATGGAATTGTGATATCATTCATTACTTATCATAGTTGGACACTTACATACACAAATAGAAGTACGGTTATGGAAATGGATGCATATAATTTTTGAAGACGACAAATATTGATATGGTTCAAAATTATATATATATATATATATATATATATATATATATATATATATATATATATATATATATATATACATATACACATACATACATATATATATATATATATACATATATACATATATATATATATACATATACAAATGTGTGTATATATATATGTATATATATATGTATATATATATGTATATATATATATGTATATGTATATGTATATGTATATATATATGTATATATATGTATGTATATGTATATATACACACACACACACACACACACATATATATATTTATGTATGTATGTATGTATGTATGTATGTATGTATGTATATATATATATATATATATGCAAGACCGTATTGGGTTCATTGACAATGTTGCATCATCCAAAAATGTTTGTTTGTTTTCTATTTCTATTTTTTTTATCATGAGAATAGTCTTGTTGTATATGCTTTGTTTCACCTAGAAATATATTTCCCTAATGTGGATAGACATAGTCTCATACACCTTTGATCGAGACTCTTAATATTTCATTTCTAGAATATTCTCTTACATTCTTCCTTGAGGTGTGTTCTTTGTTGACACCTCATGTAGAATATCAAAACTTTCTTATGCAATGTTCATGCTTGCATGTGACCTTCCACATCTTTTCATGTGGGTTCATGGATCTTGTGTGGACTTATTTATGATTTTACAACTCTTCATTTCATATTTGTGTGGTCATTAATTTTCCCTTAAGGGATAAGATCTATCTATTATGATATGTTGTCCTCACACAAACAAGGGTCTAAGAGTAAAATATATCACATCATATCTATAACCTATGAAATTTTACTTAGTACCTTTTTTTATTTATTTTAATTATTTTACTATTTTGGTTTGAGTAGATTTTTTAAAATTTTGGTCTGAGTAGCATGAGATTTTCCAAATCTCTCATTGCACTCACGCTCTCCAAAAATTGAGGAAGGTCTAACTCTCACTTTGATTTTGATGAAGGTGTGACTCCAACTCTAAATTTGATTCAATATATTCTTTAATTAAGAATTATCAAAGAGTAGAATAATTTGATTAGACTTTCTTTCTAATCTTGGAGTGATATTCAATGGTCACAATCCATTCTTTTTATGCTTTCTCTTTTTCTTTACACTGCTAGTGCATGCATTAGTATTCACATTATCTATGCTATTTTTTCCCCTTCCTCCAAGAAAAAATATTCATTTCCCCTTGCATAAATTAGAAGTTTTTACAACTTATCCCCTCACAAAATCTCATCGACTCTCTCAGACTTTCACTCATCAATCTAGAAATTTATATTTTATTCAATTAAATTATTTATTGGAAAGTTTATCAAAGGTTTGTAAGGTTATGATAGAAATAGATGAACAAAATGACAATTAAGATATAGAAAAAAAACTAGTATACATGAACAACATAATCTAAACAAGAAATCCATTCCAAGATGTTCTTGTTTGCTCCATTACTTCAATTATTTTAACTTCTTTCAAGCTTTCTCTATATAAAATAATTCAACATTTCAAATTTTAGTTGTTGCCTTATTTTGAATTGAATATCAAGGAAATGAAAAGGAATAATGATTATTATTCAAATTATAGAAAATTGGTTAATATATTAAATGTGCACAATAAGTTAAATAAGTTAATGGATTATTACATTTATGAAATATACAGGTTTAAAGATTAAAGTACATTCCAAATTTTATAAAATATAAGTCAAATAATATGGTTCCTAAAAAATAGGGGGCAAAAAATATTAAGACTTCAAACAAGATGGTTGATAAGTTAAAAGGTAAATTTGTACCTAGTGATTATACAATTAATTTCACAAATAAAATTCAAAATTTGAAGCAAAAGTACATGATTGTGAAAGAGTATACTAAATAACTCTATGAGTTAGATATCAGATCTAGACATGATGATGATGAATTGAAAACAATAATATGAGGTGCATCAATGGTTTGACGATTTCTATACAAGATGAGATTGGTAGTGCTTACCCCTAGTTTACATTTTTGCTATCATTGTGAAACTCTTTTAGGCCAATTTTATGTTCAATGATTAGTAGTATTGTTTTGAGATTATCAGATATTGTTTCAAATTCAGTTGATATATGATGATATTACTTGCTACTCTATACTTCATGTATGCATGATGATTATTATAGTTTATTTAGTTATTGATGATGATTAGCCAAATGGATTATCATATGTCTTTTCTTATGGATACTTACCCCATATTGCATGGGTATGGTGTGCATATATGTTTTCTTTATGTATGGCATTTTTGATGTGGTTAAGGAAGGAAGTCATAGTCACCTGCTAGTCAGGATCTACACAATGAATCACTTCCTGCCATTTCTTGTTTAGCTTAGAATATTGTGTCTATACATATGTGGAGTTTATGCAGGTTGTAGGTACTAGGTATCAACTTCCTTGAATTTCTAGGATGAGCATACATTATTACCTTATCTCAATGGTAAGAGAGGGGAGATAAATTCTAAGTCCAAATCCTAAACCTTTAAGCTATTTGTCCTAGAAAACTAGGACAAGCATATGAGTTAACTACTTTTGAATGCGTTGAATGACGTTAATTCATGATTATAACCCTTTAGTTTGATCTTGTACGTGTTTTTCTATAATGGGTTTTTGTATTTTATTTTATGAGTCTTTGGCAATTTTTCTATTAATTCAGTCAATTTAAATTATTAAATTAATGATTTAATTTAATGGAAATGTATTATAATATTTTCATATTTAATTATATTTAATTAAGTGGGAAATTAACAAAAAAAATTAATTAAATTTGAAGATAAAAGTTGTCAAAATAAATTTAGAACATGATAATATTTATTTTATTCAATAATAATATATTTAGAGTTCATTTTTAAATCAATGCTAAGTAATATTATTATTTAAGTTAATAAATAGTTTATCAAATTAAACGTTCAAAAATAAATTAAGAAGTGGAAAAAGAAATTAATTTATTAAAAGTTTTATGATTGCATGATGCGTGCATGACATTGACATTTAATAAATTAATTACAAAGGAGAATTCAAGTAAAAATTAAATAGATTAATTTTATAATTCAATAAACATGCATGGAAAAGAAATAAAAAAGATAAAGGAAAGATAAAGAATACGTTAATAAAGAGTTAAAGTTTGGTGAGCATAGAGTTCTCTCAGGTCAACGGACAATTAGTGCTCCGATTTTAGGAGAGAACTCAATATCACAATTTGGGGGTTTATTTTTGAAGGACCACAAATTTTGGAAGGGGAAAGAATTTTGAAAAAGAGAAGGCTTTGAGAGGAGGAATTTCTCTACAATTGTCTTGAGTGTAGTGATTAGCATCAAAGTCTAGGTAGACGCTTGTGATGATTCTGTTGAATGTTTATTTGAAGAATTCTTATGACGAATGTTTTAGTATTATGTATTTCTAGTACGAATATTAAATCTTCTATTTATGGGAAAATCAAAAGATCTATACAATGCTCTTTCAATAGATTTTAAGAAAGGAAATTAAACCAGTAAGGGTTTGAAATTTAAATAGAAAATCTTCATTTCAAAATAATAATAATTCATGGGTTCATTGTAAATTCTCCATCAGATTGATACTAGGTTTGTAATAATAATAAAAAGAGAATGTATTAATGGGGAATGAAAATTTATTTAATAAAAATTTATACAATTGTAAAATTTTATAAAATAAATTTTCCTTCCCCATTAATACATTAATTGTTTAAAATTTACTAAAGAAAAAATGTTTATAACATAAAAAAGTTATATTAAATTTATATATATATATATATATATATATATATATATATATATATATATATAGAGGGGGTTATACACCTACCTCCCCCTACCTTTAAGAAGCATGACTGGTCTAAAAAGTCAATGGGCTTTAAACATTTTTTCAATATGTTATTTTAAAAAGAAAAATTAATTTTATTTAAAGTTTTAAATATTATTTATTACAATTTATTATATATATTAGTTTTATTAATAAAATTTATTAATAGCTTTAATTTATAATAATTAATTAAATATTCTTTAAATGGTTATTAGTTTAATTAAATTAAATTAAATTAAATTTACAATGAAGATTAGTTAATAAGGTTGAAGATTTATCTAAATTCCAACTTTAGTAAAATTGTAATTATTGGAAATCAATGAGAATTTATTTTAGGAAATTTAAACAAATACATAATTTACCCTTAGAGTTTTTGAGAAAATTGATTTGGGTAATTCTTTATTTCATTTAAATGAATACATGGGTTAACTATAGGGTAAATGGAGAATCTATTTACTTGAAACATACATTGAAATGAAAACTGAAAACCTTACATCTAACTCAACCATGCATTTTCAAAACAAACCAAAACATGAAATTTACACCTTGTTACCTATACATTGTTTGTGCTTTGGGTTTGGGGCTGACTAGAGTGTTGACCAATTCTAGGAAATCTACCAAAGGCTTGGGAGTTTTGTGAGTGTGGTATTATGTAGACTTGATCTTGACTATTTTTACTTATCCATGGTAATGTAATGGTATGCTCTATGATTAGTGTGTTTATATTATTGGTTACTATTTTCAATGTCTTTGTGGGATAGAAAGATTTATGCTATGAGATATTTGACTTAACCATTTCATGTCTTTGATCAGTATTATTGGGATACTTTCTAGTTGCTCATTGAGAACTGATGGGTATTCTAATTTATCTTTTGATTCTTTCCAGTCACTTGTATAGGACTAAGGTGATTTTACTATGAATTTTTTTATTTGTGATTTCATGAGCTTAGGGTTGGTAATCTATATATAATGTCAGGAAGTAGCTTGCAATGGAGGCTAGGGCCCTAAGTGGCTACCAAGGTAACCCATTGTAAGTTTTTAACAAGTGAAAGCACTACACTAAATGAGAGCAAAATGAACCTAACAAGAGTCTTTGTATGTTCTTTCCCATGCCTTGAGTGCTAGTGTAGACTAGGATGGGAGTACAAAGAATTCTTGGTTACGACCTAATATCGTTACTGTGCCTTGTCAGTACAATAGGATACTGGTATCACATAGGGATCACTAGGGGGGCAAGGTCCTAAGATACTACCAAGGTAACTCTAGCATGATTTGTGGATTGACACTTGCCTGCTTACATAGTAGGTTTCCTATGTGTCTTGTGTGCCTTTTGCTATATATCCATTTATCTTAGAACCCTTGAGTTAGAATACTTTTAGGATTTCCTAAACTTAGAGAGTAGTTTTGATATTTGGTTTGATATCCTATTTGGGACTTGAGACTATCCCCTCAGTGTGGTGGGAGTGGGCCATTTAGGTTCCACACGGTCAGGTGGTAGTGCTTTTTACTCTTACCATTGAGATCTGTCCCTAGTCACCATGGCTAGAGCTTCCTTGTCTACATTTCCTTTCATTCTATCTTTGTATCATTATGATGGATGATTATATCTTGTGATGGATTTTTATATCTTTTATGATGGATGGATATATTTTTTATGGTGGATGCTTTCATTTATTGTATTATACTTTTATAATAAATCCAAGAGGATGATCTAATTCTATTTTCACATATGTATATTCTTCTAGCCTTTCATACCCTATGACATGTATAGTGGATTATTGAGCATTCTGAATTTTAGAATAAATGTATATTATTTAAATGGACATTAGAATTTTAATTATTGTTTCATATGGATGTGGTATTTGATGGACTTAGTATTAATTAAAATTAAATGTGATTCAACATCTTGGGATCCTTAAGGAATATAACCTATTATGTATGCTCATAGTTGATTGTATGTTATTACTTTTGCTACATTATGTTTGATGTGTATGTTATTCTTCTTGTTTTAAAAAAAAATGTTGGCAAACATAGTAAACCTTTAGGTTATTTCTTTTGGATCCCTTGGCAGGGCATTACATCTGGTATCAGAGCCCAAGTTTCTACATTGGGAGCTTTGGGTATATTGGAATGCCACTAGTTGTTAACTAGTTGAATAAAAATGAAAAATTTAAATGGATATGCGAAGGATCATGGTCTGCCAAAAAGTGGTGATCTAAAAAAATTGTAATTCAGAAATATCTAAAACCATTTCAAAACTTATTCCAACTTTTTTCCCGCCCGCTATGATACTAAATGAAAACAATTAATATCATTATAAGTTCTACTATATATTTTGATACCAAACCTATATGGTCAACTTTAAAAACATCCTAAAAATGTGCTTTTGGCATGTTTTTATCTGATTTTTACTTCAAACATGTAGCTGACAACTTTTTTCACCAAAATTTGATGAAATGAAAAGGATTTCTTTAGAATGTTCTTATCTTTCCATAAATGTAAGGTTTGTTAAATTATGAGTTTAGTAAGTAATTATTACTTTTTTTCTAATAGAGTTACGCATAAAGTGCTGACTAACACACTACTTGAAAAACAAATATAACTTTCAAATGATACAACATTTTTTAAATCCAAAAGTTGCATCACATTCTAAGTTTCTTCTACTATAAGGAAAAAAAAATGAAAAATTGAATTTTGTAGAGTTTTGAATTAGTTAAAGTGGTCAAACACGAGAGTTTTTTTATTCCAAAAATACTAAAGTCAAAAATTAATTATTATTTATTTATTTAGAATAAAAATACCCAAAAATATGTGTCACATCCAAGTATGAGTCTACTACTTATATCTAGAATATTATTAAAAAATATTATCATTTGATTTTGATTAAGGTGGTCAGAGACATGTCTACTTCTTATTTTTGTTCTGCAATTTTTGTAATATTGCATTAAAGTTCAAAATTTTGACCAATCAATTTTTTCTTTTTTGAGATAAGTCCCAGTGTTTTAGAAACTAGATTCAACTTGCTAGAGATTCTTTTCTCTCAACTTTTTAATATAAAGTCAATAACAAGTAGAAAAATGAATGTCAAGTTGACATAATCCTAATTTTCTAATCTTTAATTGCCACTTAAGAGCATAGTTTGGTTCACTATGATCTTGCACATACCCAAATTTTTATGTACATATTTTTCAAAACTAAAACTAAAACTTTTCGTTGTATACTTCAAACTTGAATACTTAGATTTCAAAACTGAAGTTATACATAAACCTAAATATAGACAAAACTGAAAATTGAAATTTATTCTATTTGCAAAACATGTATCTTTTATATATATGCTTTATAGTAGTATACTTTATGGTTTTTATAGTGTCTTGCATCTTGGATATTATTGTAGGATGGTATCTAGGACAAGATCTTTTGTTAGAGGCCATGGTAGAGGCCATGGAGGAGGTAGAGCTATTAGTGTCCATGAGCCTATCCATGGAGGGCCTATCCAGGAAGAGAATATAGAAGAGCATGTCAGTGAGAATCAAGAAGAGAACCATATAGAGGAGCAAGATGACTCTAAGGAGGTTGATTTGAGGCAAATGATGTAGACCATCATTGATTGCCTACCTCTTGTTCATGATCAGGATAGAGCTCATCAGGCGGGACATGAGCATAGACCTAGGTCTAGGAGCCCTTATAGGGATCATCATAGATCCATAGTAGCTCCTTAGACGAAGGACCTTTATAGGTCCAAGGTCAAGCCCTTTAATGAGCATGGTTTGGGATATGTAGCCAAGCAATGGCTTATTTCTCTTTATAGGGGTTTTTCTATGTAAGACTTTGACAACAATGTCAAAGCAAGGTTTTCTATCACCAACCTAAAAAACTTTGGAGGCACTTGGTGGACTATCAAGGAAAAGAAGATGGGCATAGACATGAAGAATGTCACATGGGAGTTATTCTTGGATAACTTCTATGAGTGATTCCTACCAAAGGAATGGAAGCAACATTAAGCAGACGAGTTCCATAACTTGAGATAGTTCACTATGATCATAGTTGAGTATGAGTGCAAGTTCTATGAGCTCATGCCCTTTTTGGGATTCAGTGACAACCCAACATAGTTGGCACAACATTTTATTAAAGGCTTGAACAACTATTTAGTTGGGGAGTTAAGGTGTTTGAGCCTAAAACCCTCAAAGATGTAGTACATTGAGCCATTCTTGTAGAGAAAAGTGTCAACCTTGGACATGGGGGTTTTGTGAGAGCACCTACATCATTAGGATCTAAGGGCAACCAAAATCTAGGTGGGAACAGGAAGTGTCCTTTTCCTAAGGGGAATCAAAAACACCAGTAGCCTCAACAGTCACAGTAGAAGAAGGGATCATACCCTCTGGGACAGAGTGGTGGTGGTGGTTCTAACTCCAAGAACAATCACAATGCATAGTGCAATAGGTGAAATTAGTACGCTCAACATGCATAGAGCATCCAATCTTTTGTTGGTAGGGGTAGCCACTAGCGGTCGAATGCACCACCTATAGGTCAAGGATCTAGTAGAGGCACATGATGTTATACATGTGGGAAAGTTGGACACATTACACCTCACTATCCACAACGAGCACCTCAGTATTCAAGTCCTATGCTAGTAGCATATGAGCCCATAGTCAGAGATGTAGGTAGAGCTCATAGGGTATTTCAAATGGTAGATCACCATCAGGCAGACCATTAGGGGACAGTAGTTGAGACTACAAGAGCTATCTGAGGTACACCTCTCTCTGTATTGTTTGATTCAGGTGCCATAGATTCTTTTCTTTCACCATCATTAGTTGCTAAGTGTAAGCTAGATTTGGTTAAGCAAGACCGAGGTTGGTAAGTGGAACTAGCCTCAAGTGCTAAGGTTTCCACAAATTCCATAGTTCATAAGTATGGTCTTGGCATAGGAGGGTTGTGACATTAGTTGAACTTCAAGTTATTCCTCTTGGTTCCTATGATGTGGTCTTAGGTATGGACTAGCTTGTGTCTCATAGAGCTAGTAAGACTGTAGGAAGAAGACTATTGTATGTTAGGATGACCAAGGGAAGGATGTGGAGATTGTGGAGATACTGAGACCTATATCTCTACTGATGATATCTGCTATGCAATTGAAACAAAGCTTTCATAAGGGATGTCAGGTATTTTTTGTTACAATACATGAGCTAGATGAAGAAGATCCTATGAGAAAGAGTTTAGACCACCCTATTCTATACGAATATGTAAATTTCTTTCTGAGTGAGATTTTGGGCATGTCCCCAAAGGGAGATATTAATTTTAGCATTGACCTCACTATAGGAGCAGAGCCTATCTCTAGAGCTCCTTATCATATGACCACTCAAGAATTTAGTGAGTTGCACCTATAGCTAGAGGACCTTTTGGCTAAGGGTAGTATTCAACCTAGTGTATCACCATGGGGAGTTCCAATGCTCTTTGTGAAGAAGAAGGATGGTTCTTTGTACCTTCATATTGATTATAGATAGCTGAACAAGTTGACAATAATGAATAGGTATCCTCTACCAAGGATCAAAAACTTATTTGAACAGATCAAGGGAGCTACAGAGTTCTCCAAGATCAATCTTAAGTTAGGATACCATTGGATTCACATCAAGGAAGCTAACTTTCATAAGACCACTTTTCAAACTCGCTATGGGCACTACACATTTACAGTGGTGACTTTTGGGATGATGAATGCTCCATTAGTTTTTAGGTGTCTAATGAATGGAGTGTTTCATTCCTATCTTGACAGATTTGTAGTTGTGTCCCTTGATGATATATTGATATATTCTTAGTCCCAAAAGGAGTATGAGGAACATCTATTTTTGGTTTTGTAGTGCTTCAGAGATAATCAACTTTATGCCAATTTAGCAAAGTGAGAGTTCTTTTAATCAGAGATACAATACTTAGGAAACATCATATCAGGAAATGGTATCTCTGTAGACACTACAAAGATTCAAGCAATAGTAGACTGGCCTACACCCATAACTATGTCAGAAATTCACAGTTTCATGGGTCTAGCAAGGTATTTTGGTAGATTCATCCAAAAGTTCTCCAAAATAGCACATCCTATCATCTCCCTTTAGGGGAAAGGAAAGAAGTTCTTATGCATGGAAAAATATGAGGAAGCATTTTGGAAGCTCATGGAGCTTTTGACTAGTGCACCAATCTTAGTAGTACTTGATCTAGCAGGTGATTTCATGGTGTGTATAGATGCTTCCCTTGAGGCAATTTGATCAGTATTGATGCAAAATGGATGGGTGATTGCATATCAATTGCACAAATTGAATGACCACAAGCTAAATTATCCTATGCATGATCTTGAGTTAGAAGGCGTAGTTCATGCCTTAGTAAGATGGAGAAATTTCTTATTGGGACACAAATTTGAAATTCATAGTGATCATCATAGTCTCTATTACATATTCATGTGGCCTATTCTAAATGCTAGGTAGAGGTGTTGGATGGAGTTTCTATGTGAGTATGACTTCGAGGTGAAGTACATTCAAGGGAAGGAGAATGTGGTAGCTGACACTTTGAGTTACAGGACACATGTGACATTATCTATGACTCTTAGTGTTGATTTGAGGAGCTAGATACTTTAGGCACTCCCTACTGATACTTGGTATCAGGAAGTGTGTAGAGAGATAGATTTAGGAAGATCGTTGGAGGGTAAGTTTTTAGACTATGTTCTAGAGTTAGATGGCCTTTTGAGACATTCAAGAATGATCTATGTACTATTACTAGATGAGCTTCATATATTGATCCTATTAGAGGCCCATTGTGCACCTTACTTGGCACATCCGGGTGTCAAGAAGATGCATGCAGACTTGTGACATTTATTCTATTGGTTTGGGATGAAGCATGGCATTGCTGATTTTGTGGCTAGGTGTCTTGATTGTTAGAGATTTAGGGTAGAGCACAAGCATCCGTCAAGACTTTTACAACCAAATCTCATTCCTTCATGGAAGTGGGACATCATCTCTATGGACTTCATAGTAGGATTACATATGATTGTTCATTGTCATGATGCTATCACAATCACCATTGATTGATTGACTAAGGTGGCATGTTTTTCATTGATAAGGTCTTCTTACACTGTGGCTTATGTAGCTAATGTATTCATGCATGAAATTGTGAGACTACATAGTATTCCCTAGAATATTATTTCAGATAGGGATCCTATATTCACTTTTGTATTTTGGACATCCTTGCAACATGATCTTGGAGTACAGATGAATTTTAGTTTAGCATATCACTGAGAGATAGATGGATAGACAGAGAGAGTGAATCAGGTTCTAGAAGATATATTGAGGATGTATGTGATGGGTAGGTAGACTCTTTGGGAGGAATATCTCTACCTAGTGGAGTTTTCTTACAACAAAAGATATCACAGTTCTATTGGCATGGCACCTTTACAAGATTTTTATGGACATCCTTATCATACACCTTTGAGTTGGGACACTCTTGAGGATCACATCTTGTTGGGTCTTAAGATGCTTTGAGATATAGAGCACTAGGTAGTGTGCATCCGAGAGCACTTGACTACAACACAAGATAGGCAGAAAAAGTATGCTAATGCACATAGGATAGTGATCCGATGGATATTTTTAGTGAAAATTGAAGTGTCTTATAATCTTTAAATTTTTGTACCATCAGAAAGATCTTGGCATCCTGATCCCAACGCAACTTGAACGGAGCAAAAAGGAGTATGTTCGTGCAAGTTATGCTTGGTCAAAGTTCTAGTCAACAAATAGGCTAGAGGGCTAGATAAGAGGTGAAATCAGATCATCTCAAAAGTGGTCAATAATGGATTTCAAATCAAAGATCCTATCGAGAGCTTCCCAACGGTGTTGGTTTCATCAAAAATGAATTTCATATGTGAAAGTTATGGCAATTTGAATTTTGGAGGTGTAAGTGTCATTTGAATCTTGATGATGTCATCATGACATCATGGGGCAGTTTAAAAACCAAAAAGAAGAAGAGGAAAAACAATTTAAAAAGGGGGTTCTAATGAGGTTTGAACCTATGACCTTTGACTCCCAAAACCAACATGATGGCCATTGCACCACAAATGATATTTAAAATCAATGCGCACAAAATTCTATTTAACTTTAATATTGCTGCAACTCCACATAAAGCAGGCCGCCGGCGGGTTTGGAACCCCCGACTGGCAGCCATCCTAAAATAGGACTTACCGTTGCGCTATTTTAGCAGCTAAAGATGTAAAAGCGAGATATGATATTTAAACCTTAACTGAACCCACCTAACCTTATCAAATTAAGGTTAATTTGTTAATTTGTTAACCTAAAGTTGTCATGGGTAAAAATGGCTAAAGGGTATTTTTGAAATGTAATCAGTTAAAGGCCCCATTTTTATACATTTTTGTTATAGCCTTATTTTGGCTAATATTTTGTATAAAAAGAGGGTTTTGGGACCCTTTTAGGGGAGAAAAAATAGGAATTTTTGAGTGGGTTTTTGGTGAAGTTTTTCAAAGGAATAGGGAGATTTTGCTTTGAGACTTTCTGGAGCCATTTTCGTACTTCGAAGAACTGTTATGTTGTCGAAGTGCTAGAAGAAATGGTCTTGGTGCATAATTTGTAATTGATTTTTGGAGATTAATCGGATTGGTCGTACTCTATTAGAGCTGACCCGAAGACGTAGTCACATTTATGGCGAACTCTAAAATCAAACTTGTTTGCACTTTTTCTCTCCTCTCTTATGTTCTGATTCTCACCTTAAGTTTTTTTAAGTTTTAATGCATAATTTTAGTTATGTATAAATGTATTAAGACTTCCGCTAAGTTGTGTTTTTAATTAAGCATTCAATACTGTAATTAGTCTAGATCTGTCCATCAGATCAAGTGGTATCAGAGCCCAGTTGACTATTATTGTAGTTTTTTTTCTGAATGCTAACAAGATCCAGGATTCAGAAGGGTGAAGGCAAGATTGAAGAATTTAATCTTGAGATCGAGAAGCGAAGAACATTTTTGAGGATGTCTATTTCGGGAATGGAGGTTCCTGATGAGATTAGTGAGCAGGAATTTTGAAGAGCATTTCTCGAGATGAAGGCTAAAGGTGGATATTCTTTTTTGGGAGAGATAAGAGCGAAAAGAACGTGAAGACACAAAAGGGAAACATCATGGAGATGGTGACAAGAAACCAGATCCACCCTCTTCTTCTTCTCCTCCCTCTTCTCCTTCTTCTCCATCTTCTCCTCATTCTACTTCTTCTAATCCTTTCAAGAGTGGGTATAAGCTTAAGATTAAACTGGATGTAAAATTTGACTTGCCTAAGTATTATGGTGAACTTAATGTTGAAAAATTGGATGATTGGATTCAACAAGTAGAAGTGTACTGTAGAGTCTAGAACCTATTAGATGATGTTGACAGGATTCAATTAGCTACTCTTCGGTTAGGTGGTACAGCTTTAACCTGGTGGGAGAGTAAGACTAAGGCAAAAGTTTCATGGCATGGTGGAGTCAGTTTAACTTGCGCAGAGTTTTTTAATGCTCTTAAGAAGAAGTTTTATCCCCTAGGACATATGCAATAGTTAATGATGGATTGGAAAATTTTTAGGAAAGGGAAAGGTCAAATTGTCCAAGAGTACACCCATGAATTCAGGAAAAGGGCTATTGCTTTGAATGTTCCTTTGTACACCTAGGATACTTTGTTGAAGTACATAGGAGGTCTTCATTCCTACATTAGACATTCTATTTTGGTATTAAACCCTTGTAATCTGGATGAAGTGTCTGTTCAAGCTACAAACTTAGAGACAAGGGGTAAAGGATCTTTTATCGATAAGTTTGATAACGATGTAAAGAAATCTTCTAAGAATGTAGAGATAGAGAAAGGAAAGAAGGCAACTACAATCAAGAAGGATGAGAAACTTTCTTGCACTCATTATGACAGGAAGGGTCACGATGAAGAACATTGTTGGAAGTTGCATATTGAATTGAAGCCTAAGTGGGCACAAAAATGTGATTAGAAAAAAAAAGGTAAGGAGAAAGCCACAAATGTTGTTATGGATCTTGGTTCAGATTCAGATGATGAGACTAAGATAACAGCTATGGGTGTAAAAGGTAAAGCTCCTATCTCTGGTGTTTCTGTTCATAGTTGCACTTCTTCATCTAATGTTAATGATTTCCCTGAAGATAAGAAAAGGAATGAGTTGTTTCATTTAAGGGTTGTTGTTAAGAACACTAAAATTGATGCACTCATAGATAGTGGTTCTCAAGTGAACTTGATTTCTGAAAATACTATAAGAAACTTGGGATTAAAAACTAAATTACATAAGAAACCTTATCCACTAGGCTAGATTTTTGAAAATGATAAGTTGCAAGTAATAAGAAAATGCACCTTAAGATTCACAATCACTAGTAAGTTTGTGGATAAAGTAAAATTTGATGTTGTTCCATTGGATATATGTGGGATAGTGCTTGGTAGCCCTTATCTTTATGATCAAAAAGCAATTTTCTACAGGGAAAAGAATCATTATCACTTGTTTAAAGATGGCATTCCGTATATTGTACATTCTCACAGGATTAAGACTGATCATTCTTTTGCAAACACAGGGCAGTTAAACAGGGTAATTAATGTAAGTAAAGAGTTAACTCTTATGTTTGTTAGTACAGGTGGTTCTACACTTGAACTTGGAATAGCTAACCGGGGTCAGATGTTGAAGGATGCACCCATAGTACAGCATGAGGAAATTATGATTGAAAGCATTAATGGTTCCTTGGATAAAATTGTTCCTGTTGTGAAGGATCGATATTTTTTTGATTTATTCTCTTTCATTTCTGCATTATTGTTCAGCTTGATGCTAGCCAATGTTTGTTGGTTAGTGGCTACGACAACTGATGTAGATGCTTATGGAAGTAATAGAATAATGTTTATGATCAACAATGTTGTTGCAGTCTTCATTGTGCTTGTGAGCTAGGTATTCATATGTACATATGATACATGACAAGTGTGGAGGCCAAGTCCTCACTTTATGTCAAAGTAAATGTCCCTTTTGGAGGTCCAAAAGGTCTTCAATGGAGAGGCCTAATCTGATGGATATTTTTAGTGAAAATTGAAGTGTCTTGAAATCTCTAGATTTTTGTACCATTAGAAAGATCTCGGCATCCTGATCCCAATGCAACTGGAATGGAGCGAAAAGGAGTCTGTTCGTGCAAGTTATGCTTGGTCAAAGTTCTGGTCAACAAACAAGCTAGAGGGCTAGATAAGAGGTGAAATCAGACCATCTCAAAAGTGGTCAATAATGGATTTCAAATCAAAGATCCCGTCGATAACTTCTCAACGGCGTTGGTTTCATCAAAAATGGACTTCATATGTGAAAGTTATGGCAGTTTGAATTTTGGAGGTGAAAGTGTCATTTAAATCTTGATGACATCATGGGGTAGTTTAAAAACCAAAAAAAAAAGAGAGGAAAAATAATTTAAAAAGGGGGTTCTAATGAGGTTTGAACCCATGACCTTTGACACCCAAAACCAAAATGATGGCCATTGCACCACAAACGATATTTAAGATCAATGCGCACAAAATTCTATTTAACTTTAATATTGCTGCAACTCCACATAAAGCAGGCTGCCGGCGGGTTTGGAACCCTCGACCAGCGGCCATCCTAAAATAGGACTTACCATTGTGCTATTTTAGCAGCTAAAGATGTAAAAGCGAGATATGATATTTAAACCTTAACTGAACCCACCTAACCTAATCAAATTAAGGTTAATTTGTTAATTTGTTAACCTAAAGTTGTCATGGGTAAAAATGGCTAAAGGGTATTTTCGAAATGTAATAAGTTAAAGGCCCCATTTTTATACTTTTCTGTTATAGCCTTATTTTGGCTAATATTTAGTATAAAAAGAGGGTTTTGGGACCCTTTCAGGGGAGAAAAAAAATATAGGAATTTTTGAGCGGGTTTTTGGTGAAGTTTTTCAAAGGAATAGGGAGATTTTGCTTTGAGATTTTCTGGAGCCATTTTCGTACTTCGAAGAACTATTATTCTGTTGAAGTGCTAGAAGTATTGGTCTTGGTGCATAATTTGTAATAGATTTTCTGGAGATTAATCGGATCGGTCGTACTTTATTGGAGCTGACTTGGAGACATAATCACATTTGTGGCGAACTTTGAAATCAAACTTGTTTGCACTTTTTCTCTCCTCTGTTATGTTTTGATTCTCACCTTAAGTTTTTTTAAGTTTTAATGCATAATTTCAGTTATGTATAAATGTATTAAGACTTCCGCTAAGTTGTGTTTTTAATTAAGCATTCAATACTGTAATTAGTCTAAATTCGTCCTTCAGATCAGATAGATAAGTAGTTTTCTATGGGAGAGAAGGTTTTCTTCAAAGTGCATCTATGGAAGATTTTGATATGTTATGGAAAGGGTTCAAAGCTAGCAGCTTGCTTTGTGGGACTATTCAAGATTCTTGAGAGGATTGGTCTAGTTGCCTATCACCCTGCTTTATTGCCAAGCCTAGCTCACATTCATGATGTTTTCCATGTTTCAGTACTTAGGTAATATATTCCTGATGTGGTACATGTTCTTGATTGGGATTTGTTGCAGGTATAGGATATGTAGCTAGCTTTGGACCTCATTCACATTCTAGAGCAATGGGAGTTGACCCTCAGGGGTCAAACCATAGAGTAGGTAAGGGTCCAATGGGGCCCTACTGATGACTCATTAGCTACATGGGAGGATGCATCTAGATTATGGGATTTTTATTCCTACTTTTTATAGGCTTCCAGGAGTAACCCTAAGTCTAGAGGGTGGATGAGGTGCCTACCCCTAGTTTATAGTTTTGCTATCATTGTTGAACTCTTTTAGGCCAGTTTTATGTTAGATGATTAGTAGTATTGTTTTAAGATTATTAGATACTATTTCACATTCAGTTGATATATGATGAGATTACTTGGCATTCTATACTTCATGTATGCATGGTGATTATTAAAGTGTTTTTAGTTATTGATGATGATTAGCTAGATGGATTATCATATGTCTTTTCATATGGATACTTACCCCATACTGCATGTGTATGGTGTGCTTGTATGTTTTGTTTATGTGTGGCATTTCTGATGTGGTTAAGGAAGGGAGTCATAGTCACCTACTAGTTAGGATCTATGATGCACCACTTCTTGCCATTTTCTATTTAGCATAGAATATTGTGTTTACATGCATGGATTTTATGTAGGTTGTAGGTACTAGGTATCGACTTTCCTGAATTGCCGGGATGAGCGTAGCCTATTACATTTGTTAATGGTAAGAGAGGGGAGATAAATTCTAAAGTCCAAATCCTAAACCTTTAATCCATTTGTCCTAGAAAACTAGGACAAGTATCTGAGTTTACTACCTTTCGAATGCATTGAATGACGTTAATTTGTGATTATAACCCTTTAGTTTGATCTTGTATGTGTTTTTCTATGATGGGTATTTATATTTTGTTTTATGAGTCTTTGGTAATTTTTCTATTAATTAAGTCAAATTGAATTATTAAATTAATAATTTAATTTAATAGAAATTTATTATGATATTTTAATATATAATTATATTTAATTCATTATAAAATTAATTAAACAAAAAGAATTAAATTTGAAGATAAAAGCTATAAGAATAAATTTAAAACATGATAATATTTATTTAATTTAATAATAATATATTTAGAGTTCATTTTTAAATCAATGCTAAATACTATTATTATTTAAGTTAATAAATAGGTTATCAAATTAAACATTTGAAAATAAATTAAGAAGTGGAAAAAGAAATTAATTTATTAAAAGTTTTATGATTGCATGATGCGTGCATGACATTAAAATTTAAAAAATTAATTAAAAAGAAGAAGTCAAGTGAAAATTTAATAAAGTAATTTATTAATTCAATAAACATGCATTGAAAAGAAAAAGAAAAGATAAAGGAAAAATAAAGAAAAATTTATTAAAGAGTTGAAGTTTGGTGAGTAGAGAGTTCTCTCCGGTGAACACACAATTAGTGCCCTGATTTTAGGAGGGAACTCCATATCAAAATTTGGGGGTTCATTTTTGAAGGACGTTGAATTTTGGAAGGGGAAATAATTTTAGAAAAGGGAAGACATTGAGAGGAGGAATTTCTATACAATTGTCTTGAGTGTAGCAATTAGCATCAGAGTGCAAGTAGACACTTGTGATGATTCACTCAATTTATTATGCTCTTTCTTTCATATCTTCATCATGTCTATTGAATGTTTATCTAAAGAATTCTTGTGATGAATGTTTCAGTATTATGTATTTCTAGTATCAATATTAAATCTTTTTTTTACAAGAAAATAAAAAAGATCTATACAACCCTCTTTCAATAGATTTTAAGAAAAGAAATTAAAGTGGGAGGGGTTTGAAATTTAAATAGAAAATCTTCTTTAAAAATAAAAAATATTGATGGGTTCTTTATAAAATCTCCATCAAGTTAATATTGGGTTTGTAATAAAATAAGAGAGAGAATGTATTAATGGGGAAGGAAATTTTGTTTTATGAAAATTTATACAGCTGTAAAATTTTATAAAATAAATTAATTGTTTAAAAATTACTGAAGGAAAAAATGTTTATAACAAAACAAGTTATATTATTATTATTTTTTAAAATAATATTAAATGGAGGAGGGGGTTATACCCCCTCCTCTCCCTACCTTTAAGAAGTGTGGCAACTACTGCTATTGTAGGTACTGCAGTAGTGATAGTACTACATGCTGTAGTAGTCGCATGCCTACAATAGACGTAGTGGGCCTTGGCCAATCTAAAAACTTGGTGAGCTTTAAACATTTTTTCAATATGTTATTTAAAAAAAAATTTATTAAAAATAATTTTATGTTAAGTTTAAAATATTATTTTTTATTTTTTTATATATTATTTTTATTAATAAAATTTATTTATAGCTTTAATTTATAATAATTAATTAAATGTTATTTAAATAGTTATTAGTTAAATTAAATTAAATTAAATTAAATTAATAATGAAGATTAGTTAATAAGGTTGGGGATCTATTTAAATTTGTTGAAGATTTATTTAAGTTCCAACTTTAATAAAATTGCAATTATTGAAAATCATGAGAATTTATTTTAGCAAATTTAAAAAATACATAATTTACCCTTAGAGTTTTTTTAGAAAATTGATAGGGGTAGTTCTTTATTTCATTTGAATGAATACATGGGTTAACTATAGGGTAAGTGAAGAATCTTTTTACTTGAAACATAGACTAAAATGAAAATTGAAAACCTTAGATCTAACTCAACCATGTGTTTTCAAAACAAACCAAAACATGAAATTTACAGCTTGTTACCTATACATTGTTTGTGATTTGGTTTTGGGGTTGACTAGAGCGTTGACCAGTTCTAGGACATCAACTAGAGGCTTGGGAGTTTTGTGAGTGTGGTATTATGCTAACTTGATCTTGATTGTTTTTACTTAACCATGGTAATGTGATGGTATGCTCTATGATGAGTGTGTTTATACTATTGGTTACTATTTTTAGTGTCTTTTTCAAATAGCGATATTTATGCTATGAGATATTTGACTTAACCATTTTGAGTCTTCGATCAATATTACTGGGATACTTTTTAGTTTCTCGTTGAGAAGTGATGGGTATTGTGATATATCTTTTGATGCTTTCTAGTCACTTGTATAGGACTACGGTGATTTTATTATGGATTCTTTGATTTCTGATTTCATGAGCTTAGGGTAGGTAATCTATATGTAATGTTGGGAAGTGCCTTGCAATGGAGGTTGAGGCCCTAAGTGGTTGCCAGGGTAACCCATTCTATGTTGTTTAATAAGTGAAAACACTACACTAAATGAGAGTAAAATGAACCTATCAAGAGTCTTTATATGTTCTCACTTATGCCTCGAGTGCTAGTATAGACTAGGATGGGAGTAGAGAGAATGCTTTGTTGTGACCATGCATCATTTGTATGCTTTGTTAGTATGAGAGGATATTAGTGCCACATAGGGATCACTAGGGGGCTAGGGTCCTAAGAGACTACCACAGTAACTCTAGTGTGATTCCTACAATGAGACTTGCCTACTTAAATAGTAGGTTTCCTACGTGTCTTGAGTTCCTCTAGGTATAGATGTCAATTTATCTTGGAACCCTTGAGTTAGAATACTTTTATGATTTCTTAGACTTAGAGAGTACTTTTAATATTTGGTTTGATATCATATTTGGGACTTGAGACTACCTCCTCAACATGGTGGGAGTGGGCCATTTAGGTTCCATGTAGTTGGGTGGTAGTTCTTTTTACTCTTACCATTGAGATCCATCCGTAGTCACCATGGTTGGAGCTTCCTTGTCTACATTTCTTTTCATTCTAGTTGTATATTATTATGATTGATGGTTATATCTTATGATTGATGTTGAAATCTTTTATGATGGATGGATATATCTTTTATGGTGGATGCTTTCATTTATTGTATTGTACTTGTATCATGGATCCAAGGAGGATGATGTAATTCTATTTTTGTAAATGTATATTCTTTTAGCCTTTCATACCCTGTGACATTACAATGGATGATTTAGCATTCTAAATTTCATTTGCCAAGAAGCATTTAGAACAAATGTATATTATTTAAATGGACATTGGACTTTTTAATTATTCTTTCATATGAATGTGATATTTAATGGACTTAGTATTAATTAAAATTAAATGTGATTCAACTTCTTGGGATCCTTAAGGAATGTAACCTATTATGTATGCTTATAGTTGATTGTATGTTATTGTTTTCTTTTTTCCTTTTTTTAAATGTTGGCAAGCTTAGTAAAACTTTAGGTTATTTCTTTTGGATCCCTTGGTGAGGCATTACAAGATTAGAATAGTAAAGATGGATAGTATGGAAGAGGCCTATCAATTCACATTGAAAGTAGAAGAGAATTTGGCAAAGATATATGAAAAAGGACAAAGAGGAAAAGATTTTAGAGGAGAAGAGGTAGATCTTATGGTTAAAGTAGAAAATATGTATCTAATAATGTAAAAATGACTGATATAAATTTCAATAGAAAGATGAAATTTCATATAGAGGTAGAGATAACATTGCTAGAGGTAATTATTATGTTTACTCTAGGAACAATAATAGCAGTAAATGGGAAGAAAGATCCTAGTTTAAAGGTACTTGTTTTAAATGTGTCGAAGAAGGTCACAAGTCTTTTGAATGTCCTAATTCTAACAAGAAGATATGTAGTAGTAATAGAAATGCTTTGATACATGAAGACACATCTAATATACCTAATGAACCTAAGGAAGGAGATAATATAATGGATAGAAGAACATTATGGTATGACAAGATGGTTGAAGGTCCCATTTTAAAGAAAAGTCTTTTTAAGGCCAAATGTAACTTGACAAGTGAATGTTGCAAAGTTATTATTAAAAATGAAGGTTTAGATAATTTAGCATCTAAAGAATTGGTTACAATGTTGTAGTTATAGAGATTGAAGCACCCCAAGGCTTATCATATTGCTTGAATAAAGGATGAGAATAAGTTACTAGTAAGTGAATAATGCCTCATAATGTGTTAGTTATTAGATGATGAAGTATTTTTTGAATGGTTTAGATAATTTTGCATCAAAAGAATTGGCTACAAAGTTGTAGTTATAGAGATTGAGGCACCCTAAGGCTTATCACATTGATTGACTAAAGGATGACAATAAGTTACTAGTAAGTGAATAATTCCTATTAGGAGTGTATGTCATTGTATGGATCTTATACCTAGAGCTATTTTTCCTAAATAAAAATCCATACATATTGGCACCTAGAGAATGAAGAACTAAATAGACAAGTCTAATAATTGTTGTAGAAAGGTTTAATGAGAGAAGGTTTGAGTCCTTATACAATACCTATAGTAGTTATATCTAAGAAAAATAAGAAATGGAGAATGTGCACTGATTCTAGAGCTATAAATATTATTATAGTAAAGCATAGATTTCCATTCTCTAGAATAGGAGACATTATGGATTGTTTGAATGTGGAAAATTATTGCACCAAGATTGAATTGAAGTGTTGATATCATAAGATAAGAAAAAGATAAGGAGATTAATGTAAGACTTCTTTTAAGAAAAATGAAGGTTTGTGTGAATGCTTTGTTATGCCTTTTGGTTTGAATAATGCACTTTGTACTTAAATTATGAGTTTGATGAATGAAGTTCTACATCAATTATTGGGTAAGTTTTATTAATTTTTTCCTTGATAATATTCTAATATTTAGTAAGAGTAAAGAAGATCATTTCATCCATACAAAAAAAGTGTTACAGAGCATTAAGCAAGAAAAGTTGTTGATTAACTTTAAAAAATGTTCTTTTATGAAAGAGGACTTTTCTATCTGAGTCAAGTTATTTCTATTAGTCATTTTGGATTGGCCTACACCTTAGAGTGTCGGTGAATTTAAATATTTTCATGGACTAGATAGTTATTTTAGAAAGTTTATTAGAAATTTTAGTTTCATTTGTAATGTGACGACATACACAATGAGAGGCGATAAAAAAAGAATTTAAATGGACACATGGAGCAAATAAAAGTTTTGAAACTTTGAAACAAAGGGTCAAAGAATTACCTCTATTAGCTTTACCAAACTATACTAAAACATTTGAAGTTGATTGTGGTGCTAGTGAGAATGTCGTTAGAGTAGGATTGAGTCAAGAAGGTAAATCTATTTATAGTGAGAAGTCAAATGATTCTAAAAGGAAATATTCAGTTTATGAACAAGAATTTTATGCTATTGTTTAAGATTTAAATAAATTGAGATATTACATGATTCCTAAGGAATTTATATTTTATACTAATTATAAAACCTTCCAATACTTGGGTAGTCAATATAAGTTGAATCAGAGACATGTGAAATGGGTTGTGTCCTTCTAAAATTTCATATTTGTGTTGAAACATAGAAGAACATAATGTTATGGCTTTGGATTGTATGTGGGACTTAAATGATATTGAAAAATAATTATAGAATAAAAATTCAAGGGATATGGTAGGAGAAAAGGGAGGTGAACTCCCAAAAGTTACATGTGGAGAATAAAAACATCTAAAAAAATTCTCCTTCAGGTTTTTTTTATAAATGCACCAAAATCTTAGAAAAAACTTGTAAAGTGTTAGGATTGATTTGGGTGAGGATTTTAGGGATAGATATTATTTAAACTTTTTCTACATAGAATTTAGAGTCATTCCTAAAAATAATATGAATACCTTTTTAGTTGTGTTGATTAAATGTTTAGCAAAATGCATTCTGATATTGATGTTTATGAGAGTTAAGTTGGGTAATAATGTTAAGATCATAGAAATATGGACGAGAAGTTTAGAGTAATTTTTAAACATATGGAAGTGAGAGAAAAGTGTATTCTTTATTGATTTCAAATGTCCCATCACAAGGCGGAAAGTTACAAAATTAGTTGATATGTGTGCCTCAAGAATTTAGGAGGATTATTTTGCTGGAGTAATCATATAAATAGTATTTCCATAATTATTTTCTATCACTTCATATCTAAAGCTATTGACTTTTAACAACTTTTGTGATGGTACCAAATATGATCTTCATCATCATTATGATTTTACTTGGTAAAACTTTCTTTGAATGAAGTATTTTCATATTTTTCTCACTTATGTGCCCAAGTCTATTTTGCCAAAGCACTTTATCAGAATCTACAACATTCATTTATTCTCCCTACTCAACTCCAAAAACTATTCTTGAACATGTATTTTTCTCAAAATAAGTCAACGTAAAAGGAACAATATAGCCTATACAAACATATAAAATGCCTAGTTTCACACCTTTTGCTACTTCAAGGGAACCTTTTGAAGCCTTCAAATCTTTATTATTAAAAGTAACTATACAAACCTCATTACTGAGTTGTTGTACTGAAATTAAATTTCTACTCAACTTTGGAACATATTACCTCATGTAGTAGCCAATGATTCCCATTATGCAACTTAATTTTAACTTTTCCCTTTCCAACAATCTAACAGGGTTCATTATCCCCCAAATAAACAAGCCCAAGATACCCTTGGAAAAAATCAATAAAATAACCTCTATGAGGCATTGCATGAAATGAAACACCAAAATCTAAAACATGTGAATTATCAATACGTTCTAAAGAAATAAGCAAAGCATCTTCTTTGGATTTTTTATTTACCATATTTTCCTCCATGTTTCCTTCTGACTTATCTTTTTCATTGTTCTTTCAAGTCCAAAATTCTTTATTCTTATGCCCTTTCTTACCATAGTACCAACAATCTCTTGGTTCTCTAGATTGAGACCTCTTCCCCTTTGACTTTCCTCTTGATTTCCCATGATTTCTAGAATTATTTCCTCTCTCAGTCATTTTGCCTCTTCTTTGTACATTCAAAGCACTCCCTGATGTAGATCGACTTGAGGTTTTCATATGAGTTTCCTCACTCAAAATAACACCAATCACATCATCAAATTTTAGGGTATTAGATCCAGATACAAAATTACTCACAACCATTATCAAGCCCTTCTAGCTTTCAAGTAAAGAACACAAAATCAAGAGAGCACTAATTTCTTCATCAAAACTAATATTCAAAAAAGATAACTAACTTTTAATAGTATTAAACTCATTTAAAATGATCTACAATAGATCCAGCTTCTGTCATCTTCATATTAAATAAACACTTCATGAGAAATACCTTGTTTGAAGCAAAGGGCTTTTCATATAGTTTTGCTAGAGTTTCTATCAACTCTTCTATCATCTTTGTTTTTGTAATGTTAAATGTCACTGATCATGCCAAGCATAACTGAATACCCCAAGTGCCCTTCTATCTAAAATCTCCTAGTCTTCATCCATCATAGTTACCTGTTTCTTGGATTTTTCTTCCAATGTATTCTATAAATCCTTCTAATAAAGAGATTCCTCCATTTTGTATCTTCCATAACTGAAATTTTTAGCCATTAAACTTGTCAACCTTTAGCTTACCCTCATCTACCATAGCTCCCACTTGACTATGAGACACCCACTCAACCATGAGACCTTGCTATAAAGGATCACTAAAAACAAAAATGACGACAATCTGCCTAAGAAAAAGTGATAACCATCTAGCTCTTATACCACTCATTAGGAATAACCTCAGATAGAAATAATAGTTACATGAAAATATAACCAATATCAAAAAATAAAATATCGCATAGAAGAGAAGACAAGACACCAAGATTTAACCTAGTTCACCCAATCCTTGGGCTCCATCGACCAACAACAAGTCCAACATTATTATTATTTACAATCTACAATCCCTTATAGCTTAATACTACCACAAGAAGCTAGAATATCACCATTATATTATGAAATCCCTAACCCTAAGCATTTTTGTACAAGATTTTTACTACTTACAAAATTAGGGCTAGAATAAGTTGTCTAATAGAAAAATAGCTTCCCCAAGACCCTACAAGGGTATTACCCCTTGACCCCTTCTTGGGGACACTTCCCCCAAACCCCTTTAGAAATAATCTAGGGAAAGGTTGTGCTAAATAAACCTTTGAGTTTGATTAGGATCCACAATAAATTAGAAAGAAGAATTTAACTCAAGAAGACTTGTCTACTAAAGGATGAAAATCTTGAAGAGGTGAAGAGTCCAAAGGATGCCACTAACTAGATGGATGACCTCAAGTTCCTAGTTGAAGATAGGGAAAATGTTAAGAAGACCAAGTGGTTCTATTCCTCTTTGGTTTTTTTTAATGTGCTAATGGTTGTGTATTTTCTTGTTTTGGCTTCATTGCTATGATCTCACTTGTAATTTAAAGATACAACCTTAAGACTTATCTATATTTTGTTGATCCCAAGTCTTGCTGGGGCTAGACAAATATTTTCTTCTTTACTAGTCTTTGTAAATTTAGTTATGTTGTTCGGGTTGATACTATTAGATTCTCTTCAAACTTATGAAAATTTTAAATTACTTTTGTTATTTTCTAGTACTCTACTATTTGGACTTGATTTTTTTAGTTTTTTCTACTTGGTTATAATGGCCTAGAGTAGCTAAGTTTGTAGTGTATTATTGTTACATGGGTTTAGGACACTTTTCCTATATCTTTTATTCAAGAACATTATAGAGGGCCCTCAAAATAACATTTTGAATCATTAAGGAACTTATAACATCAAGTAAAAAATATGATAGCAACTAATATCAATGTCTAAAATGAACAAATTTATTCTTGTTCAAAAGCTTGATTTATGCCAATTATATATCCAAGATTTTTCACAACTAATAGTATTTACTCTTTTATGTCCTGATTTTGCCCACCCATTCCAAAAATTGATGAGGTGTAGCTTTGAAATTATCTCGGCATGCTTTTAGTTGTAAGTGGCTTAGCATAATTATGATCAACAATGCACGAGGATATTATTTCACTTTCCTTATTTTCATTAACCTGATTTTCTCCACAAGTTTGTTCTATAGATCCATCTATAACCATTCCCTTACATTCTAATTTTTTCTTATCTCCTAGGATATTATCCATCATGGATACCTTAATTATGTTGTACCACTCCTCAAAAGTTATAAATACAACCTTCAAGAGGGATATTAAACCCAGACATTAGAATATAATTCTTTTCAAAATAGATGATCTAGCTAGGCAATCTATTGCTAGGATTGTTAGGAGAGATATTTCAATTACAAAATCACTTGGAGAATAAAAAATGATATGATTGAAACTTTTATTTTTTGTCTCTTTCATGCTAAAGTAAATAAATAGGACATCAATGCTCTTTGTTAATAAATATTTGTGAGAATGTGACTCAAAGGGATCAATAATATAGTTTAAGTATTAATTACAAAGGAGAAATTCCTTACCCTAAGGTATACGTAGAAGCTCCTATGAGAACTTAGGAATATTCTCATATCAATAGAAGAAGAATCACTAACATCACTGACACTTCAACCTTTGAACATTTATGGTCAGGTATGACAAGAAACATCAACTTACTTTTTAAATTGTTCAATATTATAAAGGAAGACAAAAATCTTTTTCTACAAGAATAAATTAAAGCCTATAATTATTGCATGTCCTCATCTATAAATCTTAGTAACCTTGAAAAGATTGAATTTATCTTAAAAAAATCTAAAATCTATTAAAGATAACAAGGAAAAGAAAGGATTGTTGAAGACTTGGATTCTAAAGATTTTAACAATGAGATTATAGTAATCTATTGCATATGAGAAGTAGCTAGGGATTAAGCTTCTTAGGCTGGTTTTTGTTTTAGAAATAATAATTATGTTTAATAAGACATATTTATTATTTTGATGTATATGTGACAATACATCTCATGGTAATTATCAACTTTTAGTATTCTATTCTATAACTTATTAAACTTTAATGCTAATATGTTATGGTGTGACTTGTTTCCTATATAATTTTGGGTTAATCTTTAGTTCATATTGATCTCTATTAGCTCAAGTTCATAGGGTTTTATCCAAACAATATATTCATTTTATCAGTTGTATTTTTTTTATAATTTTATTTATATTCCCTTCCTTCATTTCTCTATTTTATAATTAGACCCAACATTCTCTACCTATATGTTTTCTTGATCTTGGGTTCTATCCATTACTTCATCTATCCATAATTTAAGATATTATATTTGAATTTGCATGCAATGTTAAGACTTTTATTAAAAATCTAATTGGGTAAGCACACAATGTTTTCATTAATATAGATATGAAGTTTTAAGATCTCATATAAGCACTAGACAAGCATGTTTAAAGAAAATTCCTAGTTCCCCTCAAGTTATAAAATATAATCTCAAGCAATTGTCAATAAGAATGTCTTCTATTTAGAATGTTTATAATATAATTAGGTTCCCAAATGTAGTGTTTAAGAACAAGATTTATCATTTTTCCAAAGGAAGCATAGTAAGTGAAAAGCCCAAAGTATGAATCTAAAGTATATATTCTCTAAATATAATAAAAGTATTATTTTCTTCAAATGGAATCAATTGTAAACTACTAATATCAAAGAACAAATTTATGTTAGAGATCTTCTCAAAAGTACCCCCAAATGAGGGAAAATGTACTCTCAAAATGTATCTTTTTTTAATTATATGTAACGGAAGAAATGCTTAAAGACATTTTTTCCATGAGGGGCATTTGTATATGTATAGTAGATAGGACATGTATGTCCCAAGAGAGACCAAGCATTTTGTTCCCCGCTCTTTTTCTCTTGATACCTGCATTTTGAATGGGGACAAATCTAATTATATAAATATATGTAAATGAAATTAAATTTTGATAATTTCTTTCTATCAATTAAAAGAGAAAATGAACTAATTTCATTACATTTTTTTTAAAGATAGTTATAATGATATTATATTTAACAAAATGTAAATCATGATTTATTCAACTCAAGTTGTACATAATAAAAAAACATGTCAAGAAACAAGATAGACAAAAGTGTGTTTTAATCTTGATGTAAAATATTTTATGATTCCATTTCTAATAATGATGAAATGATGGTTTGATATTATAGTTTTTGGTAGTTGATATGTTTTTGTATATTTTCTTCATTTTATAAGTATATCACTACTTATCAGTTTGTGAATCACAAGCATACATCCATGTATATTTTAGGCCATAATGCCATGTGGATTCGGAACTTTAGGAAGAGAAGTGCATCTCATTAAGACACAAATAATTCCTTCTGAGACAAAATTGTTTCGATTAGGTAAAAGCAAGTTTGAAGGGGACCCGAAAATTGCATACAAAAAGTAAAAAAGTCAAGAACTAGTTTTACAGGGACAAGTAACCCATAGTTTCAAAGTAAAATTTGAAGGCTAGTTTTACAAAGACCAGCAACCAAGTCAAGTTATTTTTACATGGATCAGCAACCATCATGATTCAACAAAAATAGTAGGGGCCAAAAGACTAAAAACAAAGACAAAAACTTAAAATAGGTCTTTAATAGCTCTAGTAAAAGAAGAGCCTAAGGGAATGACCTCTTTGAGAGAGTCATGAATTCTCTTCAAAGGAATTTGGAGGTTAGTTTTCTTGGTACTTTGTCTAGTGCACCTTCTCAGACCACCAACCAACATTGAAGTATGATCAATTAAAGTTGCTTCATCTAGAGAGGATTTCCCTATTGATGTGTCAACAACTAGGATGGATGAAGTAACACCTTGCATCCCCATTTTGCTATCCTTTACCAATTTTTTTAGAGAAGCTTCATACTCATAAAGTTTAGTTGGGATATCCCCAACTAGAACTTCTAGCTCCATCTGCTTCTTTCTTTCCTCATCTAGCTTCTCCTCTAAACTTACAGACTTTTCCATCAAGGAAGAAACTGAAATGTGGATTTTTTTAATTTCAATGTACATCCAATTGTCTAGATCCATCATAATATTGACTTTTTTCAAAAATTCCAGTACATTGTCATAATCTTTTAAATCTTGGGCATCCTTAGAAACGAAAAATTGTTGAGGCATTTCCTTGAATTCCTCGGTGTGCACAGTGGGCATACCATGATTGGTATCATCATGGATATTAATAGAAAAAGGGATATCAATAGACACAAGATCAAGGGTAAGGGTATTTATAATAGGGGTCACAACAATCTCTTTTTAAAGAGTTTGGGAGGTCTATTTGATGACCTCATCTATGTTTTTAGTATTGGTATCCTTCGAATCATTTATACCCTCCATTCGCACCAAAATTTCACTATCCTCATTAATGGTAGCATATTTTGTCTTGAAACTAGAGATAAACCTTTTAATTATTCTATGCTTTGAGGGGAAAATATCCTTACCCTTATAAGAAGAGTGCTTACCACACTTGCTGATAGTACTTGGGGAGGAAAGTAGAGAATCATGAGCTGAGGTTTCATCCAAATCTAAATCTAAATCCTTGTTCTTAGAATAACGCCTATTACTCATGGTCTGGACTATGTCATCATCCAAGGGAGCTTTGAAATCCTCCAAATCTTTTGAGCTATGCTCAAAGTCTATTTACATTGACAACTACTTTTTTTTTCAGCAAAGAGTCACCAAGAATTTTCTTTTTGCTTGGCAAGCCTTCCTCTTCCCTCTTCTATTTGCTACTAGAAATAGAAATAGAGTGAGCATGGGTATTGTCATCATAAAACTTAGTGATAAGAAGGATGAGACCCTCGTGGATAATAGGTCTAGAAGCCTTTTTCTTATGGGCTTTAAGCCCAGAGAGGAGAGAATTTTTCAAGTAATAAGGGAATAAAATTCTTTTTTGTAGTGGAAATGATTTAAAAGGAAAAGTGATAGAGATGTACTCTAGAAACTTTACCATCTAGAATGAAATACATCTGAACACAAGTGAGAACCTCTTGCTAGATATCCTTAATTTGAGAAAAGTCATAAAAATTACCAAGCTTAACCAGTTTAGCATCCTCTTGATCATTTTTGGGAAAGTGCTAAACTACCTCTTTGGAATCTTTCTTCTACTTAAAAATTTCCATTCCTTCATTTGGCAGCCCAGTAACTTCAGCAATGAAATTAACATTAATGGTGAATTGTCTTCCATAGAGATTAACCTTATCACCATCCCAATCTTTGTAGAAGTTGTCTATCACATGAGGTTTGTAACCATGAGGTTTCTTAATGAAACTAGTCACTTTTCATTTCTTGAGTTGATGCCATACTTATTTCTTCTTTTTCTAGTAGTGACACTTCTTAGGTTCATATTTTTTCACTTCCCCAGCTATATTCAAAAAGAGAGTTTCTTGCAGAATGTTGTGACTAAAAAAAACATAGAGCAAAGCACCAAGTAAAGTTCTACATATTACCTCTTCAAAGCCCAAAAAATACTCATAATCCTTTGAGATTCTGAAAGACATGCAAGCATGTAAAGCATTCCATTTAAAATAATAAATGGAAGCATTAAAGATTTGATATGAGGATTCCACAGGCATACAAAATATTGATTTTCCCTTCTTGAGATATGTTTCTCTCATAATTACCCTTTTCTATTAATATTTCATCCATGCTTAGCTAGTTAGTCATTGTGACGATATCATTACTTTGAACTATTAGGTTTGCCATCCAATCCACCTACATGTTCTTTCATGGTAGTTATGAGAAATGAACACATTATGGAAAAAGTTGAGGTCTTCTTTCCTTTCACTAAGGACGTTAGAAATATTCCATGTAGGGTCATGTTTATTGTTTAAGATATTGACTATATTCCTAGAGCCACCTTCAAACCAGAGGTTCCTGTAGCCAGTATCTTTAGCTAGCTTGATCATGTAATGTGCCCCTACCATCTCATCTTTATGACTAGAAGTTATACCAAGGGGGATTGCCTAAGCCATTATGATATTGTAATTATATTCCCTTATGACACCCCCATAGCTAGCCTTGCAAAGGTTCCCTTTGGAAGCCCCATCAAAATTATCCTTAATCTATCCATTGGGAGGAGATAACTAGATGGCATTCTCCCTCAAATTGTCCTTTTTAACTATGCAATTTTGGCTAGGATGCTTCATGTTGAGATTACTTCAGGGAACAAAATGAGGAAAATTTTGCCTTTAAGTTTATGATAAGTTGTTTACCTATAACCTAGGAGGGGGTGCTTGTATCTATGAAGATTATGCCATTCCTTTCTTTCCATAAGCCCCTACAAATATGGGGGAATGAGTACCACCAAATGGTGCTAACAAGTTCTCCTATGAAGGGACTACACTAGTTTAGAAAATTGTATGCAAGATTGTCTTGAAAGGTCCATTGAATTTCCCAAAAATTCAAAATTTCATTCCAAATATCCCTAGCATAATAGAAATTAAGAAAAATATGGTTGACAGATTCCATATCCTTCCTACAAAGATAAAACCAATTGGTAATGATCATCCCTCTTTTTCGAAGATTGTCTATTGTGAGAATTTTGTTATAATAATGAATAAGAAAGGAAAGATGAGATCCCTTTTCCTAAGCCATCTAGATGGAGAAAATAAGTTAGAGGAAGAACCATTGACCAGGACAACCAAGGAAGCCATTAAAACAAGCTAAGAAATGAGCTGGATACATTTGTTACTAAAACCAAAAGACTTTAAAATGTTAAATAAGAAACTCTAGTCCACATGATCATAAGCCTTTGATAGATCCAACTTCATGAAGAACCCCTGGTTATGAGAAGCCACCAAAGAATGACTATTTTCATGAGCAATAATAACCAAGTCCAAAATTTGACGACCTGGGACAAAGCCAATCTATTTAGGGGATATGATGTCCAGAAGAATAGCAAGGATTCTTAGACAAAATTGTTATTTTATCGCAAATTTTAAATTTTTTTATTGATTATCAATTATTATTTTTATTAAATATTATTTTATTAGTATTTTTCTATTGGCTATTAATATCAATAGTTAATTTTGTTATATTGAATCCTAAATAATATCTCTATGAGTATGATGCTCCTTATCTCACATTGGTTAATACTTCTCTTAACCTTTAAACATTTTAGTTTTCTAACTCTATTCTACATATTTAAAATGGTGAAATGAGTAAATAAAAAACTTCTTGTACTATTTATCAATAAAATTTCTTAGTTACCTTGTAACAAGACCATCATTTGAGTTGTGTAATTTGTCATGTTTTGCTTAGGAAATCCTTTGTTTGTGCAAGATATGTATGTTATGGGTAATGTTTTACAAAAATATGTATAGAAAAAGTTTTTCATTTGAATATTGATTTCTCATTTCATTTTTATGAGTGAACATGCAAGTTATTTAACACATTTATTAGTACTATTTGGTAGGCTAAATAGTGTTGTACATATCTATCAACCAATTAGAAGTTGTCCATTTTCTTATTTCTTATCACCTTTATGTTTACATGATAAAATTTATAAATTTTTAAGTTTATAATGTTGACAAATGATTTATTCCTTGGGTAGATCATTTGAAGAATTATTGTGGAGACTTTTTTGACCCTATTTATACTGCATGATTTTTGAATTTTCTTTTGTATTTATAGATAAAAATTTGAATATATTTTTTAATTGCTTTCAAAGTTAGAAAATAATTAAGATTTTCAATAGAATTTTATCTTTATATGATTTGCGTAGTGTATTTTTTCAAAAAAAATGATGTAAATATAAAAAATTAGAAATATATATTTGAATATGATGTATACTTATTTTTATTTATAAATTTAAATAATTAATTTTATTATATATTAATTATGCGTTAAATTTTATTTTATTTTATCATAATGAATTTTTGTTTAAATTTTAATAGGTGATATTATCAATAGTTTGATATAAGAAATTAAAATAAATAATTTAAACATTTTTTAAGATAATTCTTCTATTTAATAATCTAGTTAAGAGTTTAATTGAAAATCAAATTTATAATAATTTTTCATTTTTTTAAAATAGAAATAAATTACTTAAATTAAATTAAAAGATTATAATAGTTATATTTAAATCTTAACTTTCTTATTATTTAAAAAAAATAAAATTAAAACTATATGTTAACTGATCTCTAAATTTCTATAGTACTAGTTCTACTTAGTTTTTACTATAAAGATAAGTACTTAATCACTATATGACACTGAAAAATTAATATATTTTTTCACCACTCTATTGTGGCGAAAGATATACGTACATTAAAAAAATGCCTGAGCTCATGTATGATACAAGTGCCACGTAGTGGCATGTACTTGCCTTCATAGTTTGGCAACCAATTATAATATAATTTTAGTTTAATAAATAATTATAATATAATTAAAATAATTATGTTACATTCTAAAGGTATTCTATTATTTAGTTATTTAATATTAAATTTAGTATAATAAAGGAATAAAATATATGTATGAAAAAATTCAAAATCATTTGTTTGAATTTTTACTCTTCAATATGTTAAATTATATTATAAATATCTCTTAGTATATGTAATGAAAGTTATTTGTTTCTTTTATAACAAAATTTTAGATATTATAAATAATTTAAATATTAGTTAATGAAAAAGTAAATTTATTCATTTAATTGTAGTTATGTACTAAAATTGATAATAAAGAAATAGATTGAATTATATGAAGCATTCATAAATTAATTTGATTTATAAAAATTAATTCTTTTAATCTATATATATATATATATATATAATAATTACTAATTAAATAATTACTATTTTTAAATATTTTGATTGAACATTTGAAATCATTATTTAAACTATTATTAATAGAATGACATGATTTCAAGTTACAATTTACAACTTAAGAATTACAATGCAATCAAAAGATTATTGATATTAAACTTGTCTTTTCAAAAGTATATATTAAAGTCAATAATGAGATAAAATTTCTAATAAGGGAAAATATGATACCTCAGTTTACTCACCCACACCAATTATTCACATGATTTTGTTATCAAATTTTGAATTTAGTTTATTAATTAATGATAATTAAAAAGATATTAAATCATTTGAAAATTTAATTATCAAAATATTAATTAATTATGTTAAAATTTATATAATTAAAAATTTATGATTGTATATGATTTAATTCTACATGAAGCAATTCAAATATTAAGTTATTAATTTGTGTCTCAAATTTTACATTACAAAGTTTTTAGGTTATTTCTCTCACACTATCCTCTACAATATTGTTTCCTTGTTCGAATCATTTGAATTTTAATGCTTTGATATATATATATATATATATATATATATATATATATATATATATATATATATATATATATATATATATATATATATATATATATATATATATATATATATATATATATTTACATTTGAAATTATATATTTTACACTAATAGTTATATATTCATACACTAATAGTTATATATTCATATTATTATGTTTGTATGAAAAATTGGGAAACAACAAAAGGATATCAGAAAAATGAATGTTTACAAATTTTAGTGTGGACGAAAATCTTGCCGAAAATAATGCAATATGGAGGAAGTCTGAAAAAAGTGTCCCTATAACACAAATTGGTTTGAACCAATCAAAGTGTGAATAAATAGTTTTTTAATTATAAAATAAATATAAATATAAATATAAACTTTGTAAAAAGTAATTGTTATTTAGAAAGCAAAAAAAATAAAGTGTTGTGATTGGTTAAACTTAATTGAACATTTAGGCAAATTGAATGCAATAGTATTGCCTACAAGTAGTACAATAACAAAGGGCTAATGGAAAAAGCTAACTACGAAAATTTAGTCATCCTTTCGTAGGTTGTAAGATCCAGCGCAACACCACATATATTTGAAATTATATATTTTACACTAATGGTTATATATTCATATTATTATGTTTGTATGAAAAATTGGAAAACAACAAAAGGATATCAGAAAAATGAATGTTTACAAATTTTAGTATGACAAAAATAGGAGGAAGTCCAAAAAAAAGCGTGGGTATAACACAAATTGGTTTGAACCAATCAAAGTGCAAATAAATAGTTTTTAAATTATAAAATACATATAAATATAAATATAAACTTTGTAAAAACTATTGTTATTTAGAAAGCAAAAAATAAAAAATAAAGTGTTTTGATTGGTTAAACTTAATTGACCGTTTAGACAAATGCAATAATATTGCCTACGGATCGAGAGAATATTACAATCTTTTATTTCTCCATGAAAACCATAAGCTTGTATCACTTGATCACATAATTATATTTGATCAGCATAAATCACAATGATCATCCAATCTCTCACCCAAATTAGGACATAAAGAATATACAAAAGCGTCATATTAGAATTTTTTTCTAAAAACAAAGTCTGTGAACATTCGAGGATAATGTATGTCTTTCAAGAAGAAGTAACTGCAAGTAAATTTCCATAATAATTATATGAAAGAAAACATTCTAGTAATCCGAATCTCTTCTAATTTCTCTACTCTCTTCATTAGCGATTATCCACCCTCAGTCTCTTTGCGTGTAGCAGATCAAGTATTCAAAGTTGGCCTCTCTGGTCCAGACAGCATAAGTGAAAATTTCTCCTCCAATCTTTCTCCAGCATTGCAACGAACCCTCTTTAACAAACTCCCACATAGAAAACCTATAAAATAATTTGAATGTGTTGATTGTATTATATATGGCATTCCTGTTCTTCCCTTCTACTTCCATGTTAGATGTTTGGTTGGAATATTATAAATTTAAAAACATTTTCTTACTCAATAGAATTTCAAAGATATATATTATTAGAAAAACAAACCCATTTAATTCTCTTTTTGGGTGGAGCTTAGGGTTCGACTAGTAGCAAAGATTCATTGCCAAGGATTCAAGCAACAAGTTGTGCAATATTTTGCATTTATTCTCATCAATCTGATTTATAAGTAGAGACTGATGTAAGAATGCATTCAATGATAAGTTTATAAATGAGAGTTTTGAATCAAATGCATAGCCAAGCCGAGAAGAAAAAGCCTACTCATCAAAAAATGAAAAGACTAATGTGGGTGACAGAGACTAATTTATGGCAGGTATTTATCTCTTCCTTTTTAGTTTCTTTTTAAAAGTTATGATGATCTTTTTATTAATCATTAACCATTTGCTTTAGATTTTGAATGGATTTCAAATTGTGATATGAATATCAGGATTTAACTATGTGATTTTTGAGTCAAACTCGATGACCCATGTTTCATGAGTAGTGATTCATCATGAATCCATCTCTCATGAGAATAAATGGAACACTTAGCACTCATTGGATCTAGGTGATGCTCACAGGGGTGAAGCACCGGGACTTCCCGGGAGGTCACCCATCCCAGTACTACTCCAGCCTGAGCGCGCTTAACTACGGAGTTTCCTCCATAGTTTAACCCAAAGCTTGCATTTGCAAGCTTTGGGTTAAACTATGGAGGAAACTCCGTAGTTAAGCGCGCTCAGGCTGGAGTAGTACTGGGATGGGTGACCTCCCGGGAAGTCCCGGTGCTTCACCCCTGTGAGCATCACCTAGATCCAATGAGTGCTAAGTGTTCCATTTATTCTCATGAGAGATGGATTCATGATGAATCACTACTCATGAAACATGGGTCATCGAGTTTGACTCAAAAATCACACAGTTAAATCCTGATATTCATATCACAATTTGACTAGCTATGGAAATTATCTCCTACTTATGGATTTCAAATTCTAGTAATCTAGAGTGAGTATTAACAAAATGATAGATTGTTCATAATTATCAATCAATAATTATTAGATTGATATTGTTTATGATTATGAAACTAAGATTTCAGACACATATGAAAGATTCAACACCATTACAACTGCTTCTTATTCATTTAATCAAAGTTTCCAGCTCCATGATTTGCATATATTTTAGGATTTGTGTAAGAATTTACATATGTTTTCATTAATGTTACAGGTTTTATGATCTTGCAACCCTATCAATAACCGCAAACATGCACAACTACAAGGATATGGTGGCAAAAAGTTTATCTCCAGTTTTTGAATGCAAAAAGTTTATTATTTTGGTGTCTTAGCCTTTTAGGGCAGAGTATTGATGAGATATAAAGAAATCAAATCTTCATTATTTATAAATTTATATGTTAATAAAATATATATATATTTAAATTGTCTATTTTTAAAAAAATTAAGTTTTAGAAATAAAGAAAATAATTTAAGAGAATATAAATATTAAAGCATAATATTTTAAGCAACAAAAAATTATGGGTTTGTCATAATTATTTTTAAGAAACTCAATAATTTAGAAAATCACTGGATTTTAGCAAGAAGTTTAGTTTTTTCATTCATAAATTCATATAATTGTAAAAAAACATATAAAAATATTAGTTTGATGATTTATGATTATAGAATATTTTTAGTTTTTAGTATGAATTTATATATTATATAAAATAGTTATTGTTGTTTTTAAGTTTTAGCCCATTGCTTGCTACATTTTATTTGTCATTTATAATATAAGTATCTTCACTATACGAAAAATATATTCATCACATCCTTGATTATTTTGTATACAAATATTTATCTATTTTTAAAAATATTTGAATATAAACTCATATTTATCAAATATTTTACATTTAGTTATTTAAATAAAGATAAATTAAATCTATATTTAGATACATGAATGAGTGCAAAATATTTTTTATTACATTATTTTTGTCACTTATCTAAAAGAATAAGTTACATATTAAGAAATAAGATGAATCAATTAAATCAATGCAATATTCCTTTTTATAAACAATAATTTATTTTTTTTGTCATTCTTGATGAGAGTTTTGAATTTCAATGTGGGAGAGATAAAGATAATGAGAGATAAGAATATTATAAATTCAACTAAATATAATAAGATATTGAAGATGCTAATTCCAAAAATCTAATCTAAATTCAACTATATGTAAACTTGACACTATACTAAATTTAAACCTAATTAAAACCTAAACCAAAATATTCAATTCTAACAATGAGTTTAATTGCATCATAATCTCAAAATAAAACAACTAAAATACTAAACCTAATTGTATATTAAACCTTGCACTATAAAAAATTAAATCCTAACCCTTAACACAATTGAACACTAAATAAAATAAAACCTTTATCCTAACACCAAAGAAAATTTAATACCTAACCCATCCCTAATTTATAATTTTATAATTAATTTTCTTTTTAAATTTGATTGTTGATCTCTAATACTAAGTTGTCTATTAATGTCTAACACTTAGTCATTTCCAAGATAGCATTGGATGGGCATCATTATGACCAATCCATCTAGAGAAGACCGAGCTAAGGACTTTTTTATATTCTATCAGAAGCCAAACATGTCAAAAGTTGTTGAGCACCCTAGAAGAGACCAACGTAGTCAAGAAGATGAGTAACATAGAAGAGATTGAGCATTTGGAATGTCAATTAATGTTGAATGAGTCACTATATGTTGAGTGGCATCATGAATATTAGTTATGGTCGAGTGTCAAAACATTCAAGTGTTGAGTAAAATAGTTTTGACATATGAGATTTTAACTACACAAACAATTATGTAAATCATTTTAGTCAAAATTTAAATATTGTAGAGACATTTATGGAGGAAGTTATACATTTTATCAAAAAGGCATTAGTCTCAAGAAAAGAAGATTAACCGATTAGAAAATCAAAATGGAAAACCAAAAAAGGATGATATGTAGATCGATGATTCTAATCTAGAACTTTCTATGATTATCTATTTAAGATAGGTTTGACCCTAGGATCATAATGAGAAATGGTTTATGAGAGATGAAGTGTGAAGTGTGAGGGAGGAAACAAGCTTAGTACAAAGTGAAGGAAGACTACGTCTGAAAGGAGATCAAACAAAGAACCTTGGTAGTCAAGGAGAAAACATAGATATCAAATAAGGAGATCTAGTCAATATTTTGAAGAGAGGTGATCGCTAATAAGATTTTAGACAAAATCAAAGGATTGGGTATTGAATTAGGTTTAACAAATTGATTCAAGGAAAATCTCTTTATAGAGTGGTCCTAACACACCTATTCAAATCTCCTAACAGAGTCCTTATTTATTGTAAGTGTAAAATCCTTTAATCGAGTAACACCTAATAGTCTTACACACTTTTAATAGAGTAGACTCCTCATAGGGTAGATCATCAAAAATTATTAAATTCTACCCCAAATAGTAAAACTTTATTGTTGCAACAATAAAGATTTGTGTATTTCATCCCCACCCTAGTTTTACCTTGAAGTTGAAGTGTTTTTGGGTTACCAAATTTATTGTGTTATGTGTTGATATTTTTCATGGATGTGATGCTTAGATAGATTTAATTTCAACATTACAAGTTTATGTTTATATGATATGAGGCCTAAGATATGAGATGGATTAGGTGTGAATTTATTAAATTGTTTTATTAGTGAAGATTTTTATAGATCATGATTCACCCCCCTCCCCCCCACGCCCTCAATATCTTTTTTCCCATTAACATTTCCAATAATTGGTATTAGAGCCTAGTTCTATTGAATAAAGTCTAACCAGTTGAGAGCACAATGTCTTGAAATAGAGGAATACAAAATGGGAAAATTTATTGAGAACCAGATGATTGAAATTGATATCATATTGTAGCAACTTGAAGGATCAAAAGATGAGTTAAGGAAATCCTTAAAGAAAATGAAATATTTGGCCTTCCAGCAAAATGACACACTATAAAAGGAATTTGATGTCAAAGGATTGCTTAATAGTGGAAATACTGATGATAGTGATACAACAATAGTAGATGTACTAAAGAAGAATAAAATTCTAAACAAAGAAGTCAAAACTCAAAAGAGAATAAGAAATTCAATCAGTAAGATTATGTAAAGTTACTAAATAAAAGAAGAAAGCTGAAGAAGATAAAATTCAAATTGATACCATACTCGAGAAAGGATAATTTGATGTGTAGAAGCTTACAAATAGTCTGTTGGAAATGATGAACCCATTTTTAATTGCAAATTAGGAGTTGAATAAAAAGGATATGGAGATCACAAATATGAGATTACAAAATGAGAAACTAAGTAATGAGTTGAAATCTAAGAAATAACTTCTAGAAAGAATGAACAAACTGAGTGAAGTTATTAGACACTAAAAAATTGATGAGATCTCCAAGGTCATCCAACAATACTTCTAGTCTAGGACATGTCATGAAATCTCCATCTATTAAGGAAGGAGAATCATCAAAGAGTGGTAAGCAAAGAAATGAAAAATAAAAGACAAGTCTACTTGTCATCATTGTGGTAAACTTGCACCTAATGCTAACATATGTAGAAGAAAAATGGTATGAAAAACCCTAAACCTAAGTTTACTTATAATTAAGTATTGGTCTCAAATTGATTTTGATGACTGAATGTCAACACACTTAGCCACTTTTCATAAAGAAGTCGAGTACACTATATATGCCAAGCTACACTATATGTCGAGCTAGAATTCCAATAGGTGTCGAGTGATCTTTAGGTGTCAAGCAATCTTATGGCGTTAAGTGAAGATCAAGTGCCAAGTGAATTTAGGTGTTGAGTGAATCATATGAGCCAAGTGATATATAGGTGTTGATTTACAATTGATGCCAACCAAGTTAGAGTGCTATAGGAACCAAACAAAGTAGAATCATAGATGTGTCGAGCATGAGTAATCTAGTATGTGTCGAGTAACATAGAATCATCATATGAGTTTCTTCCTTCACAAACTTGGATGTAAACCATTTTTTGAGCCAACATAGAAGGATCTCAAAGGATAATAAGGATAAGAATGAATCTATGCAATCAACATGCAACTAATAAGAAAAATGGAGAAGGCCTGAAACCAATAAGAAATGTACAAAGAATGAGCAAGATTTAAAGTTTCAATATGAATGGTAGATCCATACCTAACCCTAAGTCTTTGTAATCTTTAAAAGGAGGACAAAAACCCATTGTATGTGTGGATGAGAGTAGAGTATGGGAAAACTATAGCAAAATTTAGTGGGAAGAATGAAAAGACTTAGAAGAATAGAGCAATATTGCAGCATCAAGTTTATTAGAAAAAACCAAAGGATACCAATAGATATCACATGTCAGAGGATCAAAATCTAAATGAGTAGAACTAGTGCTTGAAATCAACAATTTGAGATTGTAAGCAATCAAGTTTATGAATCTAATACTCTTTAGCAATTGTATTAGAAAATGAAAATCCTATGTTGATAGGTTAGCTTAATGGCTAAGTTGTAGGTTCTTTGAAGAGGTGGTAAAATCCTTTAACGGGGTGACACTTCATGTAAAGTGTTTGTAAATCCTTTAACTAGGTCATTATTGATATAGTGTAAAGCCTTTAATAGGGTAGGCCGTTCATAGGGTAGACCATTACAAGTGGTCAAACATTATTATTGTAGTGATTTTGTGGGTATCATCCCCACCCTATTTTTACCTTCTCATTTTGAAAGTTTTTTGGGTTACCAAAATTTGGTGTTATGTGTTGTTGATACATGTGTTTACTTTGTGCTTATTTGATATGTTTACATGCATGCAATGTACTTTCAGTTAAAAGTTTTAATGGATAAAATGTATTACTTCTGATTCACCAAACCCAACCTCCCCCCGCCCAGAAGTATTCTTCCCATTTGATTATTTCAACAATTGGTATTAGAGCTAAGTTCTCACAAGGAGCAGCCTAACAACTTAGAGAAAAGATCTTAAGATGGAAGTCTTCAAACTTGGGAAGATCATTGAGAATTAGCTGATTGATGTACAACTTTCTCTACACATGCACATCACAAGCTGAATATGAAGGACATTGAGATCTCTACACTAAAGATACGAAATGAAAAATTTCAAAATGACCTAAAAAAAGAGAAGGAAGTTGCAGAAAACTTCAACAAACCCAATGAGGCTATCAAGTACTTTATGCAGCTACTAATATCACTAAGGGCTAGTAATGATACTTTAGGACTTGGTTACACCAGCACTGAACAAGGAGAATCATCCAAGATTGCAAAAGAAAGGAGTAACAAAGGTAAGGACACTAAACCCACTTGTCATTTCTGTGGTAAAAATGGACACACTACTAATGTATTTAGAAGTAATAAGAGCAATCATCATGATAAGCCTAAGAATGCAAGCTATTGTCATAAGTGTAAAAAGCAAGGACATCAAGCACATGAATGTAGGACTAGGACTATCAGACCACCAAGATTTGATAGTCACTACTACAATTGCAAGAAACATGGACATAGAGCTTTTGAGTGTAGGTTAAAGCCTATATGGACATCAAATTAGGCAACAAGAGAAGGTAATGATGGTCATCACTACAATTGGGACTATAACACTAGGTATAGCTATCAATACTGTTAGGAATATGGACACATCCTTGACAATTGCATAAGGACACATTTTAGAGGGAACTACAATAGATGGTTAAGTCAAACCACATGTTTCAGTTGCTTGAAGATTAGTCATACCAACAGGATTTTCCCAACAAAGTCAAAGGCACCCAAGTTAGAAGTCAACAAAGGAAAAGAGAAGGTAGATGTTGAAAACATTAGAGGGCAAATGAACAAGACTTCGAAGAAGAAAGATGAGTGTAACACATCAAATGAAGGGATCACTTTACCCAAGAGGCCAAATGGTCACACCGCATCCAACTAAGCACGAATAGGAGTATGGGACTGATATACATAGTTATATCATGCATCAGTCCCAAGAAAAACAAGTACTACAAAGAAGAAAACAACATGAATCAACATGCAAAGACAAAACTTAAAACTTTAGCAATTGTCACCGAGCTATCCTTAGATGTCAAGTAAAGCTCTAGTGGATGTCGAGTTGCCAATAGTGATCGAGTTAATAGTTAGTGCTAAGTAATGGAAAGCCAATGGAAGCCAAGTCATGTTGAAACTTTCAAGAGCTGAGTGTATAGCTATATGCACTAAGCATTTAATGCTAAGTTTTGAAAGGTGTAAGGTCAATTTTCAATCATTTGACACCATTCAAATGCAGAGCAAAGACAAGAAGAGCATAGAAGAGATCAAAGAATAGAATTGTAGCCATTTGCACAAATTTCAATAGAGATCAAGCATAGAATTCATTGAGCTAATGTATTCTTCAAGTGTCGAGTTGCGTAGTGTTAAAATTTAAATCTTTTAAAATCCTAAATTAGTGAAATGGCTTCTAGCTCTAAGAACACAAAGGATAAGGAAGGTCAAGTTAGTTAGTAATGAGGTCAAATAGCCTGAGTTTAGGCCAATCCCTAAAGTCACCTATAAAAATAACCCTACTAGCATATTATCCATTATTCCACCTAAAGTTGTTATGGTACAGGATGTGAGGAAATGTTACAACTATAAGATAGGTGCAGTTGGAGACCTTGAGATTTTTCAAGTATATTAGAAGCTGTGTGATAATAGAATTTTGAAGGATGAATTTCAAATATTCAAGAAAAAGGGTTTAACCCATGCCCTGGTTTACCCCACAGGTTTTAAAACTAAATTGATTAGAATTGTTCTTAGCAGAATACACAATGGTTGTTTGTGGCTGGAAGGAGGACCCATCAGAATAAAGAAGAGGATAGTGCATAGGGTTATAGGATTTCCAACCCTAGATCTGCCCAAGACCCTGTGTAGTGATTCTAAAGAAGCCATTGAAAAGAACATAGGGGCTAAATGGAATTAAAGGGGCATGACAATTGACACTATCATAGATCCCCTTCTAGACTTTTCTATGAGAATCATTTCTCACAAGTTCTATCAATCTAGTGGACTGAACAATGTACCATGTATTGCTTTGGATGTAGCCTACAAACTTGTCAAGAAAGGTCATACATATGATCTATTAGAACTGATGTTGCAACAAATCATGGAGAACCTAGGAGCAATAAGAAGATCTAAAGGTGCTCAGTGCAAGTTTGGTTCAGTCCTTGTCTGAATATTTTTCTATGTTTTGGAAGAATTTCCTTCAATTGGGAAAGTGAACTAGAATTCAAACAAATTTGAAACTACTCAAATCAATGAGTATATTGAACAAATGGGTGACAACTTTGAAGCACAAATGACAAATTATTTTGAGGATTTTAAGAAATCTATGAAAAAAGATTGAGAATACCAATTTCCCTAGTGGAGCAACATGTCAATGACATTTTCTTCTTAGTTGATATTGATTTTTCTTATATCCAAGTAGCAATTCCAAGGGTGAGATGGCTAAGGCCATTAGGTTATGAACTAGATGTGGATGAAGCATCAGCAACAATAACTACATTGCTTGCACATGAAGTTGACAAGACTGCCAAACCTTTTGGCACATATGATGTTGTAAAGTCTAAAGTTGAAATAGAGTTGAAGACAACCTCTATGACTAGGAGAAAAGATAAACTAGCAAAGAAGATAAAGAAGAAATTTGGTGCAGAAATTGAAGGGGCAGCAGATGCTGAGGAGGAGGAAGAAGAAGAAGGTGAGAGTGAAGAAGAAGAACAAGGGCAAGGCCCAATGGAATTAACTCAAGGCTTAGGTGAAGATAAGGAGGAAGGTGCAGAGGAAGAAGAAGCCAAGGAAGCACCAATACAAGCTAAGTCTAAGAAAAAAAAAGGCTAAAACTTAGCCTCTAGCCTAGCCTAAAACAAAGAAGGCTATAGAAACAACTGAAGCCAAGCCAACACTAGTAACCAAAGCTACCACAACAGCCTCTACTCAAAATACCAAGGAGCAATTGAAAGAGAAGAAAAAGGCTATTGAGGAGACTAGTCTAATGGAAAAGAAGAGAAGGAGAAAGTATGTAGCACAACTAGATTTTGATGATGAAGAAAGGAAAAAATCAGAAAATATCGGCCAATTCAGAGTGGTAAGCAATGTTCCTAATTCCAACATTGATAAAATATGTGATAATGTTAGGAAGAATGCAGATTTTTCTGGTTCAAAAAATGTTTATTTTAAGAAATTAAGTAGAGAGGATCAAAATAAGGTAGAGAAGCTAGTGTATGCCATGATGGAAAAATTTAAGAATAAACCTCTTGAGTTAGACAATACTATGCCTAGGGAGTTATATGAGATTATTGAAAAAAAATGGTATTATTGTTTGAAAATGGAAAAGGAAATAAGAGAATCAACACTGGCACAAGTGATGCTTGATTTAACTAGAGGTCAAATAACTAAGGCTAACAAGAAACATGATGGCAAATTTGCACCAAAGTATAGAGCATTTAGCATCCTACAAAACAAAATTGAAGAAGTTGTCTAGAAATTAATAAGAATGTGGAAGTCAATATATAAATTGACTGATGACAAGGATGAAAAAGGAGAAGGAGAGAAGGATGCAGAAGCAAATAAGGCTAAGGCTAGTGAGAAGGAGAAGGAAAAGAAACAAAAAGAGGAAAAGGAAATAGAAAAGAAAGAATAAGAGAAGAGAGAAGAAGAAAAGAAAGAACAAGAGAAGAAAGATGAAGAGGAGAAAGAAAAGGGTTAGGAGGAAGAGACACAAAAGGGAGAACAAATGGAAAAAGCTAAGTAGGGGCAGCAATAAGACCAGAGTGTGCAAGAAACACAATCGCCACCCCATAGCCCTCCTCATGTAACCATCACACCTAAAAACACTATAACTATAAAGGATGTTGTTGACAAATCATGCTAGAACATCAATCCACTAACTACAGAGGATCTCAAGAAGATCCTTCACCAATCCACTCTACAAACACAATTATGCCCAAATCTAGTATTGGTAACTATGGATGAGTTGAAGAAGGCAATAGCTGACTCATCAAGGGACAAGGTGAATCAACAAGAACCACCTTCCATCTCTATAGCTACTAGTACTCAAATTTTAATGCTTCTGCCAAAAATTACAATAATTGATACATCTATAACAGTTGATACCATAGTGCAAAAGCTAAGTGTAGAGATGGTGAAACACATAGAGCAAATAAGACAGCTTGCTACATCTGATCCTATAGTATAGTCAATAGTTACACCTCAGATAATTTTGATTGATCAAGAGAAAATAGATGAGGAGAAGGATGATAAATCAAAAGAAGAGGAGTAGGATGCAACACAAACATTGGCAGAGTTACCAAAAAAAGGAACTCCTACAAAAAATCCTCAAAAACCAAGCAATGATGCAATACCTTTGCAAATCTCTACACCAGGCTCGAGGTCAACCAAAGTGACTAGGGTACTCCACTACAAAGACCCTAAGTTAGATGAAGACATTGTCATACCTACCTATGACTCCAAGACAATCATAATTTAGAAGATCACAAAGATGCATGATGCATTGAATAGGAGAAAGAGGTAAGAAATACTTAGGAAGGAGTATAAACATAAGCAAGCATTGCATGAGATTAAGGACATCTTTATGGATGCCTTCATCTTGTACTCACCAAATGAGACAAAACCTTTAATGGAACAATTGTCAGATATTATTGACCAAGTAACAAGTGAAGACTAGGAGACAAATGTAAAACTCATGGAATGGTTTGAGGAGAAGTTTAAAGGGAAAGTCAATGAGAAAATAGCCAGTGAGATAGCACTATCATAGGTAGAATTGGCCAAGAAGATTGAAAAGGTCAAACCTATACTTGAGAATATCTTCTCATTGTACACCAACCTGTGTGATTTTTCTAATTTCACATAGGAGACAGGCCAAACAATAATGAGCTTGGAGAGAAATCTAAAGATTTCTAGCATCCAACTACCAAAAGACCCAGCTCAAAGTGAGAAGCATTTTACCCAATTGCTTCACACCCAAAATGATTTAGTTGCACTTACAAGTGAAGATCCCAATATAAAGGCCAAATTAATGTAGATTCAATCTTCCATAACCCCACATTTGGAAGTACTTCAATAGGAGCAAGCCTATGCTAAAAATATTTTAGAGAAAGATCCTAATCTTTCTACATTAGATGGACTTGTACATCTTGCCGCAGAGATTGCCATCCAACATAAGTCACTAAAAATTGTTTTGGAGATTGGGATGTAGCTCTTAAGATGATAATGGAGGTCAACAATAAATTTTTGGAAAAAATACAATAATACTCCTTAGTACCCTTTGACATAAGTGTCAAAAGGGGGAGAAATAAAATAAAGAGGGAGATATAATGAGGGAGATATAACAAAGGGGGAGAATAGCCAAAAAAGGGGAGATAATATGTTTTGATAATTATATGTAAGGTAACATAGGTATAGAATACAAGAACAAGGCACACACAAAGAGTAACAAATACACTAGCACAAGAATTTTGATTACATGAATGAAATGGCACAATCAACTTAGGGGGAGTTATAAGAATTTTAAGTTAAGTGTTTTTGACACTCATGTCAAATGGAAAGATTATTGGTCTTAGATTGGTTTTGACAATTGAGTGTCAACACACTTAACCACTTTTCATATAGAAGCTGAGTACACTATATATTTCGAGCTATAGTATGTGCTAAGCTAGAATTCCAATAGGTGTTGAGTGATCTTCAGGTACCGATCAATCTTCAAGTGCCAAGTGAAGATCAAGTGCCGAGTGAATCATATGAGCTGAGTGATATATAGGTGCTAAGTCACAGTTGATGCTGAGAAAGTCAGAGCACTATAGGTCCCAAGTAAAGTAGAATCATACATGTGCCAACCACTAGTAATCCAGTATGTGTCAAGTAGCACAGAATCAACATATGAGTTTGTGCCTTCACAAACTCAGATGTAAACCATTTTTTGAGCTGAAATACAAGGATCCCAAAGGATAAGAATGAATATTTTATATTTCCTATGTAATCAACATGTAGCTAATAAGAAAAATAGAGAAGGCATGCAAAGAATAAGAAAAGTGCAAGGAATGAGTGAGAATTAAATATTTAATATTGATGGTAGATCCATACCTAACCCTGAGTCTTTCTAATCTTTAAAGGCGGATGAAAACCCATTGTATGTGTGGATGAGAGAAGAGTATGGGAAAACTATAGTGAAATTCAAGAGTGAAAAGATTGAGAAGAATAGATTAGTATTGCAGCATCCAGTTGATCAAAAAAAAGCAAGGGATAGAAATAGATATCAGATCTCAGAGGATCAAAATTAGAATGAGCAGAACCAGTGCCTAAAATCAGAAATTTGAGATTGTAAGCAATCAAATTTATGAATCTAATATATTAGAAAATAAAAATCTTATGTTGATAGGTTAGCTTAATAGCTAGGTTGTAGATAATTTGAAGAGGTGATAAAATCCTTTAACAGGGTGACACTTCATGTAAAGTGTTTGTAAATCCTTTAACCAAGTCACTATTGACATAGTGTAAAGCCTTTAACAAGGTAGACCTTTCACATGGTAGACCATCAGAAGAGGTCAAACATTATTGCTATAGTGATTTTGTGAGTATCATCCCCACTCCAGCTTTACCTTCTCATTTTGAAGGGTTTTTGGGTTACCAAAATTTGGTGTTATGTGTTGTTGATGCATGTGTTTACGCTTATTTGATATGTTTACATGCATGGAATTTACTTTTAGTTAAATTTTTTAATGGATAAAATGTATTACTTCTAATTCACCCCCCCACCCCCACCCCCACCCCTCAAAAGTATTCTTCCCATTTGATTATTCCAACTCTAATTTAATTGCAAGAAGCAAGGACACCAAGCATATATATGTGGATAAAATAAAAATGATGCACTTAGATTTTAAGGACATTATTACAACTATATGAAATATGGATATAGAGATCATTAATGCAGATCTAAGAAAAAATCTAACTGGATATCTAAAATGAAAATACATGTTCCTAAGAAAGGTAACTCTTACAATTGGGATTACAACACATGGTATAATTGTAATTATTGTGGAGAGCATGGGCGTATTCCAAATAATGAGACACATTTCAAACGTAACTATAAAAAATAGTTGAATGGAAACCTATTCTATTTTAGTTGTCTTCAGGTTGGACATGTTACTAAGAACTATATAGCCCAAGCACTACCACCAAATAGTGAAAGAAATAAAGGAAAAGGAAAATTTTTGATGAAAAAGATATGAAAATAGATAGTAGAAGTTGTAATAAGTGGAGAAAGAAAAGATGTGATCATCCAATCTAATAGATTAGGTGATCATGCTATTGGTCTTAGATTAGTTTTGACATTTGAGTATCAGCACACTTAACCAATTCTCAAGAAGATGCCAAGTATAATATAGATGTCAAGCTATAGTGTGTGTTGAGTTGGAGATTCAATAGGTGTTGAGTGAACTTCAGGTGCCAAATAAAGTTCAAGTGCTAAGTGATAAGTGATTCTAAGTCACTATAGATACCGTGCAAAGTATAGATGCTGAGCAAAATAGAATTACTATAGGAGCCAAGTGAAAACAAAATTCCTATGTGTGTCAAGCATCAACAACTCGTAAGTTATAAGTAACACAAAATCAACTTATGAGTTTATATCTATTGATGCTCAAAATTGTAGCCAAAATTTTGAGCACTATTGAGAAAATTGAGCCCTATAAATGCTTTTAAATGAGATTGTACTCGATTGTACTTGTGAGGCCCCTAAGGTGTTTAATATCTCTAACACCTTCCATTCAGCCTATCTAAGTGTTTCATGAAGTTAAATCAGCATTCTGAGTCATTTCGTGAAGTCTTGTTTTGAGCATTTATCAAATTTGCATTTTTACCCGTGTAAAACAGCGATAGGAGGCCTTATTTGCAAGTGAATATCTCACACCCAGAAATGTTTTATGATCTTTTGATTTGGAAGTGTCTAGTGTCCATACATGAGAACCAATGTTTCATATTTTGAGTCATTTCAGGTCTGTTTGACTAGGTTTTGAATCCCTCAAAGTTGGTCATTTACTGATGTCATGTTGATATGAAATGCTCAAAATTCTAGGAAGCCCTGTTTGACATGCTATGACTTTTGACTAGTTGACCAAAATGACAAAATTCCTTTTGTATTGCATTTTAGATTTTAGAGAATTATTATGTTTCAAGTTTCAGCTCATGATGAATCTGTTTGATTAGTTTTCAAATGCAATTCCAAACGCAATTTATAACTTTTTACTGGTGTCAGCAAATGCAGATTGTTTGGTACCCCTATTCGAGATGTTATATATTGAGATCTATGATAGGTAAGATTGAATGGATTGTACCACTATCTTTTCCTCCAAAAATACTCCAAGTGTATCAATTTTCAAGTCTTGAAAAATCCATTTGCAAACTTTTCTAGGTCAATTCCATTTGCAAAAATCAACTTTTTCTCATTGTTTCCAGTTAGTAATTTTGAGTAGCTCACTTTGATGGCTTTCCATTTGCATCCTGTTATTTTTCATGAGCCCAAATCATAGATTTATAATTTTCTCATGATAGAGAACCAATGCCCCAAGTTTCATTTTCCCAAGTGTTAGTTTACCTAGTGTTTGAAGCCAAATCCAAATGCAATTTAGTGTTTTCTGACATGTTTATCTATAGATGATTTTGAGAAGTCAACTTTGACAGTGAATATCTTTTGACCCCAAATTATTCATGAGATGAGATTCAACAAGGTAAGATTATGTAGAAGAAAGAGTCAATGTGTCTATTTTCAGAGCCCAGTTATCTATTTGGGTCAAATTTTAAAGCTAGTCAAACGACCTCCTGGCACAAAATGGGTGAGTTTGCAGAAAGATGTAAAGTGAGTTGCAAATTTTTTTCCTATGGTTGAATTTGTTTCATATTAGTTCTAGAGGGTGAATGGATTGATTTACAAGTCTAGGTGTTTGAATTCCAAAAAAAATTTTAGTCAAGCCCACTCTGGGGGCCTGACTGACTCCAAATTGATAAAGTACTTTATGAGGTTGAAGGTGTCAGAATGATGTTGTAATATTTCCTATTATCTGCTCCATTGAGTACATTACAATTACAAGTTTAAAGGGTTAATGGATATAGTTGTTACTAGTGCTTTAGACAGTGTATTAGACAGAAGCAAAGGCTCAAATGTCTCTAGTAGCAATTCTGTTGAATGAAGAGAGTTATGAGAGATGTGACAGAGTTCAAATAGAAAATCCTCCAATTCACAACAATATTAAAATTTTTGAGGGACATACTAAACACTCATCTAATGGTTATGAAGATAGTGGCATACTTCTAGCTCCAAGGCTAATTGAATCAGTTGAAGAAACTGAGGCTTTGTCTGATCGAATTAGAGAACTAAAGGAAATAATTCAAGATTTTGACAAAAGGAACATTCTAGAAATGGATTGGGGTTTGGAGAGGAAAAAAACATACTGGTTGATGTAGTATTAAAGCTTAATGATTCAAAGGAAGCTATGTATGGAACTCTAGACTCATGGGCTACACATGAAGATACATTTCCTAGCAATGTTCTCAAAAGAGCTTTGTATATTTTGGAGAGTAAATAGAAGTGGCATAGAATCAGCTAGGTGATAAAATGGATGTTGAGTAAAGGAAAATGCATGACAATGAATGCATATGAGTAGCTCATACGTGCATTAGAAAAAGACCATAGAGTTGAGGAAGCACACATTTTCTAGGAAACAAGGATAGGAAATAATTTATAGTCTGTCCCCTAGAAATTATGTACTTACATGTTATCAATATACCAATGGAATAATATGCCTGAAAGGCTAATAAAACTTTTCAATGATCTTGAACTGTACAACAAGAAAACCCTAGACAAAACTATAATTCAAATGGTTGCAGATGCATACAAATTATTAGCTCTCAAAGAGGAGGCACTCATTACAAATTTGAAAAGGGGAGACAACACCACAAGGTTGAGGAAACAAACTTAGGTGGCTAGCACAAATGGGGAGGTTGTCCATGTAAGTCAAAGTTGAAAAGCCACAGGGGAAGCACTAAAAGCTCACATTAGCATGCTTAAAATAGAGGTAGCCGCCTGTAAAAGGAAAGACAACTCTAGAAAAAGATCTGACCACACAATTAAGGAGGAAGCCTATGCCAAAGTTAAAAAATTTCCAGCAGTTATAAAACAAACTCGCAGCATGGTAGGGAAAGCCATACAAAGCAGCTCACACAATGTGCAAAATAAAAAAAACTACCAAGTCAAAAAGGAGTCTCATGCATGAAGAAAGTTGGGAGGTGTCTTTAGAGAAAGAAAAGCATACATAAAATGAAATTTTGTTTTGTAAAACATAGCAAATAACCCACACAAAGCAACACAATGCTGATGGAATGAAGAAAAAGACATGACACTGGAAGAAATGAAGATCACAAGTAGTAGGGGTAGGCTAAGAATAAAGATCACATGTTGAATTGAGGGAAGAAGGTGACTTGAAATGGCGAAGTGCATGTCTTTTTTACTAAATACCAAATCCCTCATTGATAAAATAAGGAACCTTTTTAATGTTTAAATATAATGGTTCTCTCTATGCAATGTGTCTTAGAACACATGACTTTTAAAAGCCACGTGTTGAAAAGTGGACCCTAGCCTGTCGTCAACTAGGTGGCAATGGAGAATAAATTTTGACATGAAATGCAAAAAGTTTGCTTAAAAATTTGAAACACTAGAAAATGCAAACAGGCACCAAAAAATCTAAAGTTTTCAATGGTTGCCATGTCACCATTAAAAAATGGGAGGTTCTCGTCATTAGCGACATGGTGACCTCCTGAAAAATGGAAATTTTGACAAGTGACCTGCCTGAAAAAATGAAAGCTAGTAAAGGAAGATGTGGATCCCGCTTGAATGCATCAACATGAATGAAAAAATGACAAGTGGCAATTGGAAGTGATGTGGTGAGAAATTTTCAATGATGCACTAGATCATGCCACATGGCAAATCTGACAGCGGTCATTATGTCACTAAGGCGAAGATGCTCGAACATTAACATAGTGACATAGTGAACATGACATGGTGTGCTAACATGGTGGTGAGGTGGACCAATCTAATGGTGACACATGGAAAAGGCCCCTGACATGGTATGCTTCCTAAGATGCTAACATGGTAGAAGGTGATACATGTCACAATGTTGCTATGTCATTGATGATGTGGCAGATGCTAACTCCGATAGTGACATAGCGACCATGATGAGGTGGCATGCTAATGAAGAAAAATAGAGGGACAATGAGATGATGCCAAATGGCATCCACATGGTAGGTGTCATAACAGCCAGCCAATCACATGTTGACATGTGGTGAGGGTTGGTCAACAAGTTTGACTCGAGTGAAAAAGTGAAGGAAAAATCAAAGTTTTCAAAAATTAATTTTTAAATATTTTTCCTCAAAGATCACATGTAGATCCCTTTTATCAAAAAGGGATTTTTTTAAAGTTTTCACTTTGAGATATTTTAAATTTTTGAAAAATTTAAAATCTTATGTTGCAGACAGACATGAGTCTTCTAGTAAAGGGGTATTTTTCAAATGAAGATTTAATGGGTTTCTGGGAGGCTAAATTATGTGATGTTATATATTGCTAGAATTGGGAGAATCTGAATTTTTCAATTCTGAGTTAGTTTTTGCATCTATAGAACACCACTAGTTCATGTTATAAGAGGTTTTCTTCTAGATTCCTATCTTGCAACTAAATTCAGGTATCAAAGTTCAAAACTAATTTTTGAAATTTTAATGACTTGAATGTGGTTAAAACGTAGTCAAAATGTAGTTTGAGTTGAATTTGGTCACCCATTCACTCAATAAAAACTCAAATTTCACCAAAATGTCATGGAAAATTAGATATTTTGGATGTAAAAAGGTTTTTCATCATTAAGTAGAGGTATTTCAAGATTATTTACAAGTAATGATGAAAACAAAATTAGATTAGAATGGGAGAAGGGAGAAAGAAGTTGTTTAGTTGTAGATTGAATTTCAAGTGGACACATGTTAGGAAAAGATCAGATCTAGGAATTCATCTTCTCCTATATCTCTCCATCTTTCATTCTTTGTAAGGGTTGGCAGTTTTCTCTCGGTAATACCAACAGGGTTCTAGTGTTTTACTGTCAAACCATTTTCTTTCAGCACTTTCTCTCTTGTATGAATAATAGTAGGAAGGAATATACAGATATTTAAGATCTATTAGGTTGTTTCATGTTTTTCATTTCATGCATATGAATATATAATTTCAATAGAATAATACAAAGAGTAGCAATAGGTTGAGTTTCATCTTGATTCTTGTCTCCTATCTTAGTGAGCTTCAATCTTTTACAATCTTTGAACAAAGAGCCTAGATTGTAGTTGTAGCTTCTTAAGGCTATATGTTGTCTTATTGTTTCTTGTAACTCAAGGGGTTATGTAAATGCTTTAGAGAATCAACAGGGTTGTAGGTTTGTTAAGAGGGATATCATGTAAGAATGAGGTTTAGATTGAGAACATATGTCTATTTGGAAGATAAATAGATAGATCAGATATCTAAATATATAAATAAGTATCAAATATCCATATGTATGCATTTGATTCATGGATTTTCCCAATGGATTAGGCACTAGTCAGTTAGGGGACCATTAAGTCTTACTACTGGATATCTGAGGTTTTGTTGAATTCAATATTATTAATCAAATGTTCTTTCCCTTTTATGTTGAAGAGCTAGAATAGTCTAACCCTCACTCAACTTATGTGATTCATAGATTTGCATTTAGCTACTATAGATCTATGTCATTTCATGAGTTATTAGGAGATATAAGGGTTTTCATTTGCAACAAATAGGTTCATATTTATATTTTAAATGCGCTGGTACCATATCTTAGAACCTCAAGGGTTAACCCACCTAGGTCTTGCAAAGTCTAAAGTGAAGAAGGAGTTATGCCTTATAGTTGGCCCAAGACTACTATTAGATGTATCTGTCATAGGAATTTGCTAGCCTTAGATGCATTGGTCTGGTTTCTTGGTTATTTACAAAATTATTACATCAGGAGCCAACAATATCTTCACAAACTTAGATGTAAACCATTTTTGGAGCCAACATAGGATGAATCTCGAAGGATCTTGAAGATAAGATCAAATCTTTTGCATTACCTATGTAATCAACATGCAACCAATAAGAAAAATGGATAAGGCATGCAACCAATAGGAAAACTACAAAAATTGAGTGGGAAATGAAGAGTAATTATTGATTGTAGATTCATACCTAACCTTAAGTCTTTGAAGTCATTAAAAGGAGGAAAATATCCCATTGTATGTACATGTAAGAGAAGTGTATGGGTGAATTATAGCAAACTATAGAAGGGTGTTTAAAGACGTAGACAGAGCAGAACAACATTACAGAATTTAGGTGATCAAAGAATAGAGTATCAAGATCTCAAAAAGAGACATATCAGATCAAGCAAGGATCAGAGTAGATAGAGCAAAACAAGAATCTGGAATCAACAATTCAAGATTACAAGTCATTAGGTCAAGACATTCTACTATACTTTCTAACTATTGTATTGTAAGAATGGAAATCCTATGTTGATAGGTTGCTCTAGCAACCATATTGGTTTAATAGCCACATTGTAGATCCTTAATAGGATTGTAAATCCTTTAGCAAGGTAACATTCCAAATGAATGTTTGTAAATCCTTTAACTAGTTCACTTTTAACAAGGTGTAAAGTCTTTAACAAGACATACCTTTCATAGGGTAGACCATTAAAAGTGGTCAAAATTTGTAACCTTGAACAGTTACATATTGTTGTAGTGATACTTTGTGGGTGTCATCCCCACCCCAGTTTTACCTTCTCATTTTGGAGGGTTTCTGGGTTACTAAATTCTTGTGTTATCTATTTTCATGCATGTCTTTACTTTCATGTTTATTAGATGAATTAGCTGCATGTGAATGACTTCAGCTAAAAGGTTTTAAATGGTTAAATTTAGTTACTTTTGATTCAACACCCCCCTTTCCCCCAGAAGTATATCTTCCCACTTGTTAATTCCAACAATTGGTATCAGAGCCAAGTTCTCACAAGAAGGAGCCTTACATCTTGTAGAAAAGATCTAAAAATGAAAGTCTAAAAACTTGGGAAGATCATAGAGAATCAAGTAATTGATATACAACTTTCTTTACATGCTTTGGAAGAAGCTATGGAGGAATTGAGAAAATCCTTAAAAAGAAAAAGAGACATTGCCATAGCCAAGAATGATACACAATACAAGGAGATTTACACCACAAAATTGTTTGCAAATGGAGATTCCAAAGAGTTTGATGTAGTGATAGTAGACCTAATGGAGAAGAATAGAGCTCAAGTAGAAGAAATTAGAACACTCAAGCTTGAACAAGAGTCAAAAGGTATGATGCTCTGTGAGGTGACTAGATAGAAGAAAAGAGCCATTGAAGAAAAAGCTACGCTAGAAGAAGACAAGAGAAATCTTGCCAATAGACTGGAAGAAAAGTCAATTGAACTTGCAAGAATTTCAAACATGTAGCTAGACACCCTAAGTTAGATGATAAATGCACATCATGAACTGAATGTCAAGGATATTGAGATCTCTACACTAAAGATGCAAAATGAACAACTGCAAAATGATCTGAAAATAGAGAAGGAGATTGTAGAGAGCTTCAACAAAACCAATGAGGCAATCAAGTACTTTGAGTAGGTACTAAAATCACCAAGGGCTAGCAATGATACTTCAGGATTAGGATACACTAGCACTAAACAAGGAGAGTCATCTAAGACTACAGAAGAAAGGAGTAACAAAGGTAAGAATACTAAACCTACTTGCCATTTTTGTGGTAAAAAGGGACATACCCCTAATGTATGAAAGAGTAAGAATGCCCAATAGCATGAAAAATCTAAGAATATGGGTTACTATCATAAGGGAAAGAAACAAGGACATCAAGCACGTAATTGTAGGACTAAGATTATCATAACACCAAGATTTGAAAGTCACTGCTACAATTGCAAGAAGTATGGATATAGAGTTTTTGAGTGTAGATCAAAGCCTATGTGGATACCAAACCAACCAGCAAGAGGAAATATCCATGGACATCACTACAATTGGTACTACAACACTAGGTACCACATTTTAGAGGAAACTAAAGTAGATGGTTGAGTCAAACCACATGTTTTAGCTACTTGAAGACTGGTCATATTAGCAGGAATTTCCCAACAAAGTCAAAGGCACCCAACTCAAAAAAAAAACAAAGGTAAAGAGAATGTAGATGTTGAACATATCAAAGGAGAAATGAATAAGACATGGAAAAAGCAAGATGTAAGTAGCACATCAAATCAAGGGATCCCTTCACCTAATGGGTCAAGTGATCACACTTCATCAAACTAAGCACAAGAAGGCATGAGGGATTGATTTACAAAGTTTCATCATACATCAATTCCTTAACAAGCAAGTACTAAAAGGAAGAGAATACCACAAGTAAAAATGCAAAATTAGAATTTCAAGATTACATAAGTGTTTTCGAGTTTCCTTGAGATGCCGAGTAAATTTCAATACATGTCGAGTTGATTGCTAAAGAAAATAAAAGCCAAATGATAGTTGGAGCCAAGTTGGTAGTAGAAGCCAAGTGAAGAGAAATTTCAGTGGAAGCCAAGTAAAAGATACTTCTATGGATGTCGAGTGTTGAAAAGACAATGGAAGCTGAGTAATGTAGGAATTCTTAAGAACCCAAGTGGATAGTTGTAAATTCACTAAGCATTAAATGCAATGAAAATATGGTATATTATCACATTTCCAATCATTTTTCTTCATCACAAACAAAGAGCAAAGATGAGAAATAGTGCAAAGTGACTTCACAACAAAGAATCTAGTGTTTAAGTAGATTTCAACAACAATTCAACATGATTTCATTGATTTTAAGTTATTTATGTTTGTGTCGAGCCACGTAGTTTCATATTTTCTTTATGTACAAATTCTAGATTGCACAAATGGCTTCTAGCTCTAGGAAAACCCATGAAAAAGGGTCGTTTGAGGTTCAACTAGTATCCAATGAAATAAAAAAACCTAATTTCTGGTCAATCCTTTAAGTGACATATAAAAATGACCCAACAAGAGCCCTATCTATCATACCCCCTAAGGTAGTTATGATTCGAGATGATAGACAATGTTACAATTGTAAGATTGGATCTATTGGTGGCATGGAAATGAGGGAAGCCTATGAAAATTTGTGTGATAATGGAGTGTTGAAAGAAGAATATGAAATTTTTGAAAAGAAGGGTTTAATGTGTGCCCTAGGATTTTCCACAATTTTCAAGACTGAATGGATTAGGCTAGTGCTTAACAGAATACATGATGGAAGTTTATGGTTGGAGGATGGTCTAGTAAAAATCACAAAGGGAATTATACATAGAGTGATAGGGTACCCAACCCTAGATCAGTCAAAGACCCTCAGGAATGATGCCAAGGAAGAAATTAAGAAGAATACTAGTGCCAAGTGGAACAAGAGAGGAATGACAATTGACACCATTCAAGACCCTCTTGTTGACTTTGCTATTTGAGTCATTGCACATAAGTTCTACCAATCCAACAAACTTAACAATGTGCCTTGCATTGTAGTGGATGTGGGTTACAAATTAGTGAAGAAGGACCATACTTATGATCTTTTAGAATTGTAACTACAACAAATTAATACAAATTTAGTAGCAATTAGAAGAACCAAGGGAGCCCAATGCAAGTTTGGTGCTATTTTGATTTGCATATTTTTCTATGTCCACAATGAGTTTCCTTCTTTTGGTAAATTTGATTGGAAAGCTAATAGGTTTATCATAGCTCAAGTTAATAAATACATTGAACAAATGAAAGCAAATTTGAGACCTTTATGACTAGCTATTTTGAAGACTTCAAGAAATCCATGAAGCAAAGGCTAAGAATACCAATTTCCTTAGTAGAGAAACATGTAAATGATGTATGCTTTCTTGTAGATATTGACTATATATACATTCAAGCTTCCATACCAAGAGTTAGATGGTTAAGACCTCTTGGCTATGAAATAAATATAGATGAGGCATCAACAGCTATAACTGTACTACTTGCTAAGGAAGTGGACAAAAGTGCACCACATTTCAGAACCTATGATGTGGTCAAGTCAAAAGTAGATATGGAGTTAAAAATTTCCTCCACACTAAAGAAGAAAGATAAACTTGTAAAGAAACTCAAAGACAAATTTGGTGAGGGTACTACAGAAGGAGAAGAAGGAGATGAAGAAGCAAAAAATGATGAAGAGGAACAAGGTCAAGAAATACTTGCTATAACCCAAGTAATGGTGGAGGATGCTAAAGAAGAGGAAGGTGTTGAGCAAGAAGCACCAAAGGCTGAACCAAAAAAGAAAAAAAAACAAAATCAACCAGTTATATAGCCAAAGGGAAAGAAGAAAGCAACAAATCCAAGCCCAACCAAGCCGACTACAAGGGTAGACACCAGGGAAATACCTAAGTGGAAAAAGAATAAAGGAAAGAAAGGGCAATAGAGTGAGGAGAGCTTATAGATTAGAAGAAAAGATCATTAGAGATAATGAAGATTTAACTAGTTTAAAGACCATTGATTTCCATAAGTTTTCAAAGGAAGATAAAAAACATAGTGGAAGAGTCCATCTACACTATGATGGCTAAGTTCAAGATCACCCCACTTGAACTAGACAATTTAATGCCTAAGGAGATAAGCTCATTAGTTGAAAATAAATGGCATTACTATCTTAATATGGAAAAGGATATCAAGGAGTCAACATTGGCTCATGTAATTCTAGACCTAACTAAAGGTCAAATAACTAAGGCTAGCAAGAAACATGGGAGCAAATTTTCTTCTAAATATAGAGCCTTTAGTAGATTACAAAACCAAATTGAGGATGTTGTGCAGAAATCCACTCTTATGTGGACTCCAAATAGTTAAGGAAGGGTAGGAAGACCCCTTGGAGGGGAGAAATGATGAAGAGGAAGAAGAGAATAAAAAAGAGGAGGAAGGAAAGAAAGAGAAAGAAGAGGAAATAGTGGAGAAGACACAATAAGGTGAAGAGGCAATAGCTGAATAGAAGCAGGAAGAACAGAGTGTCCAAGGCACCCAACTACCACCACCAAGTCCTCCACATACAAAACCTATAGAAATAGTAATTTTCAAGGATGTTCTTAACACTTTAGGTTAGAATATCAATCCATTAACTATAGAGGATCTCAGAAAGACCTTCACCAAACTACACTGTAATGACGACTATGCACAAATCATATTTTGGTGAGTGTGGAAGAGTTGCAAAAGACTATAGAAAAAATTACAAGGGAGAAGGTGAATACACAAGAACCACCTTCACAACCTCGCATAGCTATAATAGATCAACCAAAAGAGCAAGAAGCACAAGATACAACTTCTAAGGTTGATCATACAGTAACAACAACAACAATTGTTGAGTAGCCAACAAAGGAACAAACAAGAAAAGATGTTCCTACTATACAAATTCAAGGTGCACCTCCTAAAATAATTATCATTGATCAAGGTAGTAGATAAGGAGAAAAGGAGGAGGAGAAAACTCCAAAAGAAAAAGTGCAGGAGGCAATACAAACATTAGTGAACTTTCCTACCTCAGGGACTCCTACCAAATAGTGGAGCACTTATGCAGTACCACTATAGACTTCAACACTAGGCTCAAGCTCCACCAAGGTAGCAAGGGTACTTCACTATGGAGACCCTGCACTTGATAAGGAAATAGTCATACTAAGTTATGACTCTAAGAAAATGAACCTAGCTTAGATAAATGAAGTGAAAGAGGCATTAGAAAGAAGGAACAAAGAGGAAATACTCAAAACTAAGTATAGAAAGAAGCAAGTATTAGTGGAAATCAAATAAATATTCCTTGATGTATTTGGCTTGCTAGTACCTAATGAAACCAAGCCTATCATGGAGAAATTGTCCAATATAGTGGATCAGGTACAAAATGAAGACCTTGATACAAATGTTAAGTTATTAGAATGGTCTGAAAACAAGTTTCAAATGAAAGCCAATGAGAAGATATCTATTAAAATACAACTTTCACAAGTAGAATTGGCTAAGAAGGTTGGAAAAGTGAAAAAAATACTTGGGAATGTATTCTCATTGTACTACAAATTGTGTGACTCCTCATTCTTCACACAAGAAATTAGCCAAATAATATTGACCTTGGAACTAAATCTCAAGATTTCTAGCACACAACTGCCCAAAGATCTAGCTCAAAATGAGAAGTATTTCGCAACAATGCTTCACACCTAGAAGGACTTAGCTATATGGACATCATAAGAGGCCAATATTAAGGCCAAATTAATATAGATTCAATCCTCTATTACTCCACATCTAGAAGTTCTAAATAAGGAATAGGCCTAGGTAGAAAATGTTCTAAAGAAAGACCCCAATCTTTCTATTTTAGAAGGCCTTGTACATCTTGCAATAGAGACAACCATCCAGCACAAATCAGTGGAAATAGCATTAAACAATTGGGATGCTTCTCTAAAGATGATAATGGAGGTAAATAAAACATTTTTGGCTAAATAATCTATTCATTCTTAGGACCCTTTGACATAAGTGTTAGAAAGGGGGAGATATAACATTTTGGGGGAGATATACCCATAGGAGATAATAAGAATGGATGTGTAAATAAAGGGAGACATATAGGGAGACATACCCAAAGGGGGGAGATATAAAATTTTGAACTTTTGAGGAGTAATAAGAAGATATAGTCAAAAGGATGAAAAAACTACAAGAGGATGTGAAAATGGGAGTAGAAACAAAGTAGAAATAGGGTACACAGAAACAAAGGCAAAAGAATGAGAAGGAAAAGGGTATCAGACACATCAGCATGAGACAAATTCAGCACAAGATTCTTTTGGTTATAGGAATGGCACATCAACTTAGGGCGAGTTACAAAATTTTTGAGGTATACAAAATTTTGAACAAAGTTTTTAGATTTTTGTATATATGTTGAATAGAATGTGTAGTATACTCATAGAGATTAGATTCATCATGATTAGTTAAGTTTTTTTGCCACTTATGTCAAAGGGAGAGATTGTTGGTCTCAAATTGGTTTTGATATTTGAGTGTCAACACACTTAAGAAATTCTCAAGATGATGTTGAGTATAATATGGATGTTGAGCTATAGTGTGTCGAGTCAGAGATTCAATAGGAGCTAAGTGAACTTTAGGTGTCAAGTGAAGTTCTAGTGTTGAGTGATAGGTGATGCCAAGTCACTAAGATGCCAAGCAAAGTATAGATGTCATGCAACACATAATTACTATAGGAGCCAAGTGAAACAAAATTCCTATGTGTGTCGAGCATCAACAACTAGTAAGTGTTGAGTAAGACAAAATTAACATATGCATCTGTATCTTCAAAAACTCAAATGTAAACCATTTTTGGAGCCGACATAGGATGAATCTCAAAGGATCTTGAAGATAAGATTGAATCTTTTGCAATGCCTATGTAATCATCATGCAACCAATAAGAAAAATGGAGAAGGCATGCAACCAATAGGAAAAGTGCAAGAATTAAGCAGGAAATGAAGAGTAAATATTGATCATAGATTCATACCTAACCCTAAGTATTTGAAGTCTTTAGAATGGGAAAAATACCCCATTGTATGTGTGCATAACAGAAGTGTATGGGTAAATTATAGTAAACTAGAAGGGTGTTTAAAGACTTAGATAGAGTAGAACAACATTATAAAATTTAGTTGATCAAGGAATAGAGTATCAAGATTTCGAGAAGGGACATATCAGATCAAGCAAGGATTAGAGTAGACAGAGTAGAACACGGATCTGGAATCATCAATTCAAGGTTACAAGTTATCAAGTCAAGACATTCTACTATACTTTCTAACCATTGTATTGTAAGAATGGAAATCCTATGTTGATAGGTTAGTCTAGCAACCATATTGGTTTAATAGCCACATTGTGGATCCTTAATAGGATTGTAAATCCTTTAGCAAGGTAACATTCCAAATGAATATTTGTAAATCCTTTAACTAGGTCTCTTTTGACAGGGTGTACAGTCTTTAATAGGATAGGCCTTTCATAGGGCAAACTATTGGAAGTGGTCAAACTTTGTAACCTTTAATAGTTACATATTATTGCAGTGATACTTTGTGGGTGTCATTCCTACCCTAGTTTTACTTTCCCATTTTGAAGGGTTTCTAGGTTACCAAATTCTTGTGTTATCTATTTTCACGCATGTGTTTACTTTTATGTTTATTAGATGAATTAGATACATGTGAAAAAGGTTTTAAATGGTCAAATTTAATTACTTTCGATTCAACACCACCACCCCCCCACCAACCCACCCCTCAGAAGTATATCTTCCCACTTGTGAATTCCAACACATACCACATCCAACTAAGAAAAGAAGGTATGTAAGGGACTCTATACTTAAATTTAATTTCATACACCAGTTCCTAATAAGAAAAATGGTTAAAACTCGATATCAAAATGAATCAAGATGCATTAGGAAAAATATAAAAGAAGTATTGGGCAATAAAATATGTTTCACTATCAATTTTTGAGCATCAATGATATAATCTATAATGAATGATCATTGCAATATAGACAAAGAACTTTTATTTATTGAGCTAATGTATTGGCTAAATGAATTGTTATTGACCAAGCAAGGTGATAGTGACCAAGCATTTGAATGAAAAGAGGCACAAAGTGTTGAGATAGTTTTTGTGCACCTACCAGAGTTCAAACACATTTATTGAAGGCCTAAATGGATAGATTGTAGGTATATATCAATTTTTGACATTCTTTTTCATTTTACCAATTTATTTTTAGAGATCAAGTGATTCAAAGGCGACTTCAACAATATAGGAAGTGAATCAAAGTATGTCATTTTTGAATTGAAGGATTTTAGTGAGTTACATTTCCAGTGTTGAGTAAGTTGTTTTCAAGGTTATTGAAGTGAATTTCTTTGAACCCTAGTTCAAATATGAAATCATCTGCATTAGTTCCTATGAAAGAAATGTTGAATAAGAGTAATTCACATATTATGAGGAATGACTAGTGTCCACCAAATTTCATAGAATATCCAAATATTGCAATGAATGGAGATGAATTTGGGACTATGTTAGAAATTCCATCAAGGGTATTGATGGTTCATGATGTACAATTATGTTATATGTGTAAAGTGGGAGAAATTGGAGACTATGAACTTTTGGTAGCATATGATAAATTGTGTGATAATGGAGTATTAAAGGTCAAGTAAAAAATTGTTGCCAACAAATGGCTAACTTGTGCTCTATCCTTTCTAAAGGTTTTCAAAGTTCAATGGATAAAGATTGTGTTAAGTTATTGACATGATATGAAGATATGGTTAGAGCGTGGACCAATTAAGATCAACAAGGATATCATACACTGAGTTAATAGTTATCCTCACTAATACATTAGGGGTCAATTTGCGACATTAATTTGCGATGACAAGAAAAGGTAATGTGGTTTTGGGCTTTTTTTTTTCAATTTTAGCCTGATGTCATTGCAATTGCGATGTTAGGTGTTGCAATTGCGACGCCAGTGAGATATAAGAGAAAAAAAAAAGCCAAAAACCCTCATTTGAATGAAATCACACGACACAGGGTTCTTCTGAAAGGAAAGGCGCGCACATTGTAGGATAGCCTTTCGCATAACATTGGAAGTGAAGGTACACTAATAACAAGATTTTTGTATTTGAAATAGATATTTATATTAGCTAACACCTTACAGGAATCACTAATAACAAGATTTTTTCTGGTTCAACGACACAACTATGGACATTCTATCAAGTTATCTTCGAATCAGGGCTTATTCAATTCTCCTAAAATCCTTAATATTACTACTAACTATAACCATCTCCTACATATATGCTTAAATATTTCTAAACGTTTATTGATACCCACAAAAATAGAATTTAACACAATGAATAGACCAAGCAAAGAGTAAGAGAATGACTCATTCTCGGCAAAAACTGAAGAAAGTGATAGAAAATTGATTCACATTCATAGAAAGAGATATTTATTATACACAAAAAATCCTTTCGATAGGCATCAAATTGAATGTAAATCAAGTGAAAAGACATCATCATAATAGCATACTCTTCCATACAGATTTATTTTATAGAATGCAGGTATTGTAACAAGGAGATCAGTAGTGGTACAACTCCATTAGATTGGTGATATTGAATCAGAATATGTCAAGATTTTATATATCACAAAGAACCATTTTTTAGATTTTTGTATGGATTTTAGTATGATTTTTATATTCTAGGTCAGGTACGATATTGTCCATAAAAGATAGATTTAACTCATGATGGACTTATACCTTAATCATCTAGGCCCCCTTCCTTTGAGTTGAAGCACAAACCTCGGTTTCCTCTCCATTTTGGAACCTTACCATTATTTATTCTATGTAATAAAATTGGCATTCCTCCTTCAATACATGCTTTTCAATAATTATAAACTTCACAATTCTAAATGGCTATGAGGCATTAACTGCATTTTTTCTTTTGCCACATGTATTAAGCATTTTATATTTCTTATATGTACTAAACAACTATTAACCTATTCAAATTTAGTGTAATTATTGCATAAAGATATCCTTCTACTATTTAGTATAGTTTTTTAATAGCTTTCTCTTGATGTGGATATAGCTTCCTCTTGAATTTTTTATTTTACAATAGATAGCTTAGCTAAAAAATTAATACCAAAAGTTGCATTTATGAAAACCATATAGTGCTCTAATCTGTTCTTATATTAACATCAAATAGCATTCAAATTGTGCAATAGATGGACCATTGAGTTGTTTATATACCTAGAAGTGTGGCATGAAAACATTAATTATGTTATATTTTTATGGACTAGTTAGGAATTGAACCTAAGATCTCCCACTTAGTAGTGAGAATATGAATTTGTGTAGCCTGCATGAAGAATCTCAAAATTGTCTGGATCTTCCAATTTGTAATGCAGTGAGTTGATTTCAAAGAAACCACTAGGCACTCCATTGCAAGAAGATAGTGTGCAAGCTAAGGTATGTCTCCAGTCATTCATTGGTCTCCATTACTAGGTATGTCTAAATTCAAGTATACTAAACACCTTTTTCTAGCAAACAATTTCTAAAAATAGGATAACTTGAAAGTGGTAGTGGTACATGGAAATTTTGTAGAAAGTTGTCCCATAGTTGAGGGTATGACACTTGCAAAATGATTATTCATGCTCTATCACTCTAAGAAGAGAACAATTAATAAGAGTAGTGAGAAAGGGTAATTAAGATGGTAATGGCTATCCAACAAGCTAAAACTTAAACGTAATCTCTCTTAACATTTTATCACTTTAAAAATAGCAAGTACCCTAAAAACCTCCTAAGTAAACAAGTACAACTCAGAGGTACTATGAAAAGAAGCGGCAAATGAAACATGAAAAGAAATATTCAAATTCAGAGAAAAGAAACGATGAACATGCTATCAGTATTACAACCCAAAATAATAATATGTACGATATAGGAAAACATCAATGCAAGAGAATGCACATAATTATATTCTACATCTAGGTTCTACATAATTATCTCTCACTCCCATGCATCCTGCTTGATTATTTTACTTTGGCATATATGGAGCATGGTTCAAACTTCAAACAACTTGGCAAACTGGTGATTACATGCAGAAAAACTCAGTAAAAGAAAAAGAAGTGGTTCTGGAATTTTACTTTAAAGCAGAATCAAACTCAGAAATAGTTGGTTACTTATTTGTACTGTGGCTGCAGTCTCGATCAGCTAAGGAATGAGAAGAGATCAAGTATTTCAAAGATGGTACCCAATACAAAGAGATAAGATCTCATAACATCATTAGATGTATTCCAATGGTGCCTTTGGAGACATGCACAATAGGATTTTACTTTCCATGAGGCAGGGCATTCAACATCATCATATTCAACTTTAGGAGTAGCAACCCAAGAATTTCCCGCCCACACTTGTCAGTGCAACAAAATATATTAACTATTCATTGGTAAACATCCTTCTATTTGGTGAATTAAAAACAACTTTTTGTTATACATAACAATTTTTTTGCTATCCAAGATTTTACTTAATGTTGTTTCTAGAAGAGATTGTATATGTTTTTTGAATCACAATGTTTCAGATCTCACTCTATGAAAATCATATGGGATCTAGTTATGATCCTCTATATTCATATTAGAGGCTTTGATGTTGAAATTGGCTTAGCAAATAATCATGACGATGACCATAGGGTCTCTTGATAATTTGTTTGGTGACTAATCTATTTATGTTAAAGCAGGATGTATCAGCATTGACTGTAGCAGAAAAACAAGTTACATAGATGAAAACTTGCATTGTTGCACTTACAGCTGACATTTGACACTTGGAGTTGATATGCATGTTTCTTTGAGGTGGGTGATAACAAAGAGCTCATCAATTTTCACTGTGTCATCTTCTGGCTACAAGTCTACACCATTCTTCACTATTTTTTATTTATACCTAATACAATTTTATTTTTCAAAATGTTTATCACTGCCACAGTTTTTGATAGTTGGCTTCTTTGTATTAATGCCTATAAGGAGCCATCGGATATTGGAAGATAAAGGTTATAAATCTTAGGTAGTTTGTCTGCGAGATTTCTTTTGGATTTGGTTGTGTTACATGAAATGTTGAAGTAAGATGCACTGATTTCAACCCATTCTGATTGATTTGTACAAATTCTTATAACCAGTTCCATATATTTAATTACATTTAGACACTATCTTTTAATGCTTTATTTCAGTGTGCTACATATTCTATTTCATATTTGTGATATATGATGAAATTATTATAACATATGGAGGAATAGTCCATGAGTGGCGTGGCCAGTTGAAATGGTTTTAGTTTCAATTTTACACCATTTGATACAAATAATCAGTTTACCAATCAACCCCTAGGTTCATTCCATTTGCAGTAAAATCTTCATTACATAGAAAATGTTCACAAAATCTATGTCAATGCTCACACATCTTCTTGGACTTACGCAAATCTATGTGAATCCTCACACATTTTCTTGGACTTACGCAGGAACTATGTTGCCCTGCAGCTCTTGTTAAATATGTTATCAACTTGAGTTTTCTATTAAAGGCTCTCATGCTGAATTGAAAGCCAGGTAAAGAAAATGATATTATACGCTATTTTGTTGTTACCCTGTGCAACACAACAAACTTGTTCTTACTATAAGAAAATTTTCTTTTCTTTTGTTTCATTGTAGATCTTCTGCTTGCATAGAGGTCTCTCCCCATCATTGGACACATTTGATAACATTCAAGCTTTGGATCGCATACAGGAAGTGCATCTATACACATAAGTATAAACTTCTTTTCCCGCAACACATATAACAACAATTTTAAGTGCTTGCAAGGTATATACTTATGAATAAATATTACATCTTGATTTAAATGTATGAAAATAATTTTCATTCCCTTTAAGCTTCATTCATCTCGAGGTGCAATTCACAAACTCAAGAATAGTGGCTTTTGTTCTTCAGGATACCTTTAGGGGAAGAGTATGTGAATGCCCCCTCGTGTCTGGAGTCCAGTTTAGAGGAGATGGCTATTTACACTGCTAAGGTTTGTTGAATCTAATTCTGAATAACATTGCTTGCTATTGTTGAATCTAATCTAATGTATATTTTAACTAGACTTGTAGCTTATATGTTTTCAAATTTTTGTTAGGCCTTGTAGTTTGTATAATTTGATTGCTAGAGAGCTTCTATAGCTAAGCAAGAAGGCCGTTGCACGAGTTATAGTCGCGCGCTCGGGTATGAAAATTGTTTTTTTTTAAAATTCTAATGTATATTTTAAGTAGACTTTTAGCTTATATGTTTTGAAATTACTTTTAATGGCTTAATGTTGTAAGGTCTCTTGAAATAAGACCTTCAGGCGGTTGGTCAAAGTTTTACAAATAATCTTAGGAATGAAGTCAAAGAAAGTATTTTTAAAATATTAAAGTATTTAGCTAGGTCTAAGAAGATTTGTGTACTTTCGACAGTTTTTCTTAGTTTGTGAAAGTTGTAGACCGAAGTTTTCATAGCCCAATTTTTGCTTCCTGCAAAGAACGATCATGTCAGATAATATAAGTGAAGAACAAAATAGGGAGACAATCGCTAGATTGTGGTCTAACTTGAAAAGAAAAGATGATGGAAAATGTTATTTTCCTTGCAATATTTGTAAGGGCTTAAACCGTAGAAGACTACTAATCAAAACAGTTAAGAGATATTGTAGGGATAATGGTCACATTGAAGGGGGGCATGACTATCATCCACTGGTAAGTCGTTCATTATATCATTTTAACAAAAACTTGAAGGCATATTCTATGTTACCATAATCAAATATTCTACCTCGCTCATATCGAGAATTAACTGTTGTTATTGTTGAGATAATGGGTATTGCACACATTGCATAATATTGTTATTTTATTATTTTATTTTTATTATGAAATGTTGTGCTTAGATGGATGTGCAACATGTAAAGATTCCCATGGAATATTTTTGATGAGTTGTATTGTAACATTGTGATAATATTTTATGTAATTATTTAATATTGGGGAAAAGAATTAAATGCCCAATATTAAATGTGGGGTCAGTGGGTTAGGTAGCACATGGTTTATGTAATACCACTTGGTGGTTTTGTGGGACTTGCTACTATATAAGTAGCCACAAGGGTAGTTGTTGTAGACAAGAGAGATAGAAAGAGTGACAAGAAGAAGACAAAAGGCAAGAGTCGAGCGGGACAAGGCTTGACAGGTTAGCCAAGGGAGCATTTGTGAAGGTTGAAAGCATGGCATGGGATGTGTGGATTCATGCTTGTTCACATAGTTTGCTCGGTTGTGGCTATGGCCATGAAGGCTTCCATGGTTGTATGGCAATGGTATTTTTGCTGAATAATACATGATGATGGATGCTTTTGGAGGCTAGGTTTTTTCTCTCAATGAGGGTTTCCCAGGGTATATCTTGTGTCACAATTTTGTGGGTATGTTGTCTATTCTCTTGCATGTGGATTTTAATTCCGTATTTATTTCAGATCTATTGTGGGTTATGTGGAAACGATTATATTTTTTATTTCCAAGTTTCCTTACAAGTGGTATCAGAGCTATGGTTTTATTATTGTAACCCTAGATTGAATCCATGGGAATGCATGACAGGATAAAAGAAAAGGGCAAGATATATGAATGATTTATTGCAGATCTGAGGGTTTTGGATTTGTTGTTATGATGGGATGTTAAAATATTTGGGCATGTGAAATTGTTGGACAAAAAGATTTTTTGGATGTTTCATTTAAATGAGAGTTTTGGGGGGTAGCTTGCAGAAATGACCTCCTGGGTAAAAACAGACCTCACCATTGGATTTGGGTTGACATTTCCATAAAATTTGATATATAATATGCCCCAGTTTGGCCATGTTCAGAGAAAATGAAAGAGTTTTTTGGTTTCAGCCCATGATGGCCGTCAAATTTAATCCCGTCAGAATTTTCGTCACTGAAAAAATAAAAAATGAAAAATCGTACTAAAAATGGTAAAAAGATTGTCTTAGTAGAACGGCCATAACTTTCTCTCAGAATATCAGATTTCAGAGTTCTTATAGGCGTTGGGAAGCTAATTCAGAGCACTACAATATGGTGTAGGTTTGGTTCTGTGATTTTAAAATTTTGTCAAGTTTCCAAAGCCCTAAAGTCAGATGTTGTTTATTTTGAGCACGGATTAGGGCATAACTTGGGCATACAGAGTCAGATTTTGGACTTCGAGTAGTCAACGGAAAGCTCTTGGAAAGCTCTACACATTGGTTCAGATTTGGTGCAAGTTTGGCATGATTTATTTGTTGATATATTGATCTGAATAGTTTATAGGTATATTTTGACTATGGTAACATTGTGAGTTTATGGCATTGGAGATTTAAGATTTGATGTCATTGTATACTTAGTTCATATTTCTGATTGGTCTCATGATGATATGGTTATCAGTGTTTGGTTTGGATATGCATGATGACTTGTTGGATCTACAAGTTGTGCAGTGTTGTAAGCAGTCTATACTTACAGGTTGCATTTATAGCTTGGTTATGGGCTGTCTTTGCCCATTGATCTTTCATTATTGATGCATATTCAGATTGGTGGTGATTTGGGTTGTCTATGCCCTAAGTCACATGATTTGCTGATTTTTATTTTTCATGTAGAAGGGATGAGATGTTGTTACTAGGTACAATCATGGTGGAGGATTGTGGTTGACTATGCTGGCAGGTTGGACATATTGAGAACCAGATGCTCAGTTCATGGATGTGATCATGGTGTCATGGATTTTGGCATGACATGATTGGTTATACAGGTACATACTTGATGTTCATTAGCTTGGATTTCTAATTCAGTTATGGTGGTATATCTTCTTGGTTGAGGATCATGGTTATTTGGTTTTCTTTTGAGGAGCTCATGATGTGCACTTTGATTTCTTTGATAGTTTGATTCCTTGGTTAATTCTCATGGTTAGAGGATGGATTTGTTCATCATATGTCATGGATAGCTTGGATACACGATTTAGTGGGAGCTTGTGACAGTGATGAGGTGACAGTGTAGGATTAGTTCTTGGTTTGGTTTATATCTTCTTGGTTCGGAGAGGATGGATTTTATGATGCCATAGGTGACTTGGTACCATAGTTGAGTGGGAGTTGTTGGCATTGATTTGTTTATTGAGTGTTTGCAGATGCTAGAGGTTTGTCTTAGATCCTATTGCTGCAGAAGCGTCTTTGACATTTGCATGGTGCACTTGTTATCTTCATTGTGTTTGGAGATGGTTAGATCTTGAGGACTCATGGAGTTCTTGGTTATCTTCATGGTATGTGGAGATGGTTCTTCCTGATATGTGGAGATGGTTTTCTTCATGGTGTGTGGAGATGGTTGCATCTTGAGGACTCACAGGGTTCTTGGCAAAGGTGTGGTTTATGCTTTTATTTGGCATGTTATCCTTGGTGTGAGGATGGTTTCATTATTATGTCATGGTATACTCTTGATACGCGTTTAGAGTTGTGACATGTTATAGTATGTTCATATGGAGCATGTTATCTCTTTAGTTGAGATGGTAAGATCATGTTGTCATGTTTATGTTCCTGAGGCCATGGTTGGAACTTTGACATTGATCTTGGTTTAGTTTCTTGGTATTGAGTACACTGATCATAAGCTGGATACTTCATGATATTTCTATGTTGCATTTGGAGTTGGCATGGATTGATTGGTTATAGGTGCTTATGGATACTTAGAGACGGTGGTGACACTGATTTCTCTTGGATTAGAGAAGTATTTGTTGGGACGGTTGATGGTTTCAGCAGGAAGTTCGAGGGGTAGTCACCTGATATGGACTTGAGAGGAGATTGTTCTTAGATGAGTCTTGGTTGGAGACTTGGGTATCTTGATGAGCATTCTCATTCCCCACTCTTGTTCTACTTGGCGGTTTGCTACTTGAGAGGTATAGCCCATTTTTTTCTCTCAGTTGCATTATATTTATGCTTGTCTTTCATGGATATGGATCTTGAGCTATGGTACATGAGTTAGTTCTGGAGGGTTCATTTGAGAGATGGTTCAGCATTGGTTATCTCCATGTGCATATGTTGTTATGCTGGTTGAGTTTGGGAGATGGTTTTATATTGTGCATTTTCCTTGGATTAGGAATGGTTATTCCTTGGTTTAGGAATGGGTTTATTGAGTTTGATCTTCTTGTGAGAGGCTTACATCCATGATTAGTTATATGGTATGGTTTGAGTGTTGTTGAGGCTTCTTGTTGGGGTTTTATGGAGGAGATCATACTTGCACAGTTTACATCTAGAGGTGTGTGTAGAAGGACATGATAAAGGTTATGATTTGCATGGTTTCTCTAGTCTTGGTTATCTTCCTGGATGTTCAATTTTTCCTACATTGGATTTGAGATTGGTTAGAGATTGTGATCACTGGTTTGTGCTCATGTTTGTCATGTGTGAGATGACATGGTTATTACTTTATCTCTTTCCTCCGTTGGTTGTGGTGAACTTGGGAGAGCATTGGAGACTTGTTATGCGAGTTTTTTCTTGTAGTATATTAGTTTACGTATTGTGGATGTCCTTGATACTACATGGATTCACTTCTTTGAGATGTGTTGAGTGGATTGGTTAAAGATTTGACATTATCTTTTGAAGTGGGAGCTTCTTGGTATATATGTGGTAGGTATTGCTCTTGAGGCTTGTGATTGCAGGTTATAGATTGGATATGTCGGTGATATGAGATTCACTTGTTATACCTTTGAGGTATGGATAGTTGGATGCGTTTGGCACTTACTGTGGGTGCTATTTCAGCTATGGATATTTTGACAACTACGGATACATGTGATTACCTTTGGATCAGGTTTTTTGTGCTTGGAATTTTAGTTGGTACAAGATTTTATGATCTTCTAATGCGACAGGTTGGGTGGTTTTCTCTTTGGATGGCTTCTATGTATGTCCAGTGGGAGTGGCATAATAGGAGGTGAGATCATTCATGTTCGAGATGTTGGATACTTTGATTTTGTTGCAGGTACTAGGATGGAGCACTTGGTGTATTTTGATCCATGATGGTGGATGTGCTGGGAGGGATTGTTCCCTTGTTCATTTATGTGGCTACGGATTGACCCTATGCAATGTATACAACAAGTGGGAGATTGTTGAGATAATAGGTGTTGCACACATTGCATAATATTGTTATTTTATTATTTTATTTTTATTATGTAATGTTGTGCCTAGATGGACGTGCAACATGTAAAGATTCCCATGGGATATTTTTGATGAGTTGTATTGTAACATTGTGATAATATTTTATGTAATTATTTAATATTGGGGAAAAGAATTAAATGCCCAATATTAAATGTGGGGTCAGTGGGTTAGGTAGCACATGGTTTATGTAATACCACTTGGTGGTTTTGTGGGACTTGCTACTATATAAGGAGCCACAAGGGTAGTTGTTGTAGACAAGAGAGAGAGAAAGAGTGACAAGAAGAAGACAAAAGGCAAGAGTCGAGCGGGACAAGGCTTGATAGGTTAGCCAAGGGAGCATTTGTGAAGGTTGAAAGCATGACATGGGATGTGTGGATTCATGCTTGTTCACATAGTTTGCTCATTTGTGGCTATGGCCATGAAGGCTTCCATGGTTGTATGGCAATGGTATTTTTGCTGAATAATACATGATGATGGATGCTTTTGGAGGCTGGGTTTTTTCTCTCAATGAGGGCTTCCCAGGGTATATCTTGTGTCACAATTTTGTGGGTATGTTGTCTATTCTCTTGCATGTGGATTTTAATTCTGTATTTATTTCAGATCTATTATGGGTTATGTGAAAACGGTTATATTCTTTATTGCCAAGTTTCCTTACAATTATGAAAGATATTGGAATGGAGTATGAAGCAATACATGCTTGTCCCAATGATCATATTATATATTATAAAGAACATGAATTTGCAACACAATGCCCTGTATGTCATACGAGTAGATATCGAACAGATCGACTAACAAAAAAGGTGCCTCAAAAAGTTCTTCGTTACATCCCCATTATTCCACGGATGCGACAATTATTTAGGTGTAGTAGCCTGGCTCAATTTATGGATTATCATGCATGCAATAAAAGTCGAGATGACATTATTTGAATCCCTGTGGATGGTTCGACATTTATGCACATAGAGGAAAAGTGGCAACACTTCAAAGAAGAACCTCATAATCTCAGGCTTTCATTGGCAGTGGACGGTGTCAATCCATTTGGAGAGATGGGATCTGTTTACTCGGTGTGGCCTGTTTTTGTTATAAACAATAACATTCCTCTGTGGATGTCAATAAAGAGGGAGCACATTATGTTGGCAATGATTGTTCTAGGTATCTTATCATTTGATAGTTATTAATTTACACGTACTTACAAATTTTGCAGTAAAATGATCATAATAACTATGTAATGTTACTGTTCATTCAAGTAGGTAAATATCATGTAAAAGATATGAATGTATATATTGAGCCTCTTATCGACGAGTTGGTGGAGTTATGGAACAGTGTCACTATGTATGATGTGTCTAGACCAATACGACAAAGACAATTTCAATTCCATGCAATACTTGCATGGACAATACATGATGCCCCAGGGCTAACACATTTTTGTGGTATGTTATAGTGAATTCAAGTTGCGCACAATAATTCTAATTATAAAAATAAATATATTTAATAATCCAATTACATCATTATCTTGTAGGTCTTCAAACAAAGGGAAAATTTGCATGTCCAGTTTGTGGTCCAAATATGAAATCTCGTCATTCAAAAAGTTTAGGAAAGTAGGTGTTTGATGAGTGTAGACACTTCCTCCACAGGAATCATAAGTATCGAAGTATGGAAAAACATCTTTTCAATGGGAAAGAAGAGACTAAATCAAAGCCACGAAGAATGACACCTCGCCTATGGAAGTTGGAATATAATAGAATTAATCGTCGAGGTAATGATGTTCCACCTAATGGTTTATGTTTGTAATTTATATATTTTTATTGTGATTTTTGTTGACTAATTGTGTAATTGATGATCGTGAAGGTCGTCAAGGCAATACTGACAACCTTCCAAAGGGACTAAAAAGCTATCCCAGACAATTTAGTAGGTTGCCCTACTACGAGCACTTACAAATTGTGCATTTGTTTGATACTATGCATATTGGAAAGAATATAATAGAGACATTGTGGAAAATATTGGATGGAAGGCGTGACAAAGAAAAGATTGTCAAAATTTATAATGACATACATGAATCCAATCATGCATTGAAAAATTTCATTCACTCAAATAGCAACAGAGATCAGATTAATATAAGTGCCCTTCCATGGTTATTAACGGAGCAGCAAAGTGATGCCATAAAAGAAGTCATATGAAAAATTCGATTTCCCACAGGATTTGCTACGAACATAAACAATCTCATAAAAAAAAAAGTGAATTTGGGCCAAGGCTCAAAACGCATGATTGGCATACTTTTGTCAAGGTAAGTTATGTTCTTCTGTATTTACAATATATTCATAAACTACGTGAACTGTTCGTTATGTTATGTTAGAAAACAATGAAATGATTGGTTTATAATTACTGTAGTATGTGCTTCCTCTATCTCTCCCAGAGCACTTCAACAATAATATCAAACAAGTGATATACGATCTTGAAAAATATATGAGGTAAGCAATAATATCTGTTCAATTTATTGTATATATTTATTATATTCGTGATTTGTTTTTCTTGCTATGTAATCTATTGTATATTATTTTGTAAAGTCTCATATCTATATATTTTTTGTGACTTGAATCTCTTAATTTAGGTGGTTTTCATCTAAAGAAATCCATAAAGAAGATATAAACTATTGGAAGAGATGAATTCCTCATTTACTGTGTGAAATGCAAAAGTGTCTACCTCCAACTTTTTTCAATGCACAGGAACACTACCTCATACACCTAGTTGAGGAGATTGAATTGTGTGGACCTGTACACACCAGGTCAATGTGGATGGTTGAGAGGCATTTGAAATCTTTGAAGGCTTTGGTTCGACAAAGAGCACATCCTGAGGGTTCTATGGTAGAGAGATATATGGTATACCAGACTATGGTGTACATTACTGAATATCTTCCTAAGTTTGCATCAAATATCCATGTAGATCGCATTTGGGATCTCGAGCCTTTTAAAATATTAGAAGGGGAGTACTTGATGGGGAAAGGTACATTGAGGAAAGTGAGAGGTAATAAATTATAAGATGTTATTGTAATAAATTATTTCTTAATCTTCAAAATAAATTAGTTGTAAGTTGTCTATTTTTCTTTTATACAGGTGCTCGAGAGTGGGATGCACTACATTTGTATATTGCAAACAATCTTGATTGGATAACGGTATGGATTGAACGATGTCAACATTCTAGTTACACATTAACATGGGAAGGTGTATCTTCATTGGTTAAAGAAGCTCATCGTAATGGAGATTCCAATGTTACGCAGAGGGAAATAGATTTAGCACATGGTTCAAGAGATTTCCAGGTACGTACAAATTTATTAATCACCCATATGTTTATCAACTCACGATACAATAATTTTGATATGTTTCACATATTATTGCAGGTTAAACACCACAAGGCTATGTTCTGTAATGGTTAGAAATTTCGCGTCAAAGTGTTGGATGACACGAAGAAAACTTATGATTCAGGAATAATTGCAGTCTTTCAAGCGACTAATATTTCATCTAGAAATGACTTACATCCTCAAGAGTCTGAAAATCGATACTATGGCATTTTGGATGAGATAATTGAGTGTGACTTTAGTTCCTTCAAATTAGTACTCTTCGTTGTCAAATGGTACAGGGTACGACTTAATCCAAATGATCCTGATAGAACTGTTATTGAACATGATAATGGATTTACAATGGTTAATACAAGGTCGTTTGAGCCAATTGGGGATGAGCCTTATGTTCTTCCAAGCCAATGTGAGTAGGTATTTTACTCAGAGGTTCCACATAAACTGGGTTGGTCATTTGTTGTTAGACATGAACCAAGAGGAAGGCCAATAAAGTATAATGCGATGGAAGAAGAAGATACCGAAGAAGTAGAAGGTGATGTAAATGGTGATCATGATCGACAGTTATTGGATGATGTTCTTGACACAAATTTTCATGAAGAAGAAGAAGAAGATGATGACGAAGATGCTGCTACTGATGATGATGATGAAGATGATGTTGATGTTGATGATGATGTTGATGATGACGACGACGACGACAACGATGACGATGATGATGGCTAGGAGGATGATGATGACGATGGCGATGATGATGATGAGGATGATGATGATGATGATGATGATGATGATGATGATGATGATGACGAGGATGATGATGATGGAATTTAGAGGTATGCCATCAATCCTTAATCTATTTAATATTCATTTCTTGATAGAAATATATTTGTCTTATATATATGGTTACATAGTTTATTCATTATCTATTTAAAAGCTACAAGTTTCAACTACAAATAGAATACTACTAATCTAAATTAATTAAATAAAACTATTTAAAACACATATTGATGCATGAATGTATTGAGCCTTATTTTCTTTCAGGTCAAAAGCATTTGTAAGTGTTTAGTTTAGAAAAGGGAATTCATTAAATATCTATAAAAGGGAGTTGTACCTAGAATAAAATTCTTAGGGAAAACATAATATAAGTGCTTACCCAATTTGTTGGTTAATAATTCAAGTATGTCTAACATTTCATTTTAGAATAGGAATAACATTGTATCAGTATGTTGATTTACAGACTAAAACTAGAAAACTTATTTCAGTACATGTATTTGGATCTATGGGATTTACATGGTAAGTAAAAAGAAACCAGTAATCCATTTTAAAATTATTATAATGGGTTTTGGAAGAAATTACAGTTATCTTAATTAATATAAAATATCTAACTAAATTTCAAAATGTTATGCAAGTGGCTTTAGTCTAGGTGTTTCCTCCACCTCCACACACATCAAACAACTTCAAATAGCATGTCCCCAAGGTGACTAAGCCCTCAACTCATCAGCTGATACAAAAACCCAGTTTTAGCCCTTCACTAGGCCTACTTCCCTAGTAGGCTTATAATGTGAGCCTGATTTAAGTGTTTTATTGTGTACCTTTTAATTTTTTAAATTTTTATGTGATGCTAATGATGGATGTGATTATGATTATGATGTGATTATGCTCACGATAATTGAATTACATTTGCAGGAAATTGAACCCCTTTTAGGAGCATCCCGCACAGTCTCATGGATCGACAGTTATAGGTCAATACTCCTTATAGACAGTCTATTTAATAAACTTATCAATAGTAAGATTGATGTCTTCTAAGATCTCTCCCATTTTTAGGTACCAGTGAATAGGTATTTGTCAGAAGTGTCTTCCTCGAGTGAGGGAAATATAGGAATAGAAGAGGAAAGTGAGACATGTAGTTTATCTAGAACAGGGAGATTAACTAGAGGTCAAAGCACTAGAAGGAAATTCAATAAACACATGAAATTTTTTCTTGCTTAAGGGGGGTCATGTTCTTATGATGATGAGACGAAAGGCGACATCGAGGTGCCCTTGAGGTACCAACATCTATAGAAACATTTGGTACCCAAGGAACTTCCTCCAATAAAAATTGATTTTTGTGTTAACGAGAGGATATATCGCATAGCACCATCATCACTACATGGTTTGGGCCTATTTTCTATGGACGACATAAAGGTGTCTTACAACAAAGTTTTTGAAATGGAGTATGTTGGACCATGTTACGATTACAAAAGTTGGATGCATATTGTTAAATATAAAAAAAGTATGCATAGGTATGCCCTCTCAAAAAATTATATACAACAACAAGACAATAATCAAAGTAAAAGTGTGGCTATATACATTGATGGAAGGCCAAAAGCAACAGGGAATATTGCGGGTTTTATAAATAGTACATGACCTGGGTCAACTATAAAGCAACCCAATTGCATATTTGAGGCACGCAAGGGAAATCGTGTATTCATCTGTGCGATAAAATCAATATGTGCAAGGGAAGAGTTTCTTATTGATTACAATTTGAACCGCATAGATACAAACAAGGCTACTATCATGGGGGCGGTACATACTATTAAACCAACTTCTAATCAATGACTCCAACATACTATTTAGTCAATAAATTTTTGGCTAACATTTTTATACTTCATCTTTGAAATAGGGGCACAATATGGAGCAACCACCTAGAGGGGATGCTGACGATGCTCCCAACTCATCTACACATGAGCAGGTAAAACTCATTTGTAATTGTGCAAACCAGATAGAAGCAAAATGTTATTTTTTTAATGTTATTTTCTTTATTGTTTTGGAGTAATTTTGATAATACTAATACTATTGTTTTCACAGAGGGCTAGTGGTCGGAGGGAGGGAAAGGAACCCGTAGTCCCTCAGCAGGCCCCCCCTGAGGAGGACCCTTTCTATATCGATTTAGCAAAGACCGATGACTCGATCGGTTCAATTAAAATTAATTTAAACAAAATTGGCAAAGAAATTCTATGTTTGGCAACCATAAAGCCTATGACTCAATAAATAAAAGATAGGGCATCTGAATTGTTGCACACCTCTGAGTCCTTAAAAGTAAGTATTAATGAAATTTTTAATTATAACAAGAGTTCAATAATGGTTTTTATGTTATGTTCTTTTATGGAATTAATTAAAATATGGATGCGTTGTCTTTATAGAGTTTTTTTCTTGATTTCGAGCCCCATTCCCATGATGAGGGTGCTGCAGGTGGTTCAGGTAGATCGCATGTTCCATTCCCCACTTCTGTTTTCCACTGAATATATATAGGAATGATCATAATCATTGACAATACATGCTTGAACAATCCTTTTTGTTAATGCTCTAACAATCTTGTCCATGCTAGTCCATACGTTCTATATTTATGCATGCTCTAAAAATTTTATTCTTCAGCTTGACATCAATTGAATCCTACAATGAGGCCGCTTCCATCCAGGACAACCAAAAATCTCTTTCCGACCTCTGAGTCAGCAACATGCAGCTTACATGCATCGACTGTTGCACCATCTGTTGGTACACAAATCCCTCTTTTTCTCTCTTATGACAGCAACAAATAGTTTCTTTTTTACAACTTTATAACATCAATTATCATTTGTTCTTTTATACTTCAATTGTGACAAAGACTTATGAAACTTATGAAACTTTTTGCATTAGGACATGCAACATCATTTCCTGGATGTTCCTATGTTCCTAGTACGGGAATGGTGAAGGATGTCACATTGATCGTCAGCGACGATGAAGGCATTCCATTAAAAGTAGCCAAAGTTCCAAGTACTTTAAAGTTATTATTATTCTATAGTGATATAATAGTAATTTTTTTTTTGATCACTCTTCATCGACTAATGATCCCATGATTGTTTTGTAGGAAATGATCTTTTTTGGAGAAAACTTGGTGATGAGTGTTTGCAAATATTTGGGCCCACCATGCGTACCTAGTGGAACATCATATCCTAACAAAAACCCCAAACCACTATTTTGATTTCATATCATTGCTATAATAGTTTTCCTTTTCCTCCATTTCTTGAACTATATTAAAGGTAGCTTCACTTCATTTATGAGTCTAAAATGTTTTTTTTTACTTAAAAGGTGGAATCAGCAATGCAAACCGTTGAAGGATGATCTTATAGAGAGCATGACCCAACTCTTTGGACCTCGTGCATTCGAGAGAAACAAGCTCCTTGAAAAAGCTGGTTTATGTTTGAAGTATATTAGGGACCAGTATAGAAAAAATTTATGGGATAACCCCAGGTACGAGCGTCCACCCTATGTTCCTGAGGCTGAATGGCAGGCTCTAATTTTGGATGGAAAGTATAAAGCTGACAAGAAAAATAATATTACACCAGTCGAGAGTACAACAAGGTATGTGATATTGTTGAGAATCTAATTATGTACTAATTAACCTCCATATTTATACTATCTAACATATTTCAAACTTTTCATAGATTGCCTGACACATCAAAGGCAACAAAGGCGAGACTAGAAAAGCACGAGACACACAAGCTCGGCTCTGGTGGTCTTTCGAAACTTCGAGAAAGAGTTGTAAGTATTAGTAAATGAAAAATTGTATCAAATCTTTTATATAATGTGAAGGGAAATGCTAGGACTCCCTTATTTAGCTCATCAATTATAAATAGGTCAATAGAATATAATAACAGTAGTGGATTTTCATATTCAATATAAACAATTCAACAATTGAAGTCAAGACTCTGCAATCTAGATTAGTGAAGAAAACTTGTGATTCACTAATATGACATTATTTAAAATCTCACCCTTGACTGAATTTTCCTCCAATAGTTGAGAATAAAGGCAATAATTGAAAGAATGAGGGAATGCAACAACACTTGCAACCATTTTTATTTCCAAAGAGCTGAACTAACTCTTACCCAACTTAAGAATTTGGAGAAAATATGTTGGTATAAGCAAAGCATACATACGCGCAACATTTATATAGTAGATTGCTCCATCAAAACTGCTCGATTTTTCTCCTATTATATTATAATGGATATAGATGATTTGCTATTGATATTTTAACTACCCTCCATTGGTTGATGAAACAATGCAAGTAAAATTCACCATACCATGAAAAAATGCAGGGCTCAGAGTTCAACAGATGCTTCAAAGAAGACGATAAGAGAATTGGCTTCCAACAAGGCTATAGAGCCATGGCTGAATGGCTACTAGCTGAAATTAGTGTGGAAGGTTCTAATACTGATGCATCTGAGCCACAGGTAAATAAGCTAAATGAAATTTATTTCAAATTGAATACTTTACCAATTAGTCTATTTGATGTTAAGTTCCAATATAAAGTGAGTATATCTGTTTTAAGTAAGCAATGATAACAATGCGTAGGATGTTGGAAAGCAGCTTGACAATCCTTCTACACAATATGTGGATGTCGAAGGTTTGCATGATGTGCATCCTAGTGGTGGAGGTATACATTTGCTATTAAATTTTTTATATGTAATTGCAATTGGTGTTTGGATTAACGTAACATTTTGTATAGCAGCTGTAGAGGATCGAGGGGTCGATGTTCATGACCATGTTCACATTGAGTCTAGACAAAATGATGTGGTCAGATCAGGTAAAGAGACATAGTTATGTTATTTAAAATAATTAAATACTTGTAACAATTATAATAAATTATTTTTAATTTAACTGTTTTATTTGTTATTATAGAGGACCCCCCTTTGCAACAGTATAGGAATTTGAGATCATCAAGAATAGAGAACAGAACAACTGATGAGGGGGGAATTGATGATGAAACTGATGCTCCTCTAAGAGCTTACATAGAAAAAAGAAATAGAAAGAAACAAAAAATGATTGTCACTACATACCTTAATTGATAATGACTGTATTTTATGTCTCAATGAATTTAATTATGTGCTAATGAATGTTCATGAATTATTTGTTAATGTAGAATATTGATAAATGTTGCATGTTAACGAATCTAATGTGTTAATGAATGTTATCATGTGATATTGATTTAATGTTACATTTTATTAATGGTTGAAAGAATGAAAGAATGTTAGATGTTAACGGGGAATGTACAGTGATGTTAGGGGGAGGGGGGTGGGGCCAAATGAGCTTCCACCTTCACGTGGTTGGCCTTGTTTAGTAGAGAATATTAAACTATTCTCGAAACAAAGTGAAGCTCAATAAGATACTTGTTATTACCTTTTTAAAAAAAAATTGTGTGCTTTAGCCTTGATTTTTTAGCATGACATTAACCTTTAAAAAACTCCATGGTTAAGAACATTTGGGTTGGAGTGGTGCTTGGGTGGGTAACATCTCGAGAAAGCCCAACACTTCACCTCCGTGAGCAAACCTAGATGCAATAAGTATTTAGTGTTCTATTCATTCTAATGAGAAAGAAGTTATTGTGAAACACTACTCATAAACATAGACCAATGAGTTTGACTAAAAAATACAAAATTGAATCCTGATAGCAACATCAAACATTAAAAAAACTTATAACTTGTTAATGCACAAGAAAATTTTGTGTCAATAACAATAGTTTTTGGCTAGTTGAAAGTAATACTTATCAAAGTTGTTTGTACTTCCTCATGTAAGACATTTGATATTTACTTTATTGATACTAGAAGAAAATATAATAAACTCCTCCTTAGACCGTTGAAGATAATAATGCAACAAAACCAAATCTATAAAAATTAAGAAGAGTGTTGACATAAGAGAAAACAAGATGAGAAAAGAAACATAAGATATATACTCAAATAACCACCCTACCCCAAAACACACAAATGTGTGTTAATTCTCCATATAGGTTGTGATACACTCATAAACTCCAACGCTTCATAAGAGATCACCACTCTAATTTCTTATGAGTTCAAATACCATTTCCTTAAAAAAGCCAAATAAAATTGTCCATTCAATCTTCATCCAAGCCTTCAATATGTAGGCCAAAGAACCTACATTGATTTTCCAAAGAACCTGTTAGTGTTCTAGTATTATGCATTTTATCAAGCTCCAAGGTAGTAAGGAAAAATTTCATAGGTCCGTTGTGTAATGACATAGGGTGGAGCCATTAGTAAATCTTACAGCTAAGGACTAATACAAATTTTAATGTTGCCAACCTTGGAGATGCATCTTAGCGAAAGGCTTATGATGCTCATAATTGTTCTTTTAACAATGTGATTTAGCAAATATGGTAGGTGATAATTTCAATTTCCCTGATGTCTTATTTTAAGTCTTAGGCAGTGTTTCTCTGAGCTTCTGGGACTAAGAGATGCAAGGAAATAGTTTTGAGGACGGAAACTTTTTTCCAAAAGGTTATGGCTACTAAAGTAACTTCAAGAAACTAGGAGAAGCTGAAATTTTTCTTTAACTTTTAAAAGTTTTTCTTTAACAAATTAGCTTTTTTTAGAACATTATGCAGAAAATGATGCAGGCTGTCTAGTTCTGAGAAAGATGGCATCCTTTCCAAGTCTCTGAGTCTTGAGGATGTCTGGAACATCAGGAACATCTTCCACTCCCCAGGTAATGCAATATGCATTCCCATGGAACACTGCATTAAAGCTGTCTTTTGGATGACAACTCTTTCTTCTATGGGGTACTTGATGTCATGGTTATATGTTGGGAAGATTGTTCCATTGGTAGAATTTTGTTGTTCTTGATGCACTTCCAGAGATTCATAAATATTTAAAAAGGCATTGACATACAAGAAACTTCATGATAGATGAGAAATCAATACAAGATTGTATGTAAGGATTTCATGTCATACCCACCCCATGATTAATCCGTTTCAAATAATGTATCAATATGGGCCAAATGTGTCGTGGTCACAAGAAGTATATAATACTTAAATTGGCAAATGGATATTAAGAAAGCTCTTGAAGAATTGACTATTTCATAAACAACATATCATTGTCACTGATTATACAGAATTGATAAAGAATCTCCTATTGAGTTTGAGATTCAAATCACATGTTTTAGAAAATAACAAATATTTCACTGTTAGTAAATTGAATGCTTTTGTGATGTCTGGCAACTCGTTCGACAATTATTATGTTTGATGGGCATGATGAATTTTCTCTTATGCAAAGCTTCGTATATGAATTTTTTTTTCATGCAATAGATTTAATTTTAATCAAATAACCCATATTTAATAAAGAGCCAAAGAACAGTATTAGTAGTAGAATAAAAAATCCTATGTCAAATAGATCTGTCATGGCAGTTATACTTTATATGAAAAAATCTACAATTTTTATGACTGTTTTAAAAATAATTGTCTATAATACTATATTGAGGAACACATGCTTGATAACTTATTCTACCCCATTTTCAAGGCATGAAGTATTTAACATTCAAAGACATTGAAAAAGAGTTGGTACTGCTCCCTAAATTAATCTTTAACAAGCAAGAGAAACCATGTTTACTATAGATTTTAAGCTAATCATTTAGAAATATCTTAAGAGGCATTCAAAGCATTTTTCACAGGTGAGAATAGAGAATATTAGACACTAAATCATTATTCTGAATTTGACCCCACTTTATTTTGGCCTTTGTTCATTTTCTCTTTTAGTATCAGTTTTAATCATTTCTACAAGGAGACAAGACTTGTTCTGTTATACATCTATGTGAACACGAATTTAAAACTGATAAAATGAATCTATCTTCAATCTAGTAGGTGTCAGGGGCTGCAGTTTCAAGATTTGTTTGAAATTTACAAGTCAATCTATCTCTTTTATATTGCTTAAGGGTTTCATTGTTTGTCACAGGATGATGCACATATCTTCTATTTGCCTAGTTAGATCAAGGAAGAAATAAGATCTGTTCTAGATCTTATAGAAGTAATATTGTCTCAATTTGGTTTTAAGAGCTATGAAGTCAACTTATCAACAAAGCCTGAGAAAGCAGTGGGTAGTGATGATATTTGGGAGAAAGTGACTTCTGCTTTGAAAGACGCTCTTCAAGAAAAGGGTTGGGATTATTCTGTTGATGAAGGAGGAGGTGCATTTTATGGTCCAAAGATTGATCTTAAGATTGAAGATGCCCTTGGAAGAAAGTGGCAATGCTCAACAATTCAGGTAAACATATTTGGCCTGTACTCATGAATTTTAATTAGTACAATCTTGGGGAGTTGACTTTGATTTTTCTAATCAAAATAATACTGTGGACATCTGTATGCAGGTGGATTTTAATTTGCTTGAGCGATTTGATTTATTCTATGTTGATTCAAACTCAAAGAAACATAGGCCAATAATGATTCACAGAGCTATCCTAGGATCTCTTGAATGCTTCTTTGGCATATTAATAGACAATTACACTGGTGATTTTCCCTTGTGGCTGTCTCTAGTACAAGCCTATCTTTTACTTGTAACAGACACCCAGGTCTGTAGATTGATTGCATGTTCATATTTTTTTTTTCCTACAAAGGGTTTCAGGTTGACTGATTAATATTGGAATTCAACAGGTACCGTACTGTCAGAAAGTGGTGGAAATGATGAGGAAAAAAAATATTAGAGTAGAAATATCATATGGTGAGCATCTTAGAAAACTAATTCAGAATTCAAAAACACAGAAGATACCATTAATGACTTTTGTGGGGCCAAAGGAGGTGGACAGTGAAACTTTAACTATTCATCAAGGCATGGTGGAGAACTGGGAATGATGACCGTCAATGAGGTTATAAAAAAAATTGAACAAGCAGTACCTGCCAGAAGTTTTTTGTAGTGGATGGTTGGAAATGGCTGTCATGACAGTTTTTGCAGGACAGTAACCTTTTCTTGTTTTCATTATCTTTTTTGATAGCTGACGAAATCAGTAATGAAGGCCAAGAAGCCTTTTTCCATCTAGAAAATATTTTTTTAGGCAACATATTTCAGTTCACACATCCGTATTCCCAACTGTTGTTGGTATCAATTTCCTATGCTATTTCATGTTGTATTTAAACCTCCACTATGGGAAGATGTGTCAATATTTATTTATTGTAGGCATAGATCAATCTGTCCAGATAATTACTGTGAATATTCATCATTCAACATGGTGAATATTCATCATACAAATGCTAGATATTAAAAGCTGATAATATTTTTATGGCCTCAGAAACAAATGTAATAAATTTGATTAAATAACCATTCTGACATGTGTCTAGGCTTCTTGTTGGTGTGAGCTTTATGTAAAACAACACAAAATAAAATACCAAGGGGTACTTTATCCTCTCATGATCAAAATCTTTATGTTCTAAACAAATGAACTGTGTGATCACAAAGACAACTCCAAGGTTCCAAATGTGTGTGTTTTTAATGTCCGGGATAGACTATCATGGTAGGATGATTTGTTGAAAACCTCAAAGGATACATACATGGTTATTCAAGATTTGATCATTCAACTTTTGAATTTCCCTTTTTTTTTTTCTTTTTTTGAAATTTTGTGGGTTTAACGCTTACAAAGATTTCTGAAACGAAGTGTAAAAGAGTAGGGTTTATGAAGATAATTCTAACCTTAAACTAATTCTATACTAATCCAATGAACTTAGGGCCCATTTGGTCATGGGCATAGGAATTGAGAATAGACATGTAATATTGGGAATAAGAATGGCATAGGAATTGAGAATAGGCATGATCTGACGCTTTGGGGCTCAGCAACCGAGCAAGTGGGCAGTGAATTGCAACAAAGCTACTACTTGCAAGATACTATAGTTCTACTAGTTAAGGGAGGCCATGTTACTGAGTTCAATGGAAGAGTACTCAACACCACAGGTAATACACAACTGATGATCAATCTCCGAATTCTAGAGACAGCGGAGTTAAAGTCATGGTTTGATGACAATGTTAAGGACAACGGTGAGCCATCGATTAGCTACGCCCCACAACCTCCTATAGTATTGAGAATGAAAATTCATGACATACATGATCAAACTGTGCATTTTACTTGTGCTATAAAGTGCATCGTGAAAGCAACCATTATAGAGGTCAACACAGACAAGCTATCCTACTCGGCTTGCCCCAACCAAGTGGCAGGAAAGCAATGCAAGAAAAAGTTGTCTGAAAATGCAAATGAAGAATGGTATGGTAAAAAATGTGACAAGCAATTTATGGAATGCAATTATAGCTACATGGTCCACCTATAATTGCAAGACCACACTAGGGAGCTATGGGAAATCGCATTTGATGAAGGAGCAATACAACTACTCGACATGACTGCGAACACATTGCTAGAGCTAGCAGCTGAAGATGATGCTTGTGGCGGGGCCGCTGTGGCGGTGACAGCTATTGGCATCATCGCCACAGTGGTCCCGCCATATTGCTAACCACGGATGTCACAATTGTAACGTTCGCACGCGCATTGCGATGAAATAAGCATCACGTGCATAGCGACGCCATCGCAATTGATGATTTTGCGTCACAATTGTGACACATTCACAAACATTGTGATGGCCAGTATCGTCAATAGCACCATCACAAGTTTCCATGGACGTCACAAGTGCGAGGCCCACAGAAGAACTATAAAGGCTCCCGCCTGAGCGAACCCCGTCGCAATGTGTGGTGAATATGTCAGAATTGTGACGGGAACCACATCCATTGCGATAGGAGCATTGATGGGATAGAATGTTGAGCTTGTGATGGATAGGCATAGAAATTGTGAAGTCCAAGAATAGATGTCATAATTTGTGACTGAAAAACAACGACGTCTGCTACCGTCGCAGTGGTGACACATTTGTGTCGCAATTCTGACACTTGGCCATGGCAAATCGATGCCAAATGTATTAGTTCCTACTCTAGATAGACCTAATTCAATATGAAATAGCACAAGGGATGTTGAGAAACAAAAAATGAAAAGTGGAATACTCATGGCATGTCAATCAATGGGATCAATGACCATGTCAAAGATTTTGTAGTATGTGAGATTTCATACAAGTTCTATCAATCAAGTTGATTAAATAGCATGTCTTGCATTGCTATGGATGTCAAATATAAAATTGTAAAAAAAGATCATACCTATGATCTTGCCTTGCTATAACTGCAACAATTGTGAGAGAATCTTGGAGCAATAAGGGAAGCCAAGAATACATCATGTAATTTTGGTTCCCTACCCATCTACATAGTTTTCTTTGTACAAAATTCATTTCCCACTATTAGCACCGTAGCATGGGAAAGGACTAGACTGACAATAGGATATATGTGTGACTTGATAAGTCAATTAGGAGAAAATTTTGAGGCAATAATGGATAATCATTTCAAAGAATTCAAGAATAGGATGAAGAACCAAATGAAGATACCTAAATCAGTTGTAGATAATGTTATTCTAATGATATATTCTTTATGGTAGATAAAAATTTATATGTGCATAGGTAGTAATACTAAGGGTTACATGGTTGAGGCTAATACAATATGAATTGAATTTTGATGAAAGTGCAATAAAAGTAACTACACTTCTATTGGAAGAGATTGATGCAAATGTCAAGCCATTTGGTACATATGACACAACCAAGAGGAGATTGACATTTAAAAAGTGCCCAAGATAGATAAGAAAATAAATAAGGATCTCCAGGGCTAACTTGGCAAAGATCAACTTTAGATCACTAAAGGAAAAAGTAAGGATGAGAAATCTAAAGATGAACCTAAAGCCAAGTCATCTAAGGTAAAAGAGGTAGCTTTTACCAAGCCCAAGTTAACAAAGTAGAATAAAATAGTAATTGTTGATCTAAAACTAAAAGAGGATATTAAGGAAGGTGTAAAGAAGGTTCTTAAACCACCTAACCTAGAGATGAAAAGAAGAGTAATTACAAGGTCAAAGGCAGCCCAGTCTCCAACTAAGAAACAAAATTAAGAAGATGAAAGAGTTGAAGAAGTAAAGGAAGAGGAGGATGATATATAAGAGGATGAAAAAATTGCAAATGAAGTAAGATAAATGATATTAATGTTTGACCAGCAAGATGTTGTCACAATTGAAGAAATTCTTGATTCATCCCCACAAAATCTAAATGTGTTGACTAAGGAAGATCCAAAAAATGCTACACTAGATGTCTCAGACCCCTCTCTACTATGAACTAATCTGGTATTATTACAAATATAGGATTATCCAAGTATTAAGAATACAAGCAGTAAAGGTTTTACTGTTACATCAATTACAATGGTTTATGACATGAGTGTTGAACAATAGAGAAAGGCAATAATTATGTTTTGATAATTTACGGATATCAGTAATGGTAGACCAAATGAGAGTAAGGAAAAACAAGAGAAGTAAATGACAATGATAGAGAAACCCAAAGAGAAAGATGCTATCCAAGATCTTATAGAAATTTAAAGTTTCATACCTATGGAGAATTTAATTTTTACAACTATATGATAGGTTGAATCTACTAAATAGGAGAAGTCACCTAGATTGAGTGCAAAGTGGAAACAACTGCATATATCACTACCTAGTGATAGCACCCCTTAATCTCAAATAATGACACATACATATGATACAAAAGAGGTTACAATGAGTTTAGATGAATTCATCACATTGTCTATGCATGAATTAAATGATATGACATTGGAATAAATGGAAGAATCGTAAACTTTTCTCCATTTTAAGACAAAGAAAGAATAATTAAGAAGAGAATTAAAAAATAAACTGGCATTGTACACTATCAAAGATATTTTTGTTGATGCATTTGAGATTTTTGATGTTAATATGCAAAATCCAATTTTGGATTAGTAAGTGTATATAGTTGATAAGGTTTAGATTGAGGATATAGAATACAATGATAAATTGATGACATGGTCTAAGAAGAATTTTGAGCACAAAGTTTTGTAGAAAGTTTGAACAAAACTTGCAAAAAGGGCCTACTGAAACTTATTACCTTACCACTCAATTGGAAGGAATTTTGAAAGTCATTCATTCTTTTACATGAAATTTTTTGATGTTGAGTTCTTCACATTTGATAGTCAACAATCAATTCATATGATTTAGTCAGATATGAAGGTGTGTACACATTCTTTCAGCAAGAATGCAAGTTCACACTCACCTTCATATAATAAGTTGACATTTGATCAACGAAGATTCAATGGCATAAGGAACAAATTGATTTCAATTCAATTCATGCTACTACCAAATTTGGAGATAATTTAAAGGGAATTATCCATAGGTTACAATTTAATGAAGAAAGATACACATATTTTGACAATAGAGAGCTTAATTGATCTAGCTACTAGGCTAGAGATTCATTTTCAAGTCATGGAATAAGAAAGAGATAGATGGAATAAAGGACTTAAAGAAATTTTGGCATGTTATCAAACATTTTTGGATAAATAGAATGTTGAAATTTAGTCAATTTTGATATTAGTGATAAGACTTATTCAAATTCTATATGGTTACCGAGCTCATTGAACAATCTACAGTTTTTGCCATGTATTTCAATAGCCACTGAGCTTTACAATTCAAATTGAGCAGAATCAGATAGTGTGAAGTCAAATAGTTCAACCTGAGCATTTTAGTGCTTACCAAGGTTTGTAGTTTCTACTAAGCTAAGCAAGTCATGTGAAGCAAAGTTAGTGTTAATGGAGCTATGTGATGATTAGTGTTTACTAAGTGCAGTCATGATAAATAAGTAATCCAACTTATACCAAGTTGCACAATATCTATCGAGTTACCAGTGCAAATTGAGTTTGAGACTACTCTAATATTATTAGTATGGACTAAGATTCTACTTCTATCAAATGCATGACGATGTTGAGTAGTGATAGTGGATGTTATGTATTAGAACTTCACCAAGTCAATCTTTAGAACACAAGTGGACCTACATTTGGGCCGACTTTCTAATATTGATGTTAACTTGTTTATTGGCTGAATTTGTGATTTTGTAAATTGGATTGATATATATCTAATGTATTGTATCATATCCAAGGAAGAATGAAGAGTATGAAAAGTATGAATGTGTGACAATAATGTGAAATAGAATCATGCAAATGTGAATTAGCAACAGACAAAGTATATTGAAGGCCATATCAGTAGAGGAGTAGCAGAGTCATATCTATTACATAAAGGTGATCAATACTTCAAAGAATCTCTATCAACAATCTAGTTGTAAGTCAAAGATCTACTATTTCATCCCAACAGCGGAACAAGTTCAAATCCTTTAACGAGGTAGACTTAATAGTCTTTTGTCAAATCTCTTTATCGGGTGCATACTTAATGTGTGTTTGTAAAACCTCTAGCAAGGTGGACCTAGTAGTCCTAATTGCTCCTAATAGGGAATATCATTAGAAGTGATCATTGTAAGCCTTAAATGGCCAACTTTATGATGTAGTATTGAAGTTTAGTGGGTATCATCCCCACCCGAGTTTTTCTTTCTATTTGGAAGGATTTTGGGTCACCAAAATTATTGTGCTCAAGTGTTATGAATGTTTTATGTTTTTAGTTTCTCATGCATGTAATTAGATCTAATTTATGAACTAAATGGTAATTAGATTATTGAAAATAACATCTAAATTTGGTAAAGTTTTTTAGGTTACTGATTCACCCCTCCCCTCTCAATAACCTAGCTAGTCTTGAATATTTCCAACAATTGGTATCAGAACTTTGTGGTTCCTAGGATAAAGTTTAACAACTTGAGAAAAGATCAAGGAAAATGGAGGTAATTAGACTTGACAAAGCCATTTAAAATGAGAAGCTAGATCTAGAGATGGCCATTGCACAACTCAATAAAGCTAAGGAGAAACTTTCCCAATCCCTAAAAAGAAGGAAGGAACTTGCAAATCAAATGAATGATCATGAGTACATTGAAGAAAAAATTGAAGACTCTTTTCCTTCAAGTAATTCAGAAGAAGAAAATGATGCAATCAAAGAACTCTTAGAGAAGAATGGTTCCCTACAAGAAGAAGTAAGAAAGCTCAAGAGAGAACAAGAAATTCAATAAGTCAGGCTATGTGAAATCTTGGAATAGAGGAACAAGATGAAGGAAGAAATGGATGGAAGAAACAATCAGATCTAGAACCAATCCCTTCACATGCAGCTCTTATGGATCAAATATCTAATGCAAATGAGGAAATCATGAGAAAAAAATATATCAATGAAATATTAAGAAATGATCTAGATTTGGAAAGAAAAATCAATGAAAGAATAAGAAGTGAGCAGAGATCTAAAAAGAAAATCAGTGAAAATTTGAAAAATGACCTAAACATTGAAAATAAAATCAATGAAAGCATGATGAAATCCCAAGTGGACATGAAGCAATTGAGTCAACTGAATGAGTAGAATCTCTATAGACAAAAAGGTAAAGCAAGAATTGGATACAAAGAAGAAGGTGAATCCTCCAAAACAAGGTTCTCAAGGGAATCAAAGACCTACTTGCAATCATTGTGGTAAGATAAGTCATACATCAAAAAAATGTTGGAGTAATGGTAAAACAATATTCAATGGTAAATGCTACAACTACAATCAACATGGTCACAAGGCTAATGAATGCAAAGAGAAACCAAAATTTGAAGGAAAGTATCACAAATGCAAGAAACAAGGTCACAAGGCATTAGAATGCAGATGTATGTCATTCAATCCAATAGAGAAAATTGTGAAAGCAATATTTGGCTGGGACTATAACACTTGGTGCAGATGTCATTACTATGGATAATATGGACACATTGGAATGAACTATGTTAAACATCACACAAGGAAGAGAGATACCACCACAAGATGTTTCACTTGTATAGAACTTGGTAATCTAGCCAAGAATTGCATACATATAGGTAGAATTGAAGATGAAAAGAAAGAAAAAGTAGATAACATTCAAAAGTACATGAGGCAACAATAGATTCTTAAATCTACCAAGGAAGCTAGTTCAAGCAATGGTGGTCATGTCACTCAAGAAGTGGGTGACTCCACCATTTCCAAATAAGTTTTTAAGGAAGAACTAGAACTACATTATCAAGATCACATCCAAATAGTTACAATTAAAAGGAAGAAAAGATGCAAATCAGTATTCAAGATACAAAAGGATCACTAAATATTAGTATCAGTTATCACTAAGTTGACTTCTCTATCGAGCAAGGTTGAGTCATTGATTCTATCGAGAAAAGTTGAGAGTAACAAGAATATGTTTGATTACCAAGTTATGAAGCCTTTACTAAGTGATCCAAATAGATAGTGGATGATAGCCTATTGCACATAATGATGTCATCATAGCTACCTTCGTACCAAGTATTAATGGAAAAGTTTTAACACAAAGCAAGAAATTGAATTCATTTTTCACCAAGAATTCTAAGTGTTATTGCAAACAAGTGAATTACAAAGTGTTCAAGTGACTTCAAGAAATAATTTTGATAAATTTTTATCAAAAATTTTCATAGCTTACCAAGTAGCCATGGTAGCACCAAGTAGCAGCAAAAAAGCAAGGAAAGGATCAGAAATGTTGGTCTAAGGAGTCAAATGGAAAGCACCTGACTTCAAATTTTTCTCGATGGTTGTTCAAACCCTCAACCCAAATGGAGCATAATCAGAGATCGCTCCAAAGGTACTAATTAATGATATCTAAAACTCATTTTAAGTGTGCAATTCAGGAAATTAGAACCCTAGAGATGGATGATTCCCTAGGAGAATTATGTGTAAATGGAGTTCTTCTAGAGGACAAGACTATGTTGATGGCCAAGGTCATGGAGGTCCTAAATTTGAAATTTCTTCATGAAGAATAGGAGAAAAGACCAAGTTTGGAGATGATTAAGATACTACATTGGTAGCATAATTTTTATATTGCATGCATATCAAGTTGGGGAAGCCTTTCAGAGTATTTTTAAAATTTTGGTAGGATAAAGGTCAAATTTAACTTGAACATAAGCATTTGGAAGCCAAGGGTTTAATCCACATTTCTCGCTTGCACCGAAGTTTCCAAATCAAATGGATTAGATTAATCCTTAGCCAAGTTCACAATGTTTAGTTATGGCTTGAGCAACTAGTTTTGATCACTATTAAGATGATTCATCACATCATCGGCCTTCCCATGCTCTCCAAAGCCAAAACTACTAAAACCCTAGGTCAGGTAGAGTTGGAAAAGAAAACCCAAGTTGAGTGGGATGGTAGAGGCACGAAGATTAGTAGCATAAATGATGAAAAACTAAAATTCAGCGTAATGTGATAGCCCACAAGATTTACAATTCTAGCCATCTAAACAGTGTGTCATGTGAAGCAGTAGACTTGGCATTCAAGGTTATGAAGAATAATCTGTCAAATGTTCTTGTCGATTTGTTGTTAAAGTAGTTCAATAAGAACATGGAAAGTATTAGGACTTCCAAAAAAAACCCTTGAAAATTCATTTCTTTATTGACATGTTTATTTTTCTATCTTCGAAAGTTTTTCCCTTCAAAAAGCATGTAGTATGGAGAAAGGATGTGCCAGTTTTATACTAGATTAATGAGTATATTGGAAAAATGGGAGAGAATTTTGTGAGTATAATGGATAATTATTTTGATGTCTTCAAGGAGAAAATGAATAATAGATTCAAGATACATAAGAAATTAGTTAAACATTCCAAAGATGATGTTTGCTTCATTGTAGATTGTGATAGAGTCTACATTCAGGTAGTGAAAGCCAAAGTTGTATGGGTAAAACCTCTTCCCTATGAGGTGAACATAGATGAAGCAAAAGACATTATTGAAGCCTTTATTAATGAACCTATTGATCCAAAGGCACCACACTTTGGAACATATAATGAGGCCAAGGTAAGAATAGTGCTTAAAATCAAGCTTCTACAAATGGTTAACAAAGGCAAGACAAGAATAGAGAAACTCAAAACAACCACACCTCTTATGTTGACCAAAGGAAAAGGATAAGATGTTGAAGAAGTATAGGATGAAGAGTAGTTAAAAAAGGAAGAAGAGCCAATGAAGAAGAAAGGAAAGGTGATAATCACCAAGCCATACACTATAGTGTTCACTAGGAGATCCAAGAAGAAAGATAGTGAAGTTGTGTTTAGCAAACCTCCTCCCACCTTCCAAGAAAAATTGAAATAATTGGAAGAAGGAACAAGCATTACCAACTTCAAATTATTGAAGTATGAAACCAAGATAGAGGCTAAGAAGAAATAGGTTGAAGAGTTGGTATTAACCAAGATGGGAAAATGGAAGTATTCCCTTGACCAGATAGCCTCCTAGATCTCTAATGAATTCTTAGATAAAATAAAGCCAAGATGGGACTTTTCTATGCAAATAGCTAAAGATATCTATGCAAAAACCCTAAGGAAATTGCTAACAAGCATAACAGATGCTAAGGTAAAGCAGTCCATAAAAAAATGAGTAAGATGACTCTCAAATTCAATACTTGTTTAATTTTAATAAAGGATATAAAACATCTGGTTAAGAATGCCACAAGTATATGGAAGAATGTTTATCATTTTCATAAACAAACTGACTTCCTAATAGAAGTAAGGATCATGACACTAATGATGAAGAAGAAGAAACTTTTTGTAAGCCAACACATTTTGATAATGAAGAAGTTGAAGAAGATAAAGAGAAAGAAACTACCGAGGAAGACAAAGAAGATAGAAGTTGTAGTAATTACCTCACTTCCTCACTCTCCAAACAAACCAGTAGCTACAAAAAGCTTGGAGACAACTTCAACAAGTTTGATTGAGACAACAATAGGTACATAAAATGTCTAATCACTCTTGGCTCCCTCATAACCAACAACATCACTGATAGAAGTTCCTACCGCTTCATCTACAAAGCTATAGCCTCCATCTTCTTCAGCTCTTGAGTCAGCTTCATCAACAATGGATACAATATGTTCTACAATTTTCTATTCTTCTATAGTAAGTACAAATTTGGATTCTACAATTTTGACTTCTACAAATTTGGATACTTCTATAAGTACTTCAGTATTGGATTTAGTAAGCATACTAGTTTGTATTCCATCAATTGGTACTATATCATTTTTTTATTGCTAGTCCTACTATCTCTACAATTGTTTCTATTCTGTATTCAAAGGAATTAAGTACAAGAATAGTTGAACCTAATTCTCAACTTAGTACAAGACTTTTGAGTAGAGAAAAGGAGATAGAGGAGGATATAGACTTAGATGAGGAGATTGAGATTCACAAATGGAATTTTTATAATATCATTATAGATCAAATTCATATAGCTGATCAACTACTCGAAAAGAAGGCAAAGTAGAAGAAATTCATAGAGGAGAGAGATAGGCAATACAAAATCATAGATGATGCCAAGAACATTTTGACTCAGACTATAGGTGTTGAAGTTGATACTTCTCAACACATTTTGTTTCAATTAGAAGAGGTAGTCCAAAAGTTTAATGAGGACTCCAGTGGTCAAGACAAATTGATTGAGAAAGAAGAATAGAAAATTTATAATAAAGTGTTTGAGCACATTTCTCAGCAAATTGCCATTCAACAAGTAGAGCTTTCATCAATTTTGACCAATCTTGGAACCTCTTGCACAAATGTAACATAACTTTTTAGAAATCTTTGTGATGTTACCAATTTTACAAAGGAAATAAAGAAAAAATTGACAAAGATTGATGAAGATCTAAAGGCTAGTGCATAGTAGTTGCAACTTGACCCTAGTTCAAGTTTTTCACATCATATGAAGATCAAATTCTTGTTAGATATGTAGGTAGAGTTGTTGAGAGAAGAAGAAAGGATCTAGTCTACACTAATAGATATTTAGAATGTGATCCTTTTTATCATAGATACAATGCAAAAGCATATTTTTTATTCAAAAACATTGGTCCATGACAACAAATTCTCCATAGTAGATCACATTATAGAACTCTCTATAGAAGTTCAAATTGTTCTAGATATGTGCAAATTTTTGTAAGAGAACTGAGATAAAACTCTAGCACTCATACTTAAGGTACATTCTAATTTTCTTTCTTATATTGGTGTCTCCATGTAAATAAGTTTTGAATAAATCTTTTTCATTATTGTCAAAAAGGAGGAGAGACATTTAGCATAGTATATAGGGGGAGAGACACTTAATATGCTAAATGGGGAGAGACACTAGTCATGCTATGTATATTGTTTGGGGGAGAATCATGCAAAGGGAGAACATATATATAGCAAAGTATTTACAAACATAGTATATTGTATACACTTACAAAGAAATTTTTTGAAAAATCTAAAAAATTGTATACCATACCAAGCTAATACCAGATTGAGATGTATATAAGTTTTGGCTGATAAGTGTTTTTGTCACTAATGCCAAAGGCAAATATTATTGACATTTAGTCAAGTTTTTTATTAGTGACAACACTTATTCAAATTTTGTATGGCTACCGATCTCATTGAACAATGTACAATGTTTGCCATGTATTTCAATAGCCACCAAGTATTATAGTTCAAACTAAGTAGAATCAGGTAGTGTGAAGTCCAGTAGTTCAACCCAAGCATTTTAGTTGTTACCAAGCTTTATAGTTTCTACTGAGATAAGAAGTTCATGTGAAGAAAATTTAGTGTTAACGAAGCTATGTGATGATTAATGTTGATTGAGTGTAGTCATGATAAATGAGTAATTTAGTTTATACCAAGCTACATCGTATCTACCAAATCACTAGTGCAAACCAAGTTTGAGACTACTCTGAGATGATTAGTATGGACCAAGCTTCTACTTCTACCAAATGAATGATGATGCTGAGTTTTCATAGTGGACATCATGTATTAGAAATTCACCAAGTTACTCTTTAAGGTAGAATTAAGAGTATGAAAAGTATGAATGTGTGACAATAATGTGAAATAAAAGCATGCGAATGTGAATCAACAATAGACAAAGTATATTGAAGGCCATATCAACAAAGGAGTAGAAGAGTCATATCTATCACATAAAGGTGATCAACACTTCAAAGAATCTCTATTAGCAATACAGTTGTAAGTCAGAGATCTACTGTTTCATCCTAATAGGTGAACCTTTTTGAATTCTTTAACAAGTCAAACTTAATAGTCTTTTGTCAAATTTCTTTACTAGGTGCATACTTAATTGCATGTTTGTAAAACCACCAACAAGGTGGACCTAGTAGTCCTAATTGCTCATAATAGGGAAAATCATCAGAAGTGATCATTGTGAACCTTAATTGGCCAACTTTATGTTGTAGTATTGAAGTTTTGTGGGTATCCTCCCCACCCCAGTCTTACTTTCTATTTGGAAGGTTTCTAGGTCACCAAGATTATTTTGTTCAAGTGTTATGAATGTTTTATATTTTTAGTTTCTCATGCATGTAGTTAGATCTAATTTGATGAACTAAATGGTAATTGGATTATTGCAATTAAGATTTGAATTTGGTAGAGTTTTTGAGGTTACTGATTCACCCCTCCCCTCTCAGTAACCTAGCTAGTCTTGAATATTTCCAACATAGAAGTCAACCCCTACAAACCCCAATCCATAAATGAAAAAAATAAGGGAAAAATATCTACATTGCATAAGTGGAAGAGGGAAATATTTGAACAAGATCAAATCAAATGGAAGATGACACAAAAGGGAAGATAAAAATTAGAAACAAAATTATTAGATGAGTTAAGAACATTGGAATTTATAGACATGCATGTATGTGTTGACCCTATGAGAAAACATATTGTCAATTGGTGACAAAACACTTAAGTTATCTAGGAAGGTCAATTAATTCTGCAATTGAGATTTCCATCAGAGAATATGTTTTAGTGTAGCCTGAGCAGTTTAAGGTTATACTATTTTAACTAAGCTCATAGTATAAACCAATTTACCACCGTCACCAATGTGAGCCAATTCCCAATCTAAACCAAGTTAATATTTCTAATCGAGTTCTCAATATGAACTAAGCTACCAATTCAAGTTAGTATGCTCTAGTGTCAACTGAGTACTAAAGTATTACCTAAGCATCGAATGTTACTTGAGTGCCAAATGTTAACCTCATAATGGTTTTTGACATTTGAGTGCCAACACACTTAAACATATTTCACATTGGATGCCGAGTACATCATGCATGCCGAGTGATCTTCATGAGCCAAGTAGCTTTCAGATGCCGAGTGAAGATCAGTTGCCGAGTGAAAATTAGATACCAAGTGTTAACAAGTGCCGAGTAACATAAGGTGCCAAGCTACTTAAGGTGCCGAGCAATAGAATTTTGTTAAGGTGCCAAGCTATCCAAGAAATAGTATGTCTCGATTATTTGCAATACTTCAGGAGCCGAGTAACTCAGTATATCAGCATAAGAGTTTGTAATTGCACAAACTATGATGCGAATAGTTTTTACAGCCGACATAAGGTAAATCTTGAAGGATTTCATGATGAGATCAAATCTTTTAACTTTCCTATGCGATTTGCATGCAGCCAATAAGAAAAATGCTAAAGGGATGCAACCAATCAGCAAAAGATAAGTATTGAGCGAAAAATGAAGATTGAATGTGGATCATAGATCCATACCTAATCCTAAATTTTAAATGTCTTTATAAGGAAGATGAAACTTCATTGTAAAATGTAAGAGGTAATAAAATAAAAGGTGTGAGAAGACATACAAAGGTTCACAAGGAGTTATATTTTTAGAAGTGAGGATTATCATATCGCAAAAAGGATCCAAATTAGAGAAAGCATAACAAGTGCCTACAATCAGAAATCAAGGATTGTAATCAATCAGGTTTATTGTATGTAATACTCTCTAGCAATTGTATTAGAATGAAAATCCTATGGTGATAGGTTAGCTTAATAGCTATTTCGATAAAACCTTTAACTAGGTGATTAAATCCTTTAACAAGGTGACACTTCATGTTAAGTGTTTGAAATCCTCTAACCAGGTCACTATTGACATAGTGTAAAGCCTTTAACAGGGCAGGCCTTTAACAGGGAAAACCATTAGAAGTGGTTGAACAATATTGCTGCAGTAATTTTTGTGGGTATCATCCCCACCCTAGTTTTACATTCTTATTCCTGGAGGGTTTCTGGGTTACCAAATTCATGTGTTATGAGTTATTGATGCATGTGCTTTATTTCATGATTATTTGATGTATTTACATGCATGCAATTTACTTTCAGTTAAAAGTTTTATTGGCTAAAGTTTGGTACTTATGATTCACCCTCTCCCCCCCCTCCCGCCCCCTCTCATAAGTACTCTTTCCATATTTGAATATTCCAACACCAAAGTATCACCCAAGCCCACTATATTGTCTAAGGAACAATAGAACACCAAAATGTATAAAGAGACCTAAGCATCAACATTTGGTTGACTTGAAGGTATAATTTGGTTAATGTGAAGTTATCTCTTGTGTGATCTAACTTGGTATGAAGTTATTGTTTGATATATATATAAGGAAGAAAAACTAGTTTTTCATAGATGTAATGTGTGGAATACAAGGAAGATGAATCATTGAAGAAAATTCATCTGAATAAGGAATATGAAAGAGAAATTTGATTAATAGTCTACCAAGAGCTATAAAGTGAAAATAAGTGACTCATTCATCATAGCTAGGTGATTATATTATTCAAATGATCTATTTCAGAAAATAGAGTTGCAAAGAAAAGATCTACCTGTTGATTCATCCCAATAGGTGCATCAGTCAAATCCTCTAACCAAGAGGTTCTATTAGTCCTTTGTTGAATATTTCAATAGAGTACTTACTTCATTATATTATAAAATCCTTTCACAAGATGGACTTAACAATCCTTCATTATTACTATAATAGTGCAAAATTGTGGGTATGATCTGCACCCTAGTTGTACCTTCTCCCTAGAGGGTTTCTAGATTATCAAATATTGTGTCAAAAGTGTTATGGTGTTTATTTCTCTATTACTTTATGTTTATACATGATAGTAGATTAGATAATCTAATGAAGTAATCCAAAAATATTCAAACTGAAAAAGTTTGAGTGGTTCTTGATTCACACCCCCCCGCCCCCCCCCCCCCCTCCCCATCTTTGTTAATTGTTTGTCATTATATTTTCAACAATTGGTATCAGAGAAAAGTCCTCCTATTAGAGGCTTAATAGCTTTAGAGTAAATATATTAATAAATAGAAATGTATAAGTAAGAGAAAGCTATTGAGAGTAACAAAAATTATCTACATATGGCTATGTAGTGCATCAAGAAAGTCAAGGAGAAACTCGCTCACTCTCTAAAGAAAAGAAAATAATTGGCTGTACAGATGAATGAAAATATATATAGAGAAAAGAGAATAGAAGATCTATGCAAATAAGGAATTTCAAAAGAAAAAAATGTAACCATAGAAGATCTACTAGTAATGAATGTTAGTCAACAAGAAGAAGTGAGAAAATTGAGAAGCTAAAAGGAAAGTCACTTGGTCAGGCTATGTGATGTCATGGAGAAAAAGAAAAAGAAAAAGTGAACAACAAAGAAATGGAAGAATAAGATAGATGATTACTTAGAACAAGATTAGAAGAAAAAACCAATGAAGTCCAACAACTATCACAAAATGTGGCATACATGGAAAATTAGATAGATGATGCAAATCATGGAAATGATAATCAAAGAATAGAAAATAATAGATTACATAATGAACTATGAGTTGAAAAGGAACTCAATGAAAGAAGATTTAGATCACAAGAAAGTGTGAATCACTTGTATGAGATAACTATGAATAGACCTAAAGGCACTACTTGCTTAGGGGATATTGATCAAGATAAATCATCATAGCAAGGAGAATAGAAGAAAAAAAATGCCTACATGCAACAATTATGGAAAAGTGGGTTGTACATCAAATGTTTGTTGGAGCAATACTATGCAACCCAAGTTCAACGATCATTCCTATAACTATGACAAGTATGGATACAAGTCTAAAAAATGTATAACTAGATCAAAGTTTGAAGGGAATTTCTTCACATGTCACAAGCATGGCCACAAATATTTTGAGTGTATATAAAATCAATAGAATCCAAATAATCAACAAAATTGAACTAGAAAAAATATTATTTATCAGCTGAGTCTACAACACATGGGAAGATGTCATTTATTTGGAGAATATGGTCACATTGGAGTAAATTGTTTACAAAGTAAATTTAGGAAAAGAAATAATAATATGAGATGTCATATATTCAAAAAGATAGGTTGTTTACTAAGGAACTATACGAATAGAGATAGAACAAATTCTGGTGAATGAGGAAAATCAAAATGAAAGGTTGAATAGATCATCAAAACTGGGTAATGAAATTAGAGGAAAAAACAAGGCAAGAAAATGTGTTATTATCATCCAATCCAATGAGTTGGGTGAGGCATCCATATCCAACTAAGCAGCCAAGGAGATCGATGAAATTGAGAATTCAAGGAAGATTCTACATTAGTTCCATATATAAAATAAAGAACAGTCAAAACTTGCATATTCAAATGCACAAGGCTAAGAAAGGGAGCTATGTTCTAATCAAGTTCCAACCCAGTTGTAAATGGGCTATCAATCATTTGCAAGAAAAGTTAAGTTTGAATATAGTTCTAACTGAGTTATTTGATAATTAGTTCATGTTGAACTTGTGATTCAAAGACCTTACCGAGTTATTCAACTACCATTGTATGATTAATTTATGAGACCCTAAAGTTTTTAATTTTTTCATAAATGGAAAAATGGAGGGTTTATTATTTTACCTTGCATTCAAAATTCTTGGTTTGTGAGGAGAAATTTTGAGCACCCAAGAAATCAAGAGGACATTGTTCAAAGCAAAGTTGCATGAAAGGTTATATATTGTTGCAAATTTTCTATTCATTGAGCATTATAGTATCCAACTCTAGTGAAAACATGAAGAAGGGTTATGAGATGTTGAAGAATACATTATGCAAAGTACAAACATTTAAGCTTTATCCTATAATTGTTGAATAGAAAGATCTATTGGGAGTTCACTCAACCATTCCTCTTAAGCTACTATTGATAAATGATATTAGATCATTTTATCATTGCATAATTTAGGAGTTAAGTTCATTTGATATGAACGAAGCATACAATTCTCTATGCAAGAATGGAGTGTTGAAGCTTGAGCATAAATATCTAGAAGTCAAGGGTTTGACTCGTGCCCTATATATGCCACAAAATTCCCAACTAAAATGGATTAGATATATCCTAAGTATACTTCATGATATGTCATTCTAGCTTGAGAAACCCCTAAATATTAATAAGAAGATGATTGAGTTATGGGTTACCCAATGTTGGATAGACCCAAGACAACCAAAACCATATCTCATGGTGAGCTTGCTGAGAAATCCCTAGTAGAGTGGTATGCTATGAGAATGAAATTTGAACATTATAGCTGACATGGAAATCAAATTTGGGATTCATATGTACAATAATGCCCTATTGACATGCATAATCCATAAACATATGTAACATCCATTACTTTAAATATAAACAAATATATATTTGAACCATTATTTGGATTGCCTATAGTAATTAATAACAATATTAGATGTATTTATACTATTCAAAGAATATGTATTAAAAAGGAGACATAAGAATCCTAATACATTGATATATTAATAGAAAATAATAATATTCATTAAAAAATCAACAAATGAAACTATTGGATTAACTTTAGAATAAATATCTATATGACTAAATACAATATATGTTCACAACCCATAGACAAGGGGTCACAAGGTGGCAATTCCACTGCATATTAATAGTCAAAGACAATAGAGGAAAAATGATGAAAAAACTATTAGAATTCTTTAGAATAACTAAGAGGGTGGGGTGGTGAATTAGTTATTCAAGGTCCAGATGTACCAATAAAACTTTTTCACTTAGCTTAGTGAACCCATTAAACATTCATATCTATTCATGCATCCAAGCTAATCACTAAAACTTGTAGGTTACTATTAAATCAACAAATAGCAATAAAACATGAAACATCAACACATATGACATAATGATTTAACATGAAAACCCAATTTGGGAAAAACCACTAGTAACATGCTACTCCTTTTTCACTCTTCTAAAGTGATGTCCTGTGAAAGGCCAACCCTATTGGGTAAAAGTACAACATTGTGTCACCCTTTTGGCTGATTTATTATAATGATTGAATTTGAGTATTTCTATCTAAAAAACATTTTTATTCAAACATATGATCTTGATAAAATTATTCTAGCTAAGTTATATACGATCTCACACCTTTCAAATTGGAAATGTCTATTAAATACATGTTTTATACTAGTTAGTATCTAATTACTAAAAAAATATAATTATTTCCGAAAACTAATGTTTCAATAAATCTTACTCTTTCTTTAGATATTTTTTTAATAGCATATAAACACCATTTTATAGAGCTCAAAGTCAAGAATATTCTCATATAGAGTTCATAGTGTTTTAACTAGATATGGTATATTGTAAATTAAAAACTCTACAAGTACGTATTTAAACACTCAAGAAGAAGTCAATTTTGAGAAAGAAAAAATATTAAATAATATCAAAAAAATAAAAATTATATGACATTCTAGAGGAGAGAGTCCTTTTCTAGAATATATAAATTTTCTTTTGGTTGGAATAGATTTATTTCAAAAAAAGTGGTGGGAGATGAAAACTATCGACTTGGATAAGTTGAAATTTGAATTGTTATAAAAGATAATATAGCTCTAAAGCCTCTTTTTATTTCTAATTGTTCTAGCTACATATATTATCAATGACATAATCTAAGATCAAAGTGAAATAAGATTATTTCCATATAGTTTTGTGGTAAGAACTAGACCCCTAATTTCTAGTGTTTTTTAGCAACTAAAATTTATCTTTTAAAAAAAGGAAAATATATAATTTCTTGTCCCAAATAATTATTAAAAATTATAATCCTAAAATTCATATATTTCTACAAATTTCATTAGTTTACTTCATTTTAAAATTCTAAATAATAATGCCAGTTTTATGTCATTGAATGTGAACAACTACACTTTTGTTAGCCTTTTTATTTGTAAAAGGGTGACACGGGTTTTTGCTTTTACCTTGTTAAAGGTACAACACACACTGTTAAATGTGACCCAGTTAAGAGATTTCAATCACCCTATTAGAAGTGAGCCTAGTTAAAGTACTTTAGAACATTCTCTTGGAATGTCACCCTGTTAAAGAATTTTCAAATGACTGTTAAATCAACTTTAGTCCAAAGGATTTTATCCTAATTGATACAATTGTTAGAGAGTAATAGTAGAGCTTTAATTTACTACAAAGTAAAACTTATCTTGTATATTTTAGATCTCAATTTAGTCCTCAATTTTCTTTGCTTTCATTCTTTTGTAGCTTTGACAACTTGTTCACCCTTCAAGCATTTGTCTTCTGAATCCTTCTTGCTTGGTATGCCAAAGTAGTCACTTTTGTGGTCACTTGATGAATTAGAGTTCTTGACTCTCTATCTCTCTTCTTTCTTGGTCTTCTCTGATCTTCTAATTACCTCCCTCTAGACACCATACTCTTAGACCCTTTGCTTCATGACCAAACATTCCTTAAATAGGAAATTAGAATAATTTTCTTGCTTTGTTTTCCATCATCCATTTTAGGGTTTCGATGGATTAGGTAGGATACAATGTACCTACCCCATATCTTATCTCTTTTAGAAACTTCTCCTAGAATCCATTTGAGTTCACTTAAAAATGGTTTACCTTAAATTCTATACCACTAGCTCACCAACCTTATCTTCCACCTAGTTCATAGACTTCAAGAAAACAAACTTGTCAACTTAGATTTGGCAAATCTTTGACTTTTCTAATAATGTAGCAACTTGACATTATTAATCTTTTGATGCTTGACACATAGTGAATTGCTTGGCTTCTACTGTGAGTTCACTTGATATCAATTACAATTTATTGATGCTCAACACTTATTGTGTTTTTCTCAGCACCAATTGTGTGTTGAGTAGAATTTTCTTTTACTCAACACCAACTGATTTTCTACTCGGCTTGAACTAACTTTTCTTGGCACCTACTCTCAACTCAGTCAAGCTTTGTAGATAGCCTTAGTATTACTTGTTCTTCTAAGGTTTCTAAGTGTAGCCAAACTTTGTATCTCCAAGTAGATTATCAATACATCATTTCACCATTGCCTTAACTGATCCTTATACTTCATTACATAACCATAACTCAACCTTTTCTCTAGGTGCTATTGTTACACCTTATTGATTAAATCCTCTTCATCAATCAACTAGGTCATAGTACTTGGATCTTATAAGCAATTGTCTTACCAACAAATAGTAGGTTTGACATCAATGACAAAATAATGATTGAAACATATGTTTTTCTTCAACAATCTCCCTTCTTCACCAATGATCTTTTCAATTAGATCTCAATAATCTTCCTCTTTTGCATTGATGGAAAACCAAATTGATCAACTAAGTCACCTAAATGGTAAAAAATTTTGTTTGACCAAACTAACTAGGTTAAAGTAGTAATGCAATGCCAAAAATAAATTTTGATACAAGTTTTCAAAACTCTTCCTTATGACCCCCTCTAAATTTCTTTTCTTATAGCTCTTTGATCAACAATGTCAGTAATTGTATCCCTCTTTGATCTATCACCTTGATTGGATTTTGTTATGCTTTCTTGTGCTATTTCTCCTTCTTAGTTCTTGATTAGTTTTGTTATTTCTCTATTTCATTGTAGCTCCCTATTAGCTTTGATCAGTTTCTTATGTTTCTCCCTCTTTGACAAAAATGCCAAAGATGTATCATCTCAACATCTTAACATGAAAATTTAAAATTTGCAATATCTCCAGTTTCTTCCTCTGTCACCTTGCTTGTGACTGATTTGAAATTTTAGTACTTTGATTAAGGTAATACTTAAAGTAAGATCCTTTGCATCGATTTATGACCTTTGGAAATCAACCTATTTGATGTAGGGTAGTCTTGTTACTTAAAGAGCCTTTGATAGGGGTATCACCCCTAACTTACCTTTGAGATATTCATATGCATCCTTAGGTAATGGTTTTGTGAAGATGTCAGTAATTTATTCCTCTAAATTTACATACTCCACCTTCACCTCTTTATCTTCAACTAGCTCTCTTACATAATGATACTTGATTGCAATGTACTTTGTTTTGGCATGCATGATTGGATTCTTTGATATATTCATAGCATTGGTGTTATCACAATAAATTATCACAAGTTTTGTTATTTCTTCCTTAATACCTTTGAGTAAATGCTTGATCCATACAATGTTTGTACAATTTATAGTAGCTACAATATATTCAACTTTAGCTATGAATTGTGAGGTACAACTATATTTCTTACTAGTCCATGTAACTAGTCTCTTTCCTAAGAAAAGTGCTCCTCCATTGGTGCTTTTTTATCATCTATATGTCCTCCACAATCAACATCAGTGTGGGATCTTAAATCAAACTTTTGATTATTCTTGTTGTATATGCCAAACTCTTCTATCCCTTTCAAGTATCTTATTATTCTTTTCTCTACCATTAAATGATTTTCTCTGGGATTTGCAAAAAATCTTGCAACTATCCCAACAAATAATGCAAGATCAGGTTTGTTGTGGACAACATATTGCAACTTACCAATCATTGACCTGTATAGTGTTTGATTCACTTCTTCTGAATCATCATTCTTTGATAGTTTGTGTCATGTTATCATAGGTGTACTTACTAGTTTTGAATCTTCCAATCCAAATTTTTTTAGTGTCTGTTTGATGTACTTTGACTAGATAACAAATATGCCATACCTCAACTGATAAACTTGCAATCCCACAAATAATTTGATCTCACCAAAAATTAACATTTCAAATTCATGTTTCATCTGATTAGCAAAATCCTTTCATAAATCATCTTTTCCTCCAAATATTATATCATCAACAAAGATTTTAGATAATAGAATGTCTTTACCTCTTTCTTCCTTAATGTATAGACTATTGTTATCATCAATACTTTCAAATCCAATCTTCACAAGATACTTATGAATTATTTCATACCATGTTCTTGGTGCTTGTTTCAAACCATAAAGTGCTTTGTGCAATTTACATACCATGTCCTTATTGTTGTCATCAAAAAATCCTTCTAGTTGTTCTATATAGACTTCTTCTTCTAGTATGCCATTCAAAAATGCAGTCTTAACATCCATCTAGTAAACTTTGACTCCTTTGTAGGCAGAATATGCAAGTAAGGTTCTCACTCCTTTCATTCTTGCAAAAGGGGAAAATGTTTCCCCATAGTCTATTCCTTCCTCTTGTGCATATCCTCTGCAAACTAGTCTGGCTTTGTTCCTTGTGATTTCATCATTTTTATCTAACTTGTTCTTAAATATCCACTTGGTACCAATTACATTTTTGTCATATGGTCTTGGGACTAAACTCCAAATTTTATTTTTCTCTATCTTCTTAATTTCTTCTTCCATAGCTTTGCACCAATCATCATCTTTCACTATCTTGGGTTCTTTCTGGCTTAGTAAGCATGATTCATTCTTCCATTTATTCCTTTTCATTGGTCTAGCATCTTTGTTTCCAATGATTTGATCAACAGGATGATGTCTTCTAACATATTTGGATAGTCTTGGCTCTGCTCTTGTTTCTTCATTTTGTCTTTCAACTTTAGAGTCACTATGTATATTTTAATCAAGTATCTCTATCATGTGTACTAACTTCAAAATCAAAATGTGCAGTTTCTTCATTTTGTAACTCGACATCTAAATGTAGCTCACTTCCTAAATTCAATTTAGTAGTTACTGGCTATGACTCGCCAGTTACTGAAACTTGTTGTTGGTTCCTAACTTGATTGGTAGCTTCTACTTTAGTAGGCATTCCTTCATAGAAGTATACAAATGATTTGTATTCTTCTATTCTTTTGATGGTTTTAGCATCATGAGCTTCTATATATTCATCAAAATTTACATTTTCACTTTCCACAATTTTGTTAGTGTTATTATTTAAACACTTGTATGCTTTACTTCTTGTGGAGTAGCAAAGGAATATACCTTCATCACTTTTTGCATCAAACTTACCATTTCTAGCATCTTTAAGAATGTAGCATTTTCTCCCAAATACCTTAAAGTATTTTACATTGGGTGAGTAACCATACCATAATTCAAAAAGTGTTGAATTAGTACCTTTCTTGATTTGAACTCGATTCAGGATATAGACAACTATACTTACATCTTCTCTCCAGTATTTTAGAGCAACATTCTTCTCCACCATAAGTCCTGGAATAGTCCATCATTGACCTATTTCTTCTTTCAGTAATTCCATTTTGTGGAGGGGTCCTTGGTGTAGAATTCTATCTTTTGATACCTCTATCATTACAGAATGTTTCAAACTCTTTTGATGTGAATTCTCCTCTGTCTAATCTCAAACATTTCAAACTTTTACCTATTTATTTTTCAAGTCTTTCCAAGAGCCACTTAAACATTTGAAAGGCATAAATTTTTTCTTTAGAACATGTATGCCATCATCCTAGAGTAATCATATACAAAAAATATTGTATACTTGTCTCCCTTGTAACTTTGTGCTTCTATAGGTCCACAGAAGTCAATATGAGTAATCTCTAGTATCTCTTTGGAAGTATAAGTTTTGCATTTGAAACTTGACTTAGTCATTTTACCTAGCTGATACTGTTTGTATATTACATTATAAGGCTTTTTTCAGCTTGGGCAAACCTCTATCTTTCTTCATGTTTCTGATACTAATCAAATTGTCAAAGTTAACATGGCATAAACTTTTATGCCACAGCTACTCACAATAGACAAGTAGCATCCTCTATATCAAGGTAAAGTAGATTACTTCTAGTTTGATCTCCTTTTCCTATTAATTTCCCATTTGTATCGCATATCTTGGTATTTTTGTTTCCAAATTCAACTTTGCATCCTACATTGCTTATTTGTGACACACTCAATAGATTATAATTCAATCCTTCAACATAGTAAGCATTATCACATGAGATATATTCTATGAGTTTAATAGAGCCTTTTCCTTTTATCAAAGAAGGAGCATCACTACTAAATCTAACACTATTTCCATCATAATGGGTTAAGGTAATGAACTTGCTTTTATCTCCTATCATGTGATGTGAGTATCCACTATCAATGGTCCATCTGTCATTTTTGTTTACATAGGTCTCAAGTTTAGTTTTTGTATCTTCATCTGACTCATCCTTCATTGCAACATAAACTACTTTATCATCATGTTCATCAAAATTATCTTCTTTAGCAATGTAGCACTTTTTGTCTTTGTCTTTTTTCTCTTTGTTGTCTTCATTTCTTCTACCTTTTCATTTGTCATTTCCTCTATAGCTTTTCTTTTCTAGACACCTAGCAATAATATGTACAAGCTTATTGCAATTGAAACAAATGATGGGTAAGTTACCTTTGAACTTTCCTTTTCCTTTGTGGAATCTTCTTGCTAGTAGTGCTTCTAATTGATTAACATCTTCTTCATCAGTATCACTATCACTATACACATGTTTTATCTTTTATTTCTTCTTCTGCTTCATCCCATCAAAATCTTTCAACAGCAACTTAGCTTTGAAAGAAGACTCAAGACTCTCTAGTTTGTAATTGTAAAAATTGGATAACTCAAAAGAAATGAGTTTTCCTACTATTCCTTCAAGAGTTAAATTATTTCTTGGAATACATCTAAATTCTTGGATCACAAATACTCTAATAGCATAAATAAGTAGTAATGTTCATAAGAGTTTACTTTGAACAGTATCATCATCTATATGACCAGTTGTACCTTTTATTGTACTAACTAGTTTTTGGATTCTAGCAACATATTGAGCAATGTTCTAACCTTCTTCCATTCTTAGGTCATCAAATTTACCTCTAAGTCTTTTTTACTTGGCTCTTTGAAGATTTGTATCTTCTCCATAGATGGTATGTAGGGCATCCCACATCTTCTTTGTAGTGTTACATCCCTTGATGTCATCAAATTTTGCATAGCTGAGGGCAGAGGCAATCTCTAACATTTCTTGATTGTGTTCTTTCTTCTTCTTCATATCTTCAACAATAGGAACTTCAATTAGGTCAACATGTTCCACTAAAATGGAGGATTGTGCATGATCTCCTATTCCTCCAAGTTGTAGTTGCATTAGACTTTGCTATGTATGGAAATTTTCTATGTTAAGCTTGGGTACTTCTCTCTCTGACATCTTGATCTTTCTGCTTCTAGTACCTTCAAACTAGTTCTATCATCAATTAGATCTGATACCAATTTTTAGAATTCTTTAGAATAACTAGGGGGGTGAATTAGTTATTCAACATCTAGATGTACCAATAAAACTTTTTCACTTAGCTTAGTGAACCCATTAAACATTCATATCTATTCATGCATCTAAGCTAATCACTAAAACTTGTAGGTTACTATTAAATAAACATGTAGCAATAAAACATGAAATATCAACACATATGACATAATGATTTAATGTGGAAACCCAATTTTAGAAAAACCTCTAGTAACATAATACTCCTTTTTCACTCTTCTGAAGTGATGCCCTATGAAAGGTCAATCATGTAAAAGGTTACAACACATACTGTTAAATGTGACTCGGTTAAAAGATTTAAATAACCCTATTAGAAGTTAGCCTGGTTAAAGGAATTTAAAACATTCACTTGGAATGCCACCCTATTAAAGGATTTTCAAATGACTATTAAGTCAACCTTAGTCTAAAGGATTTTACCCTAACTAATACAATTGTTAGAGAGTAACAGTAGAGCTTTGATCTAATACAACTTATAACTTATCTAGTAGATTTTAGATCTCAATTTAGTCCTCAATTTTCTTGCCTTTCATTCTTTTGTAGCTCTAATAGCTTGTTCACCCTTCAACCATTTGTCTCCTTAAGAATTCTTGCTTGGTATGCCAAAGCAGTCACTTCTATGGTCACTTGACAAAGTAGAGTTCTTGAATCTCTATCTATGTTCTTTCGTAGTCTTCTTTGACATTCTCAATATCTCCCTCTAGAAACCTCACTCTTAGACCCTTTTCTTCATGACCAAACATTTCTTAAATAGGAAATTGGAATACTTTTCCTGCTCTATTTTCCATCATCCATTTTAGGGTTTGGATGGATTGGGGAGGATAGAAAGTATCTATCCTATATCTTGTCTCTTCTACAAACTTCTTTTAGAATCCATTTGAATTTTCCTAAAAATGATTTACCTCAAATTCTATACTGCTAGCTCATCAACCTTATCTTCCACCTAGTTCACAGACTTCAAGAAAATAATCTTGTCATCTTAGATTTGGAAAATCTTTGACTTTCTAATAATGTAATAGCTCAACATTATTAATCTTCTAATGCTTGACACATAATAATGTTGCTCAACATCTATTGTGTGTTCACTCCGCATCAACTATGATTTATTGATGCTTGAAACCTATTGTGTTTTGCTCAACACTAATTATGTTACTCGAAACACACTATAATTTTCTATTACTTGGCACCAACTGATAATCTATTTGGCTTGCACTAACTTTTCTCAACACCTACTATAAACTCGGTCAAGCTTTGTAGACAATCTTAGTATTACATGTTCTTCTAAGGTTTCTAAGTGTAGCCATCCTTTGTATCTCCAAGTAGATTATCAATACATCATTTTACCATTGTCTTAACTAGTCCTTGCACTTCATTACATAACCATAACTCAACCCTTCCTTCTAGGTGCTAATGATACATCTTATTGATTAAATCCTCTTCATCAATTAACGAAGTGAAAGTTCAGGGATCTTATAAGCAATTATCTTACCAACAAATAGTAGGTTTGACATCAGTGACAAAATAATGATTGAAACATATGGTTTGCCTCAACAATATCCCTTCTTGAACAATGATCTTTTCAATCAGATCTCAACACAAACTCATATTACAAAAAGAGATAGAGTAAAGGAGGGTTCTAGAAGCTATTAAGAGGTACACGCACAACTAAGCATTGGAAGCATGGACATGGAGAAAGAGAAGGGGTTTGTGTGGGAAAAGAGGCATCAGAGAATTATACACATAACCTACAAAGGAGGGAAAAGATCCCACTAAATATAGAGCATAGAGTGCACATAATAAGGGAGAGGAAATTAAGAGGGTAACTCATACGATTACTAAAAATTCATGTGTCCTCTATGTTAGACATAGGAAAGCATTTGAAGGTGTTGATAAGGCATGAATATCCTTCATTACATAAGGCATCATCCAAATTAAAGAAAGGCACAACCATATATTGGGTCAAGATAAAACGAAAATCTCTAAGCTTAGGAACATTGGGTCCCATGAAGCATAAAAGGTAATTTAAGGTACTAATTTCATATTTATATATTTTCCAACATTTGAGGATATATAAGCATATAATTCTCCACAAATAATATAAAATGTAACTAGATTTAATCATAGAAATAGTGTCAAGATATTTGTATTGATTTAAGAAGTGATATTTTGGAATAGAAGTTAATTAATTATTTGGTATAAATATTTCTTACAAAATAATTAAGAACCTAGGGTGCTAGGATAAGGATATTGCTTTCCTATATAAATGGCTTCATGCCAGTAGAGAGTTAGGAGTCATCTTTATATAAATGGCTAAATTGGATTTGATGAAATGTTGTAGTGCTAGTGCAAGAAGCAAGATCCTCATATAAATGAATATCATACCAATGCAAGAGATGAGTAACCTTGTATAAATGACTAGACAAGATAATGGCTAGAATAAATAAGAAAACAATATATTTCTAATTTATTAGTATTTAATCCTAACATTTATTTTGCAAGTATTAGTGTCCCAATCTAGCTATAATAGTGGGGACATTACAATATGATATCCCAAAAAGATCTATAGTTCAAGTAGGCCAAACAGTGTTCCCTATGAGGTAGTTGACTTGGCATTTAAAGTGGTGAAGAAAAATTTATCTTTTGATCTTGTTGAGTTGTAGCTTAACCAACCAGGCAAGAACAAGCAAAGCATTTGGGCATGAAAGAAATGTATGTGTAAATTTGTCTCTCTTCTTGTATGTTTATTTTTCTATATAAAAAAGCTCTTTCCTTCTAAGGGTAATGTGGTTTGGGGTAAGGATAGACAATTCATATACAAAATCAATGATTTCATAAATAAAATAGTATAAAATGTTAATGGTATAATGGGTGCATAGCTTGAAATTTTTGAAGAAAAGATGTATAATAGGTTTATAATTCCTCAACAACTAGTTGAGAACTATGTACAGTAGCTTCCTAGTTGACTGTGATAACACTCACATTCAAGAATTTGAACCTAGGAGAACATGGGTAAAACCCTAAGGGCACGAGGTGGACATTGATGACACCAAAGATATCACTAGGGCTCTTTTGAATGAGCCAGCTAACCTCAAAACTACATATTTTATCATATATGAGGAGACCATAACTAGGATATCACTAGAAATAGAGATTCCTTAGGTTTTGAAGAGAGGAGAGAAGATGATGGAAACCATCAAGAATAAATTAGATAAGAAGGATGAAAGTCTTATGCTTATAGAGGGAAAAGGAGAAGATGGGGAAAAATAAGAAGAGGAAGCAAAACCTCCAAAGAAGAAAGGGAAAGTGATCAATACAACACCAAAGAAAACTAAACCTAAGTAGGTAGATACTCCTATGATCACTACTATAAGGAAGTCCAAAAGGAAATTGAAGCTTCGAGGTAATGATGCAAAGGAAGAAAACACTGTTATCATTCAACTAAAGAAGCTCCCACTATCCTTTGAGTAGAAATTAAAAAGATTGATGGAGGGAAGTGGCATGGAAGTATTAAAGTATATCATATATGAATCTAGAGGTAAGTAGGAGAAGAAAAAAATAGAGGATTCTCTGGTTGAAAAGATGGATAAATAGAAATATGATTCAAATGAGATAAACAGCTAAGATTTGGAAGTACTACTCAAGTCTTTAACACAAAGATGAACCAATGTTGTGAAAATAGAAAGGGATATTAGAAAAAAAATTGAAGAGTATCATGCCACATTTCACAAAGGAAGAAATCAAGTAGGCCATGAAAAAGCAGGAAAACATGTAGACTCCTAGGTTCAAAGCATTTGAAACTTTATCCAATAATATTGAACAGGTTGTTTAGTCTACAAAAAAGTTATTGAAACCATTTTTCAAAAAGATAATAAGATAAAAGAAAAAATATGAAGAGCCAAATGTATAGACTATAGAAGAGTTAGATATAGAAATGATGGTAGCTAATATGATTGCCTCTCTACATTTGACTCCATGACAAGTCATTGCTTCATCTAGTATAGAGACAACAGAAAAGGAGAAAGAAAGTATTCAATCCACCCATATAAAAACTAACCAGCAGAATTTGTATATCTCTAGGACACGCTTAACCGAGAAAAAGTCAAACAGGGGGGAAGAAATAGTTGAAAAAGGAGGAAAAGAAGAACTTGAGTCAACCAAATGGAGAAGAGAAGAAGGATGAAGATAAAGGCAAAGAAATCATATTTTCTCCAAGTGCCAAGGGAAAAGAAAGAAAAAGATTTTTGATGAGATTGACTTTGATACTAAGATTGTGATTCCAAATTGGGATAAATCCAATCTCTCTATTGAGAAAATGGAGATTCTCAGTGAACTATGGAGGAAAAAAGAACAACAAAGGAAATTGAAAGTATAAATGGAAAGAGGAAATGTTCTTGAAGATATCGAGGGCATATTTTTAGATATAATGAAAATAGAGGTAAATTATAAGGCCCCTATATTTGAAAAATTAGTTGAAATTATACATAAATTTAATAAAGATATAGATGGCTAGGATAAACTTCTACAAAGGGTAGAAATAAAACTTGAAAATAAATTTTTGGAAAATGTATCAAAGAAAATTGCCATTGATCAAATGGAATTGTCCACTCTCATTGGCACATTAGAGGGGGTTGTAAATAATGTTTTCTATTTGTTTACAAAATTATGTGATACATAAATTTTCACCAAGAAAATAAAAGATAAACTAAACAAGATTGGTGAAGACTTGGAGAACAATGCTAGTCAGTTAGCACTTGCCCCAAGTTGGAACTCCATTCATTTTGTAAAGGTTAGACATTTCACTAATGTAAACACAGAAATAATGAGGGAGGAAGTTAGAAATAGAGCAATAGTATTAGATATTCAAAGTATGATACTTCCTCACATGAATGTGATGGAAGAACATCTTGCACATGTAGATACTAGTTCATGACACAAAATTTTTAGTTGCAAATCTCATGATGGAATTATCAGATGAACTTCAGATTGAACTACACATTTTGAAGGTATTACAAGAAAATTGGATAAAACTATGTCTTAAATTTTGAAACTAAATCATGATTTACTAAACCATTTTGGTATTACCTTGTAAAGATATGCTTATGGCATTTGTAACTCTAAGAATTTGACTTAGGGAAAAATCACCCAAGATCAAGGAACTCAAGCACAAGCACAATAGTAGACCAAAAGAGTATGATCAATATGAGAATGAATATCTAAGATGCATCTAGAATGGTTCTAGAAAGAATGAGGAGATAAGTATGAAAACTAAGCACATGTCCTCCATTATGCATGAATATATGTGAATCAATGAGAGGACAAGTATGACAAGGTGTCTCATGTTTAGAGATTTTGTAGACACCATGTACTCAAATAAAATACTAACTCCTATGTTGTAGACACCATGTGCATAATTAGAGTGCCAACTCTTGTGTTGTCAACATGACAACTCACAAGAGTATGCATACTCCTAGGTGACAAACTAATGAATAATTGAATAATGCATTAACCTGAGTAAACTTAAGTAAAGTGTAGATAGTAAGTACTTATTTACACCAATACCCCACCTTAAGTGCAACTTAGGAGAACATACTTAAGCTTATGAAAGCTAGGATGAAATGCATAATGGGTCCCAAATACTAGGCCATATTAGGTACCCATGTACAAAATGAAATGCAATCTCTCATAAAGTAGAGAAAGAGGGAAAACCTCATGGGAAAAACCCTCCCCCAAAAAGAGAGATGAAAAAAAAGTTGCATGGATGGATGGAGTAATCAAGACCCCCCAGTATGAAATACATCAAGTATACACAAAAGAGAAGTATGAGAAGGAAAAGACCTCATAGGAGGAAAAAGCCCCCCCCCCCCCCCACCCTATAAAGGAGAAGAAGAGAGACAAGGTAGTCCCACCCAATGTAGACTGTCAATCAATGATAGCAACTTTGATGTAGGAGCTAATCAATGAATGTTGAATAGTGTTCCTCCCCTTTGCAAGAAACAATGGCTAAGGTGTAGGTGAGATGCTTCCCCTATGTGTAGAAAGCATTCTTAATTGTCCCTCTATCAACACTAATGGTCACTCCTTCCAATACTACTAAAAAGAATGAGTGTAAATCAAGAAAGGATGAATGTAGATCCTATCCCAAAGAACCTACTATCTCCTCAAATGATAACGAGACATCCTACAACTTTTGTTCATAAGGATACATAATCATATCAACCTGTGAAGATCAACCATGTAGAGAATGGATAGGAGGGTTAGAGTGAGCCCTCATGACAACTGAAGAAGATTCATCTTCATCAAAGAAAAATGTATATCATCAATAATGTCTCCCAAATCTGCTATGTGTTACACCAAAAAAAAACTAGAAATATGTGTCAAGAAGTCATCCACTAATGCTAGAGCAAGAAGACTAGGTGTACCCTGCTATGATGGACCTATCACTATGACTATATATGGACATGGAATATGCTGATTTTGTAACCAAAAATTTCAACTATCAATACAATCCCACATACCTGAATCTATTGAATCACTATTTCCAGTGTCACTATTAGTTTCCATAATGTATGAAGTGTAGAGAGGAATAAAGGATAAACTAGGTGAACTTTCCTCAAAGTGTATAGTCCTCTATATGAAAATCTCATGTGTTTTAGGATCCATAAGTTTGTATTCCTTAACACTATCTTCAGATATGATGAAAGTACAAGGCCTAGGTAGTGGTGCCTTGCATCCCCTAGAAGATATGGTTTCCCATGCTAGACAACCAAAGACTCTAAAGTGTCTCATATATGGTTTTTTTCTGCACCATGCCTCAAGAGGAGTCTTTCCATCTAAGGCATTATGAGGAGACCTATTAAGTATGTGATTGGCATTGATTATAGATTTGACTTCAAGTATAGGATCTAGAGACTTGGCATGTATCATGCAACTTGTCATTGACTTAATAGTTCATATCCTTAGTGCTATAACATCTTTCTTGTACAAACTAAATGCTAGTGGATTCTAAAGATCAATACCCTCAAGTTTGCAAAAGCATTTAAATCTTGTGTTCACGTATTTTCTTTCATTGTCCATTCAAAAAAAATTTGATGGCTTTCCTTGATTGTTTTCCAACATGAGTCTTGAAGGCTAGAAACTTGTCCAACACTTTATTCTTGTGATGAAGAAAGTAGACCCATGTATAGCATGAAAAGTCATCAATGAAAGTGAGTATGTAGTGACACTGGCTGATTGATGACACTGAAAAAGGACCTACTAGTACCATGTGAATCAACTAAAGAACAACTGGTGCTCTTGAAGACTTCCCTTTAGCAAACTTCTCCTCTAGATGCATATCCATTGAACATGTTGAACATTCACCTTTGGAAAAGTTGATTGCAGGTAGGCCTTTGACCATATTGTTTGAGAAAAGTTGATGAAGATAGCGGAAGGCAAGATGTCCATACTAATCCTTCCATAATGTACTTTGAGAATGAGATTGAGTCAACAAGGCATGTGAAGTAGACTTGGGCACAAAGTGGAAGAAAGAATACAACCTTGAGTCATGATTAACTTTCCACACTACAACCAATGAATCATCTTTGAGATTATGCACCATTACTGAGTCAGGAAGGAACTCAACTTTATTGTCATCTCCATAGTGAGTGATTTGGTAAATTGAGAGGAGATTAGAGCTAAGGTTAAGAAAATAGAGAACTTCTTTGAACTCTCCATTTTCCATCTCCACATGTCCTTTCCCTTCAACTTCCATTTTTGTATCATCTCCTAAAAAGTTGTACGGTATGTTAGACTACTTCAATGAAGAAAAGTATCTGTTTGAAGAACCCATATGATATGAGGCACCTGAGTAAAGAATCCATTGCATTAAAGAACTTGAGTTTTCCATAAGTGTTTTCCCTTTGCCCTTTGAATCTGAAGATGAAGATCATTTCTCCTTATAAGCATTAGGCAATGGAACATTGTGTTTCTTTATGATGTTCGTCAACTCATCAATCTTTTTGTGATAACATTGATGTTCATCATGACCCAACTTCTTGCAATAGGCACACTTTTTCTTCTCCTTATTAATGTCCCCCTTCTTGTTTGATTTTATGATGGTGCTCTCTTTTTTGCATCCTCTTGTGTGCTATTTTTCCACTTCTTCTTCTTGCCCTTTCCTTTATTTGAAGTTTGACCAGATGAATTTTGAGAACACTCATTATTGGCCACCAATGTCTTAGACTTGGAAAACATGAGAATCCCCATTGATTGCAACTTGTTTTCATCATCATCCAACAATTGAGAATAACAATCAAAAGTGAATTTTTGATAGGCAACCTCTAATGTAGTCTTTGTGGTGTTATAATAAGAAAAAAATGTGGAGTACTCAAATGGAAGCTTATTATGAATGAGATATGTTAACCTATCATCTTTAATATGACTACCACAATCATCAAGCTTCATTGTCAATTCATTCACCTTTATGATAAAATCTTGTATAGAATCAAATGTCTGAGGATCTAGGGAGACAAGCTCATCTTCAATTTTGTAAACATCCTCCTCAGAAACTTTTCCATATAGTTTTTTGAGGGCATCCCAAGCATCCTTGGATGTCTTATACTTCTTAATCTGATAGAAGGTTTTGTCTTCAACCCCCAACATAATATTACCTAGGGCTTTTGTATCTACAAATTTAGAAGTAGAGATTTCACTTCTAGATACTTGATCACCTATTGGTTTAGTAAGGGTATTATTTACATATAAAGAAACTTCATTATGCATTAAATGAAACCATATTTTAATAAACCATGTAGCATAGTTATGTGGGGTTAATTTTGGAAACTTAAAATTTCCCATGATGTAAGAAATGAAAGAAAATAGTAGGAAAAGAGGGAAACAATACCAAGAAACAATCCCCCTTTTCACTTAATCAAGAAACCCCCCCAAATGAAAGATTTTGGCACTTTATACTAAGTGCATTTACAACAGCCACTTGCCAATTTTGGCATTATTAGACTTCTAATTTTTCATTTTTACAACCCCCTTATAGAGTACAATTCTAGAACTTTACAATGTACAACAATTTTGAAGCAATACAAAGCAAAGAAAGTACCTATTTCTTAAAGTGATACTTTTGTCCACACAACCCTATAATCTAATTATAGATCTGCAAAGTAGACAAAAAATAATGCACTTTAAAAAAAATTGAACCTAATTTTGAGTCCATATGAGCCCATACGAAGCAATTGAAGTTGTAAAATGTAGGATTGGATAGGTATTGTCACCAAAAAATGTAATTTCTCACAAATCGATGCACCAAAGCTAGAAAAGAACTACACCACTAAAAAATTCAAGAAGTTCTAGCCAGAAAAAAAAATTGCACCTGATTTGGAGTCTGGATGACTAAGAGATGGCCTCCTGAAGTTGGACTATCAAATCAAAAATGAATCTAGATAGGGATCTGATCAGCAAATCATGAGGTTAAATTTGATAGTCAAATGACCATCACATTAGTTCATTTTAGTCTCCAGATGGCAATCAGACATCTGTCAATTTTAAGATAGTAGAATACTATTGATAGTGAAAACTTACCCCTTGGATGACGTTAGGATGACATGAGTAGTGAATGAAAAAGTACGTCAATAGACGTGGCATAGTATGGAATCCTTGCTATCATTGATGTTTTTTCACATGGATGGGATGATGTGGTAGGGGTTTGTTAAATGTTGAGTTAGCAATAACATAACATGTCTAAGTTGGAGTGTTGGGCACCACAGATTGGCCATGTGGCAAACAAGGGGTCTTTGACTATTGTATTGTGGTGGGATGGCACGTGACATGGTGAAAAAAAATGTCTAGAGATTTAGAATGATGGGAGTTGGAAGTCTTCTTTGGTGCTAGACAATGTAAAGATGGTAGGAGGAAATGAACCCTACAGTCACTGAATGGGCAAAGCTTTGCTTATCACCATTAACCAGAATTTGGAGTGCAAGTGTTGAAAAAAATATTGTTGCTGATAGGAGACATTTTTGTGTGAGCCTAAGTTTTGTTGATGGTCATTGGCGTATGGGTTTTAGTCCCACATTTACTGTAGGGATAGCTCTAGCCTTATTTAAAAATATTATCCCATGTTATAAAAATAACAAAGCCACCTGGTGTAGAGTTCTATCACTGGTTATGGGTTGTGATTGTCATAAAAGAACTATGCTAGCCAGATTGAATTGCCAAAAATTATGGAATATTCTTGCTAATTGAAATAGGAATATTTTGAGAATATTTTCTACAAGGGCTAGGGTTTCACCACTCAGTTTGTACAAAAAAAATCTATGTAGGCCCTATTGGCTAGTTTTTTTTTGAAAAATGTAGAAAATTGAAAATCATAGAGAAAAGAAATATAGATCTGAAACAAGAATGAATAGATCTAGCAAATGACCATACCAAATTTGAAAATTAGGCCCTTGGGTGTTATTTTGCAAAAAAAAATTGCCTCAAATTTGACTATGGCCCAATATAGGAAAATTTATAGTTAGTTTTCACCAAATTGATATTTTGGACATAATGGTGAGGTCTGCTTTGGCTCTAGATTCTTCCAATGTCTATAGATACTCTAGATCTAGGTCAAGGTGTTGAAGCAAGAGTGGTCTTGAATGACTATGTGAAGAGAATCTCCCCAAGCTCTGATACCATGTAAGAATTTTCCTTAGGAAAAAATCACCCAAGATCAAGGAAATCAAGCACAAGCACAACAATAGACCAAAAGAGTATGACCAATATGAAAATGAATATCTCAAAACTTGTACATACACACTAAGAGTGTCTATATATAAATGCCTCTAAGATGCATCTAGAATGGTTCTAGAAAGAACTAGGAGATAAGCATGACAACTAAGCACATGTCCTCCAATGTGCATGAATATATGTGTATCAATAAGAGCATAAGTATGACAAGGTGTCTCATGTGTAGAGATGTTGTAGACACCATGTCCTCAAGTAAAGTGCTAATTCTTATGTTGTAGACACCATGTGCATAATTAGAGTGCTAACTCCTATGTTGTCAACATGACAACTCACAAGAGTACACATACTCTTAGGTGACTAACTAATAAATGATGCATAAACCTAAGTAAAATTAAGTAAAGTGTAAATAGTAAATACTTATTTACACCAACAGTAACAAAAATAAGGGGAAAAATATAGTAGATAATATACAAGAGAAAAAATATAGAGAAAAATGTATAGAGGATTATGTATATGGGAAATGTATATGAAGCCATTCAATTTTTAGTTCGAACTAAGTTGTAGAACCTAGCACATGGAAAGGGGGAGTTTGATAGAAAAATTTTGTTTAAGAGATTTTGGATTGCTAATAGGACTACATAAGACAAGTGTTTTGTCACTAATTCCAAAGGGGAATATTATTGAACCTATGGAAAGATATATTTTTCAATTTGTGACCAAACACTTAAGTTAACAAGGAAGGTCTACTAATTCTACAATCGAGCTTTCCATCAGATGTCATGTTTTAAAGTAGCTTGAGAAATTCAAGGATCATACTATGTTAACTAATCTCATAGTATAAACTAGGTTATTAATTTCACTAGTGTGATCCAAGATTCTAGTGTGAACCAAGTTAAAATTTCTCCCTAAGTTCTTAGTATCAACTGAGCTACCAATTCAAGTCAACATACTCTAGTATCACTAGAGTGGTAAAGCATTACCTATGCATCTAGTGTTAGTAAAGTGCTAGAGTATCACTCAAGCTCATTGTATTTCCCAAGCATCAGTAGAACAAAAAAATGAAAAATGAGACCCAAGTATTAGCATTTGGTCAACCTAAAGGTATACTTTTGTTTTTGTGAAGCTATCTCTTGTGTCAGGAAACTTGGTATGAATTTATTATTATTATTATAATATATATGCGCACGCACATGCACACTTATAAGTATTTATAAGGAAGAAAAATTAGTTTGTCTAAGATGTAATGTGTGTAATACATGGAAGATAAATTATTATAGTATATTAATGTGAATAAGAAATATGAAAGAGCATTTGATTAGTAGGCTACCTAGTAGTATGAAGAGAAAAGAAGAGATACATCCATCACAACTAGGTGATTATATTATTCAAAGGATCTATTTCATTAAATAGAACTTCAAAGAAAATTTCAACATACTGACTCATCCTAATTGGTGCATTATTCAAATCCTCTAAGTAGGTGGACCTAAGATTACTTTATCGAATCTCTTAATAGGGTACATACTTCATTGTATTATAAAATTATTTCACAAAGTGGACCTAACAATCCTTCATACTCCTAACAAAGTAGATCACCGAAAGTGATCAATTATAAGCCTTAATAGGGAAACTTTATTACCATAGTAGTGAAGCATTGTGGGCATCATTACCTTCTCCTTGGAGGGTTTATGGGTTACCCAATATTATGTCAAAGTGTTAGGGTGTTGATTTCATTATTACTTTATGTTCATGCATGACAGTAGATTATACAATCTAATGAAGTAATTCAAAGCTATTACAAGTGAACAATTTTAAGTGGTTCCTAATTTACCCCCTTTTAATGACTTGTTTGTCATTAAAATTCCAAAAATACTATGTAGTAGAGCTTAAGTTTTGAAGTGAGTGTTACATTCTCGGGGTGATCATTATTTTTGAATGGAAAGCTAAGTAATGACAATGTTTATTTCAACTAATTTTTCAAAAGAAGGGATTGTTGATCTCTAAGTCTAATTTTCCTATTAGTTTCCAACACCTAGTCATTTCCAAGGCTACATTGGATGGTCATAACTATAACCAAGCCATCAAAAGAAGACCAAGCTACATAGGATATGTTTAGACTTCACTAGAAGTTGAGCAAGTTAGAGGTTGTCAAGCACCCTAGTAGATACTGAGTCATCATACAAGTTGAGTAACATAGAAGAGACTAAGAATTTGGAAAGCTAATTAATGTCAAGTGAGTTAGTATATGTCAAATGTATAAAATTTGAGTGACAACATGCATGTTAGATATGACCGAGCTTTAGAACATTCAAGTGCCGAGTAGACTAGTTCTGACATATTAGTTTGTAATTGCACAAACACTTATGTAAATCATTTTAGAAAACTTCTACATGAAATTTAGCAAATATTGTAGAGACATTTACTCAAGAAATTATGCATTTTGTCATAAGATATTAATTCCAATAAAAGTAGATTAACCAATCAGAAAATTAGAATAGAAAATGACAAAAGGATGAAATGTGGATCATTGATCCTAATCTAGAACTTTCAACAATTATCTATTTTAGAAGGACTAAGACCTAGGATCATAATGAGAAATGGTGTATGAAAGATGAAGTGTTAACTATGAAGGAGGAAAAAAGCTTAGTATAGAGAGAAGGAAGGCTAAGTCTGAAAGGAGATGAGATAGAGAAACCTAGAGTGAAGGATAGAACAAAGATATCAGATAAGGAGATCAGATTGATATTCTGAAGATAGTAGATCTAATATAAGATTTCAAAGAAAATTGAGGGATGAAATACTATATCAATTTCAATAGATTGAGTCAAGGAAAATCTCTTAACATAGTGGTTCTAGTAGACTTATTTAAATCCCCTAACAGAGTACTTACTTTATTGTAAATGTAAAATCCTTTAATAGGGTAAGACCTAATAGTCTTAAATTATTTTAACAAAGAAGACCCCTCACATGGTAGATCATTAGATATGATCAAATTGTAGCACTAATAGGTAATGTTTATTCTTGCAATAGGAAAGATTTGTGGGTTTTATCACCACCACATTCTTACTTCGACATGAAGTGTTTCTGAGTTACCAAAATCATTGTGTTATGTGTTCATATTTTTCACAGATGTTATCCTTAGATAGATTTCATTTTAGAATTACATGTTTATGCTTATATGACTTTAGATCTAAGATATGAGATGGCCTTGCTATGAATTTAGTAAAAAAAAAACTTATCAGTGAGAAGCTTTATAGATCTCGATTCACCCTTCACCCCTTAGTATCTTGTTTTACCATTAAGATTTCCAACAAGGAAGTACTAGAGATAACTCTGCACAATATGGAGGGATCAACTCCATACAATAAATAGATACCATCCAAGTCCAGTCAACCTCAATAAGAAACCAAATTAATTCAATTATTTTCCTTCTTATAATTTCACTAGTTAATAAAGTAAATACAAATAACTACATCATTAACTAGTTTTTAGTTTTCTCTTTTTGACTTAAAATATGAAAGTGCATAATTTTTCAATTATATTCTAATCATATAAAAGATAAGAAGAACAAAATAAAGGATAAAATTGATATTAATTTGTTTCATACAATTTATTGAAAAGTAAACATATGAGCATAATAACATGTTTAAAAATATGGATGGAATGGATGTTGAAGAACAAAGGCTAGTCTTAAACATCACACACTAAGGAATAAATTAAGCTTTAAAAAAGTAAGTCAACTTTGAATATTTAACACTTTTAGTCTAGGAATCAAGCCTTAGTGTGTGATGTTTAAGTCATTTGAACAACATATGCATCAATGTAATTATAATTTGTGCTTAAATGAGATCCATGTCAATTATACCAAAGCTAGATGAATAAAAGAAAAAAATATATACAAAAAATATATTTCTGAACATATTTTAAAATGAGAATATATTTCTACCAAGAAAATCCTTCTTGAATCATGCCTAAATGAAGAGAACTAAAACCATTGGGTATTGTTGCTATTTTTCCCCCATTCAGCTCACTATAGATAACTAATGTGAAATTTTTTTAATGGGCTGAAATATATTACAATGTGATAATACATCATGTTGGCACCATTTCACTATTTTTTGGGTTAATTTTTCCCCTTACAATGTGGTGAAACTAATATGGGTCTACCACATGGCTCCATTCTATTTCACCATATTTTCAAGGGTGAAAAAGGACCCTACAAAAAAGTGGAATGGAAGAAAGATGAAGGTTAGCCTCAAATAAATAATATGTTAACCCACTATAAATGATAACTAGCTTATTATCCTCATTTTTCTATTTCATGGGAGGTGAATGTGGCAAGTTGTGGAATGGAAAAGCCTGGTACTATTTTTTTAGGTTCCCTTTTTAGTCCTAACAAAATAGAAAACCCAATTAGGATCTTTCACCTGTTATGTTAAAAAAAATTATTATCCCATCCCATACTCCTAATAATTGGAGAAAGTTACACAAGAATTATATCTTTGAAAGATAAATTTAAAAATATCACCAATCTTAAAGATTGAGTGAAACTGGGAAAACCACATGTTGGTTATTTCTTTCTCCATTTACTAGATCATAGATAATTAATTTGAGATTTTGTTGATTGGCTTAAATCTATAATAATGTGTCAAGTTTTTGGTGGATAACCTTCATGTTATTAGAATTTCACTATTTTGCAAGAGGTCAACTTTGTAGCTTGCAAAATTGTGAGATATTCTATTTTGTTGGGTTCCTTTTATGCGACTGGAGAAATAAGAAAAATATTTAGGCTTTTCCTCATAGGAGGGTTAGTATGGGATATTATCCCATCCTATAGTTAGTATGTTATCCTATCCTATGGTTAACCCTTAGTATGCATTAGCACCAATTAGGACATACTATGTATCATAAAGGTTCTTAAGGGTTTGCAATAACCATAAATGAGTCCTAAGACCATTTAAGATTACTTAGGAACATTAATGTGTAATACAAATGGTAAAAAGGGAACCCTAAAAACTAATGAAGTAGGATTAACATAATGATTTTCCATAATAAACATGATGTATTATCCCATAGTGAAAAATTTTATCCCATTGAATATATTTATGAGCTTCTATCTATGATGGGATGAATGGGGGAAAAATTACCCAACAATTTTTATGTATCTAACTTGGTAATTTCATCTCAAAAAATGGGAATGCAATATTATGTGAATATTACATCCTAAAGTCTATCATACATTGTAATACAGAACATCCAACATAGTGTAGAGGAGTTTTTGTATATATATTAACATGTTTCTTCTTTTGCGGTAATTTGTCATGTTATTCTCATTACTAATCTCAATGCATCAAGTTCCTTTGTGTTATCCCATCTCATTATTTCATGGAGGGTCAAAATGTTACCTTGAAAAATGGTGAAACTATTTGATATTTTGTTGGGTTCCCCTTTTTTCCTTGGCACAATGAAAAAACTAGTTAGGATACTCCATGTGACAAGGATAACATAGTGTGTTATCTCATCCCACAATTTCTTCTACTTATTAGATTAACTTCTCTCTCCCCCCTCTTCCACTCTCCCACTATCTCTTTCTCTAAAGCATAGACCATGAATCCTAAAAGTCATATTTGCTAAATACTAAATCATATAACCATAATAGTTAAACATTAAATTATTTCTTCTTTTCTCCACTGCCCTCTCTCCTTTCACCTCTCTCACCTTTTTCATAGTTTCCTAGTCATCCTCCCTCTTTTCCTTCTCTCCCTACTATACCTTACCTAATCTTAAAACCCTAAACTATAAAGCCATAAGCTTTAAACCATATATAAGCCAATAGGCCCTAAATTGTCTCTCTCCCTCTCTCTCACAAATTTAATATTGATTTTATTTGATTGCAGCCAAACAATGTTAAATTTTTAGGGATTTTAAATTTTCAACCTACAAAATGGTGAAACCTTTCACTATTTCAACACATTCCCCTTTTTCCCCTTGGAAAAATGGTGAAATCTTTCACTATTTCATTGGGCTCACTATTTGTATTTTATTAACTATGTTTTAATGAATTTATTTATAAATGAAATTAGTATATGAGGATTAAGTATAATATAATAACATAAACAAGTATAATCATGTAAATTTATCATGTAACCATTCAATAGTACAAAAATTCTAATATACTTGTTTATATCAATAAATAATAACTTTCCCTATCAACCTCTTCTCTATTTCTCTCCTAGCCTCTAGACCTCCCTACCCCACCTCTTTACTCCTCTTCTCTCTCATAACCTCTTTATATCTCTCTAATAGTCTTTTAGAACTATGTTCTTTAAGCCATATACCCTTGAGCCTCTCCCTCATCACTCTTTTTAATTACACCCCAATCTATATTCCTTAAATCTTAAGTATATTTAAGAACCTAAGTTGGTTTGGTTAAATTATCTACCTATTTCTCTCATTATCTCCCCCATTTCTTATGTAGGAAACTTATTCTCTCTACACAAATTTACCTTGGTCTTGGTAATAAATAATTGGAATATGGAGAGAGAGTGAGTAAGATAGAGTAAAGTTAAATAAATGGGGGTAAGGAGGGAGGGGAAAGACACAAAATGGAGGAAGATCCATATTCATGGAAGGGATGGAGAATATGAAAAATACAATGCATGTTCATGGATATAAATTTTTGTTTGAAGTAGATGGTAAGAGATAGATCATAAGCTACACTATATTTCATTTTTCCATCTCTAGTTTTCTTGCTCCTTTATTCCTCTCTTCCTCTATAAATCTCCCATAATAGTTTCCCCTTTCTCTCTCTCTGAACTCTCTAGTCCAAGATAGATTTCATAATTGGTTGAGAGAGAAATGAGAGTGGTAGGGAGACCTAGGAAAGGGTGAGCAAGGGGTTAGAGAGTGAGAAGAGGAGAAAGAAAGAGGGGAAAGGGATCTTCAATAAAAGAAAGTGTATGGTAGGATGATGGATAAGAGAAGAAGAGGGGTTAGGGAGATAAAAAGAGAGATGGGGTAGAGGCTAATGCAAGTAGTGTTATACTTTGATTAAGGTCCCAATTAATGGACTTTGACCTAGTTTGGCCAACTTGCATCTTTTGCATGGGAGAAATTTTATATATGCATATTAACCTCTTAGTGGTCTTGATGATCATCTATCATTAATCATGATATTTATTTATTGGAAAATAAAGAGATAACTTGGTTCACATATCACTGATTCAATTATGCTCATGATAACCTATTTGCACATATTGATGCTCATATCATAAATATCAGAAGATGGCTATCAAATCAAAATATTATTAATTATTATTTCTTATGAAGCTCAAAATAAGTCAATATTTACTATCAACATACCAAAGGACAATTAAAGGACTAGAAAGTCAATTAGAAAAGTGTTTTTCAATTGAAACATTGTTATTCCTTGAACACTTATCAATGCAAATCGATATTGGTACTCCAAGGTGAATTATTAATCTCAATGTTACAAAAATCTTTGTCCTAAACTCTAAATTCTTTATTCTTTTATCATTCCTTCTCCCCTTGACCTCCCTCCCCTACGCCTGAGTAGTAAACCATATTCCATATAACTTATGAACCCTATAACAATAAAAACTAAATCACAAATCTTTTCTCATTTTATCCATCTCTCCCCTTTCCTAAACCCTAAACCCTAAAAGGGGGGACACAAATAAATACAAAGATACAGAAGGGAAATATAGAAATATGGGAAGGTAGAGATGTATAATCATAACTTTCATTATCTTTGTATAGTGGTAGAGATAAATAAATACAAATAGGGAGAGAAAAAGACAAAAAGGGAGAGAAAATAAATAAATAAATATATATATATATATATATATATATATATATATATATATATATATATATATATATATATATATATATATAGAGAGAGAGAGAGAGAGAGAGAGAGAGAGAGAGAGAAGGGAAATTAAAATAATTGTTGGCAAACATATTGTTCTTTTTTATTTAACTCTTAAATGCCCAAATTTGTCAACAATATCTAGTTACAATAGTCGGAAAGTTGCTCCTAAAAAGACTAACCTTCCTCTGAATTATTGGGTACAAATCCCTATTGCAGATTTGCAATGAATTATTTTTATTGTTAAACCTAAAATAGGGTATGTTCTTAACCCAAGAATACGAGAAGTAAACCGAGTCATCCCTAAACATGAACTAACTTAGGCAAGAAATAGTTTTGGAAAATTAATTAAGTTTATGTTCTCACACATCTTATGAACTCATAAGATTTATCAATTAAATACTGCATGCTAACTAATACTAAATTCATTCAGTGGGAAACTGACTACAAAGGAAGAAAAACTAACATGAAAGGAAACACAAGGGGTTTCTCTTTGAACCTATAATGGAAATACTATAATATTAAGTTCTCTACCTAAAAATAAGGGAATGAAGGCCTTTTCATTCCTTATTTTAATTTAGATAAGAGAGAAAACTTACAATTAATATTTAACAAAATGGAATAGAAAATAATTGACACAAAATACCATTCAATTGGCTCTACAACATCCTTGATATTTCACACCAAAAATTAGTTGACCTTTCATTCTTTTTTCATTCCAATACATATAGGATTATAAAGATGATCATTACAAAGGAAGTTTAATCGGTCATCTCTTCAAAAATGAAAAATGGCAAGAAGCTCATTTGTCCATTGCTATGATTACATCAAAATATGAAAGAGGTAGAATATGAATCACTTCACCTTCTTTCCCTTTTCTGCTTTCATCCTATAGGCCTTAGTGGAAACAATGATTGGAATTGATTCTTCATGCCTATGAACATGTGCATTAGTATATCTTAAGAGCCACTTAGAATGTTCTCTAGCCAAATATTTGGTAGCAGCCAAATAGTCTCATATTTCCTCCATGGCTACATATACACATCCGCCAAGCTTTTGGAGTTTGGAAACTCTGTTTTGGTGATGAAATTTTTTTTCTATCAAACTATATATGTAATTGGAGTGGTTTGTTTGCATGATAGTTATTTTAATGATTCCTTTTCCTTCACCACTAATCTATGAATATGTATGCAAACCTCTTAGGAGTTCATAATCTCTATCTTGCTCCTTCTTTACTTTAGCTTAAATTTCATTAAGCCCTTCCTCTATCACCATGATCATTTTAGACTTGAACTGCATGCTCTAAAGCCATTCAACCAAAGGTTCATCTCCTTTACATAAGATTATTGCCTCAACAACCTTCTTTGCCTTCATGTGGATAATCATCTTCAATAGAGAGACACAATCTTCACTCTTAGTTTTCTCCATAGCCAAGGTGGCTCTATTTATTGAAATGTTATCCTTCTATATTTCTAGCCTCAATATAGCATTACCAATTTTATCTATAATGGAGATTCCTTCCAACTTGATTTTCTCACTCCACTTTCTACTGATATGCCCAAAGTGTTTATCCTCTTGGTGCTGAGAGATGAGTGTAGAGACATGGGTTTGGCTTCTCCTTCAAGAAGTATTAACACTACACCTACACTAGATCCTAATAATGAGTAGCTTGCATCAAACTCCAATGTCCATATAGATGATGACTCTTTTTCTCCATTTTGGATTTTCATTCTTGAGTCTTCAATTACTTGCTCATATAAAGTATCTTTAGTAAATAACATGTAATTGTTGAACTCTAGTTCTTGATAGATAATCTAGTCTTTAGGATTATCTAACTTTAAAACAACAAATTTTGCCTTTTCTTCAAGTTCCAATTTGACCTTCTTGCTTCTTATGGGTATGACTTCTTGGGACAAGTCTAACTTTATTTCACTTCCTAGATCTCTACAAAAAATTCTCCTTAAGAGCAAGCAATAACTTGCCAAAATATCCACAACCAGGATAGTTAATAATAGTTTCTTTTGTAGATTAGAGGCTAGAGCCACCTGAGCATCTTTGATTTTCCCAAGTAAGGGGACTTGTTTAGCATTTGTTGAATAAAATTTTCCCAAAACTTCAGTCAGTGTAAGGCCCAGGGCTTTAACTATAGAATAATGCATCACATTTTCTGACGCACCTAAATCTATTATGCAATTACTTAATTTGCATATATTGATATATAGTGGGTCAGGTTTTTTCCTAGCAAAATTTGCTAAGAAAATAGAATCTTCTTTATTAAATAGGTTATATGTCAAAGGTTCATCTTCTTCCTCAGTAGTAACATTATGGTTCAATTCTGAAGCACCTCCATCACAATGATTTACTAATCCTTATAACTCAAAGGGATGAGATTTTAGATAATTTATAGGAGAGATTTGGATCTTTGACTCTTTGCAAAATTGGATGAAATCAAAAGGGATCTTGTCCTTACCTATTTGATATGTTGAAACTCCTTGATCAATGTGAATATTATTTGATGAAGACGTGGGATCGCTTCCTGGAGCATGATTAGATGATTAAATTTGAGCTTCTAACTTTGGGTTAACACTGAAGTTCCATCGATAGTTGCATAACATTCACCCTTTGGCTCATAGTTTGATTCATACTCCAAAAATAAATTTCTAGAGTTGCCATTTGAGTAAAAAATAGACTCAAAGTAAGGAGTTGTAGTATTCAATTCATTGGGGGATAACAACTACACCATACGAGCAATTTCCAAACAACTTTCATAATCATGATCTATTGTCAATTGAAACATGAACATATTTCCTTTCTTAGGTGTCGCCTCAATTTCGAACCTTGGTTGTGAACCTATAAGATATGGGAATTTTCCATCATTATTCCTTCCTAGTGGATTTTGGCAATTCTATCGGTAAGAGTGATTAAATCTAGGTAATTTCCTCTTCACTACCACCAATTCATTTGAAAACTTTTGAATAATTTCATCAAATGAAGAAGTATTGTTGGAATCTCCTTTGGTTTTAAGTTCTCTTTTCCATTTTCGAGTGGAGAGCAAATCATCTTCAAATTTGACTACCTTCTTTTGTGCATGAGCTAAATCTAAGGGATGGGTCCTCCTTAAATCATAATTGATATTTGGTGGCATCACAATTATGAAGAATTTTTTTAAATTGTCAATAGTAGGTATGTCAGTAGCAGGGATCCTACTACTGATCTTATTAAAGGCTATAATGAAAACCCTCATACTCGTGGTAGGTTGATTTTTAATAGGTGTCAATTGTGTCAATAAGACTTGCTCATTTTTTTCCATTTTGAATCTTGTTTTGAAGGTCATTCTCATTGTATCCAAATTGGTGATTTAGCCATCATCTAGATGATAAAACCAATTTGCCACATTTTTTTTTCAAAGCTTCTACAAATAACCTTATAGCTGCATCTTCATGAGAAATTCCTAGGATGTGAGAAGCTACAAAAAATGCCTTAATATGTTCATCTATAGTAACTTTCCCATCACCTAAAAAATTAGGGAAATTCTTCTTTGAACTAGATGGGAGTGATTAATAAGCCGTCAGTGTTGATAGACCAGTTGTTGGAGCCTAGGAAGTAGCCATGATTTCTCTAGCAAGGTATGGTAGAAAATTGAGAATTGAAGGAGTAGTTGCTGTGTGTAAGGTCAATACCTAGAAAGTATTATCTAAAGAACTTTTATTTATAACAAGTGAAGGTGGTCTAATCTGATGTTTCTTATCAACTTTTCATCTAGGAATGTCTAGGATGGGCAAACTGAGTTCTATAAGCTTTTCAAAAATAGGGTCTTTCCCACCTTTCTCTTTGGTACTTCTGAGGAACCTCACTTGTTCCAAGGTGTTACATTAATTTTTCCTCCAAGCTTTGTGTTCTAATTTTATTTTTTCTCTTCAAATTTCTCTCCTCTAAATAAAACTTTCTAATGCTTCAACCCTAGATTCTTCTTCTTGTTCCAGCACTTAGCTAGCATTCCAATAGTGCTCTGTGTTCCTCAGATTACTCCAAAAAAGATAAAGAGATGAGATTATATCTTCTTGTTTTCCTTGGAATCAAAGATCAAGTTGGAGCACTTGGACTATGTTCTCATGATGTAGTACCATTTTACCACATGTTGTATATTTATTAGTCAAGAGACTATTTGTCATCTCCCCAACAGAGTCACCAAAAGTTTGTTGGTAAATAGATTGTTCTTTTTTATTTAACTCTTAGATGCCCAAATTTGTGAATAGTATCGAGTTACAATAGTTAGAAAATTGCATTTAAAAATACTAACCTTCCTCTAAATTATTAGGTCTAGCTCCCTATTATAGATTTGTAATTAATTATGTTTGTTCTTAAACCTAAAATGGGGTATGTTCTTAACCTGAGAATAGGAGAGGTAAACCAAGTTAGGCCCAAATAGGAACTAACTCAGGAAAGAAATGGTTTTGGAAAATTAATTAAGTTTATGGGCTCACACATATTATAATCTCATAAGGCTTGTGAATTCAATAGTGCATGCTAACTAATACTAAATTTATTCAATGGGAAACTAACTACAGAGAAAGAAAAACTAAATTGAAGGGAAACACAAGGGATTTCTCCTTGTTTTAATTCAAATAAAAGAGAAAATATACAATTAGCATTTAACAGAATGAAATAGAAAATAATTGACACAAAATACCATTCAATTGGCTCTCCAACATCTAGTATTTCGTACTAGAAATTAGTTGACCTTTCATTAGCTTTTCATTCCAATACATACATCATTTTGAAATGACCATTAAAAAGGAAGTTTAATTAGTTCATCTCTTCAAAAATGATAAATGATAAATCAAAATATGAAAGAGGTAGAATATGAATCACTTCATCTTCATTCTCTTTTCTGCTTTCATCCTATAGGCCTTAGCAGCAACAATGATTGGAATTAATTCTTCATGCGTATGGACATGTACATTAGTATATCTTAAGAGCCATTTAGAATGTTCTCTAGCCAAATCTTTGACAACACTCAAATGATCTTGTATTTCCTCCATGGCTACGTGTACACATCCACCAAGCTTCTAGAGTTCAAAAACTTTGTTCTGTTGACCAGAAGATTTTCTCATCAAACTATCTATATAATTGGAGAAGTTTGTTTGCATGATAGTTATTCCAATTATTCCTTTACTTTTCCCACTAGCCTATGAGTTTTTATGCAAACCTCTTAGCAGTTCATAATATTTATCTTGCTTCTGCTTTACTTTAGCTTCAATTTCTTTAATCCCTTTCTTTTCTACCATAATCATTTTAGAATTGAAGTACATGCCATAAAGCCATTCAACTAAAGGTGCATCTCCTTTAGGCAAGATCTTCACCTCGACAACCTCCTTTGACTTCATGTGGATAATCATCTTCAGCAAAGAGACACAATATTCACTCTTAGTTTTCATCACAACCAAGGTGGCTTTGTTTGCTAAAATGTTATCCTTCTTTCTTTCTAACCTTAATATAGCATTACCAATTTTCTCTATAATGGAGAATCCATCCAACTTGATTTTCCCACTTCACTCTTCATCGATATGCACAAAGTGTTTATCCTCTTAGAGTTGAAAGATAAGTTCTTGAACCTCTATAATAGTTGAATTCTAGAGATGCTTTCAAATAGCGTGACCAATTTCCTACTGAAGCCATTCAGTTCTTGTATTTTTTCCTTCATCCTAATCTTTGAAAATTTAAGGTTTTCTAGTTTTCCTTCAATCACCTCATTTGTTGACTTCCATAAGCCAATCTTGGTGTTGTGTATGGCCTCCCCAAGATCTATAAAGTTTAACGCAAAGTCATCTGTAGTCATGTGCTCGATTCTTTCCTCTTTGGTGGGCTTTGTAATCTCCATTGTTAGATGCCATGTTTCAAGGTCTTGTCCAAGGATGGACAAGGTCTTCTACTTTTAAACCTTTCTCAATATTGATCTAGAGTGGATAGCAAAGATAGGGTATCATTGTTAGGAGCTCCTTCATCTTTCCTCTTTCTCTTCCTGTCTAGAGTGTCCTTCAGCAATGAATCTATACTTATCATCTTGGAGGTAGTCCTAAGAGATTCTATGCACTATTTAGTTTCTATCGAAACTATTTAGGATAAAAAAGTGTTGCGTAGTTAGTTTTGATCGAAACTACCATCAAGAGTAGTTTCGATAGAAACTTTTATAGTTTCTATCGAAACTAGATGATTACATTCTATCGAAAGTTTTTCGGCAAAAAATCTGACTTTCGTGATTTTGGAGGAATTTCTTCCTCCAAAAAAGTATAACCCACTATTGTGGGTTCACCCATGCTAAACATATTTCTCTTGGCTAGGGTGATTATTTTTGCATTCAAAGAGAAAGGATTCTTCAATTTTTTTGAAATCAGATTTGATGAATCTTGGCCTTTCTTTGCCTTTGAGGTATTCTTCATTGCCTTATTTGACTTAGTACATTCATTCTCACTGCTTCCACCATCTCCTAGATCCACTACTTCCACTTGGGAGAGACTCGATGGGATAAGTGTAATGCTTGTAGATTAGACTAGGCTGTTATAAGGCAAGGGTGCAAGAGTGACTACACCATTTTTTGATTCCTCCAACTTCTTCTTCTTAGCTTTTGATGGAGTTCTAATTACATGTAGGGAGTCATACTGGCAAGTCTATGCTAAGGGAATGTTTTTTTCAGGAGGTTAATCACCTACACTTTATGGTTGAGCTGGTCCTTGGGTAATGGCCAAAGGTTCATTTGATGTGCCACCTTGGAAGGGGGAAGCTACTATAACTATTGGGGAAGCTTGAGTGGTGATACTTTTGCTTCAACTCTTCCTACCTATGGTACATTTGATTCACTTTCTAGTCCTTTTGATGATCTAGGACATCATTATATCTAGCTCTTCTCCTACACCTTCATAAGGTTTTGAGCTTATCAGAGTGCCTCTTAGCTTAGTCAGATAGGTGTTACTATACATATTTTGACCATCATCTTCTACTCCTTCTACATCGATATTGATTTTATACATTCTCACTTGATCAACTATTAGTATAGAAAAAGTGTGATCACAACCCTCAAACTCATCTTTGCAATTAGCCTTGTAGTCTTGAATGGTGGTGACCTACTTGATGAGACTTCTTATTTTTAGAACATCCTTTGCATACCCATTTGTATCAAACATGAGCCTCAAGACTTCACACATCTCCAACTTATACTTTTCTTTAAACATCTTTAGCATTATCTTTGCATCAAAATAGGACTCACAAATGAAAGCTCCCACCTTCATAGGAAATTCATACCCTTTCTTCTTCAAACTCCTGCTCAACACATTTACTTGGATTGCTTGCTACACAATCTCGATCAACACAATCATATCCCTGGGATACCTTGGCAACTTCAAGGGAAAACCATCAAAAGCTACATGACACAAATACAAAAAGGATGAGAATTGAATGAAGTAAGTCCCAAATTGGCTAATGGTTACCATGGCTTCAAGGATGAATCTCCCCTCTAGACATCACTATAGTGCCTTAAAAAAATTCATAGTAAATGTATCATTAACTTCTGCATACTCTGCATAGCTATTTTCTAATTGTAAGCATGGGTAAAACTCATAGGATTTCACATCATTAGGAAAATTTTCCACCTATGGGAGGCCTAGCCATAATTGTAGAGAAGCTAACATGTAAATGAGGAAAGAGGACATATAGAATGTGTTGTATTATTTTTCAACATGAACAGAATTGGAGAGACTCTTGGTTACCTCATGAGCCCAATCAATATATTGGGTGTTAGAGTAGATGACAAGCACTGAAAAGAAATATTTCTCAACAATGTTTAAATCTTCTTCCTCACCTTTCAATCTATGTAAGAGGACCAAGATATTGATAATATCAAGTTTCAGATTAGTTTCAAATAGAGCCTTAGGCACCTTACTCTTAGCACTTTGTGATTTCTAGAACCATGCCTGCATGATTTCCTTCCTCTAGATCATCTTCTTGGCAGAGAACTCAAAAATGGCTCCCCTGACTCTTAAATTTGAGAATTCATCTCACTCCAAAACTCAAAGGAAATTCAGCATAGTTTTCCTATCTATGGAGATCAACACTATGTCATCTGGTAGCACAATTTTCCTCGTGTCTAGCTTGTATCAATTTAATACATTCATAGATTAATTCTAGGGCTTGGACTGGAACTGAAAAACTAGTTTCCCTAGAAAACCTAGATTATTGTAGCTTCTCAGTAATGGGATGGGTTGGCTCTAACCTCACCCTGCTTTTGAAATCCTTAATGTGATAAAAATGAAAGGAGGTTTCTATGAAGTTCTGCAATTGGGACTCAATCCCATTTAACCCATTGAAACCTACAAATCTAGTTGTCATTCTTTTGAGAATGAATTTTGAATTAAGGAACTGAGAGGGATAGCTAATGCAATAGATAATGACTTTTTGAAAAAGTTATGCATGTTAGAAAAATAATAGTTTAAGAAAAAGAGTAGTAGTTTGTTAAACTATTCATATTTCCATATATAATTGGAGCCTCAATATATGCATTAATCTTCAGAGTTTGTGCCACATGAATAAATTAAAGAAGAGATCTATTCAAATAGTAAATTTGTGGTTTTAATGGATATCTTAAGGTCTTTTCACTATTCCTTTATCCCTATGGTAACTTTCTATCTCCCCATTTTTACTTTCCCGCTTTCCCTAAATTTTTAAGAAGTTAACATTAGAGTACTCCATGGGAAAATATCTACAGAGCTAATTTTTTTTCATTAACTTTTTCCTGCAATGATTAGATTATTTCTATAATCATCTTTAGATATTTTGTGCACAAATTGTGGATCCAATATGCTTACTAGCCTATTTTTCTTCAAAATCTAGAAAATTGTCTTCATGGGTTGAAGACTTGTAAGGAGAAGACAATTTGAATTTTTTTGCCAATACTTCCCCTTTAATTAACCTTTAGACCAATGTCCTTTTTGAGTTCAGAAATATCCAAGTAAGGTGCAAAAATTCTATAGGGACCAAACTTCTGTTCCTTTTCCTTCATAATTATATTTTGCAAAAAACCAACTTCATGGGTTGAAAATGTGCTAAGTAGAAGTTCATTCTAAGTTTTTTGCCATATTTGATTATGAAAGCTATGAAAAATATTTAACTTTTTTTTTAGGCAAATAATTGTAAAGGGTATGTGGATTCATTGTAAGGTACCTTACTATTTTCTCATTTTTGATCTATATGCATCATTTGGTACCCTTTGCAGGAAATCCTCTCCATGGATTGAAAACCTGCTGAGGAGAAGAGGAATTCCAAATTCTTGCAAGCTTTTATTTTTATTGAGAAAATTATAGGCCATGAGTGAATATAACTTTATAAATGATCTTTGCATGAGTAACATGAATCTCCATTGGAATATGAGTTGACCTACCCATGAGATCATTTCAATGCAAAGAAAAACCGCCTAGCAATGAAATGTGGAGAAGAGGAAAATAAGAAATTTAATGGAGACTCATTCCACCAAAGGGGTCTTAGACCTAGACTCAAACACAATTAGGAATTCACTAAGAAATAGGTAATCACTTTTACTACTCGAGTAGAGGTTGAAAAGTGAGGCAATAGCTTGCTCTGTCTGGGGACTTGCGTAAGCCATGCCCAATCAAGGAATCCAAAATCTTTGGTTTTGTAAAATTTAAAGGTGGCTACACAACAAAGAAAAAGCAAGAAAAAACAAGGGGATGAGGTAAATGAGGGAAACCTAACTAGGAAAACAAGAAAGGGAACTAAACATAAATATAGTATAATATAGGGATTATCTATTTTCAGTTTGACATTCGATAAAACTTCAAATCTTGGGATATGTCAATTTAAATGAGTTGTTCTCGAATGCATGATGAACACTAAATGGACCTTTCCAAAGGGTATCAAATTTCTTATGCATACCTTTTGGTGCTCTTCACTTATTCCACAATAGTATTCTATCTCCTACCATGAACTTCCATAGTCTTGCCCTTTTATCAAACAAGATCTTTACATGCATCTAGTATTTTGTGATGTGATCCATGATTTCTTTGCTTCCTTATTTGAGGTTTTTTAGGTACAAAATCATCTTCTCTAGTCCATCTCTATAGATGTCATCTTCAATTACTATTCTCAATTTACTCATAGACAATTCCTAGGGTAATGAGAAATTAGCTTCAATTTTGTAGACAAATTCAAAAGGAGAGATACCAATTGCCCTCTTAAGGGTCACCCTATCTACCCATTGTGTCTCATGAATTTTCTTGTACCGAGTTTTCTGATTATCCAACACCAATTTCTTGACAATATTCATCAAATTTTTGTTACTAGGTTCTGCTTGACCATTTCCTTGTAGGAAATAGTTAGATGAATGACTGACTATAATGCCATGCTTGAAAAAAAACTTGGTGATCTCAACTAAAGAGAAATATGTCACATTATCCATCACTAGTTTGATGAGGAACTTACATCTAACTAGTATTTTTTCCTTTATGAACTCACAAACTACTTTGGAAGTATTTTTCTTGGTTTCTTTGGCCTCCACCCACTTGGTGAAGTTATTGATCATAGTTATAACATATTGGTGACTAGCACTGGATATTAGATTAAAAGAACCAATAAAATTGAAGCCTCATTTTTGGAAAGGACCTTTAATGATGATAGGTCTGAGAGGCAGAGTAGCTAGCTAGGGTCTCCTAGTGAACATCTTACATTTTTTGCATTTGACACCCAATAGTAGGCATCCCTAAACATTATGGGACAATAATAACACTATCTTAATATTTTGAAAGCCGTTACCAAAGATGAGAAATTTCCATTGCATGCTTCATCATGAAATGTTCTCAACAACTTTTCCTGTTGTTGTTGTCCTATGTACCTAGGAAAGGTACCATCTATAGCTTTCTTAAATAATTTGTCATTCCAAATTACATTTTTGGTAGCTTTCAGCTTGATATCTCTTCTTTGTTTCATAGTCATCCCTTTAAGACATTCCCCTTTCTTCAGTAAAAAGGTAATGTTCTTAAACCAAGAGTCTTGTAGGCCTACTACCAACACTAATTGTTTCTCTCCTAATTCCTCCAATTCTTCAACAATCTTATTCTCTGTAATTGCTCTACATAAAGCATTACCTATCACTAGTTTAGTAGGGTTGATTTCAATGTCATACTCTTATATTTTTTATATCCACATCCCTCTAGCACTACACACTACATCTTGTTGTGTTAACACACTTTTTACTACTACATTAGGCACATAAACCATAGAATGTGAGTGCAAGATATAGAACCTAAAGTTCTTTAGTTCTATAACTACTGTAGAGGCATGGTTTTCAATTTGGGAGTATTTTAACTCATGACTTTTTAGAGGTATACTCATGAAGGCAATAGGGGCTTGTATCACTTCTTTATTATGTTGCATAAGAATAGTTAAAAAAATGTGTTTAGAGGCATAGCAATAAATAATGAAATCTAATTTATAGTTTAGATGACATAATACTAGAGTGTTAGCAATATAGGTATTTATATTATGGAAGGCTTGTTTCTTGGATTCATTCCATTTAGAACTTGAATTTCCTTTCATCATGTCCACAATACACTTAGCAGTCTTTGCAAAATTTGGTATGAACATTATGGGGAAATTCACTTGCCAGAAGAATGATTTAACTCCTATTTTTTTTATTAGTAGGCTTAACCTTCAAATGGCTTCAATTCACTCAAGGTTGATTTTAATACCTTCTTGGAAAACTATATGACCAAGTAGCTTTCCTTTTTTCACATAGAAAATAGATTTTTTAGGATTTAGAGAGATTTTTTTTTCCTAGTATCTTCTATGTGATTTTCTCTCTTCTTTAAAAACATACTGAGATCATCTAGGTATATAACAATAACTTGGTCCTTTAGATCAGCAAAATTTTTACTCATATACACTTGAAATGTGGTAACAGCATTGATAAGCCCAAAGGACATTTATGATCTATGAACATACCCCAAGGAGTGGTGAAAGTCATTTTGTGTTGGTGCTTCTCTTCCACCTTGACTTGACTGTATCTTGAGAACCAATTGAGCATGGATATCATTCCCAATCTAGCTACTATTTGTAGTAGGTGATCCATGTTGGGAAGAGAAAATTTTCCTTTCAAGGATGCTTGATTCAAATTCCTAAAATCTACATAGATTCTTATTTCTTCATTCTTCTTCCTAACAGGTACTATATTAGCTACCCATGTGGAGTGATGGATGGGATAAATGATCATCACTTTTAGCATCTTGTCTACTTCCTAGAATATAGTATCTACTACTTTAGGATTGTAATTGCTTTTCTTTTGTTAGAAAGGGACTACATCAAGCTTCAATAGAATTTGATGTTTTATTTTCCTACCTTTGTAGCTTTTCAAATCTTCATAACTCTAGGTGAATACATCTTGATATTCTATAAAAAAAAATTTGGAATCTTCCCTTTCTTCAAGCTAGCAACATTTTCCAATGTTAATCATCTTAGGACTTTGCACATTTCTAATATTCACCCCTTCGTATTCTCTAGTAATAGGACCCTTTTTCGTCCTCTTTTTCTTTATGTAGGAATCATACCTATTAAAAAACCTTTCTAAAGATAGAAATTATGGTGGAATAATATTACATCTCAATTGGACTTCATCAGTTTGATCTTCTCTTTTCTTATGGTCAGGGTCTCCTTGATTGTCTTCATTGGATTGGTGTTTACAAGTAGCTTTATCATTTTCTAAGAATAGTTGTAGACTCTTGTCATTTTTGAAGGCTTGAAAAAATTATACATTTCCACTTGATACTTCATGTCTTTGAATTTTGATAAGGACGTAACAAGGAAGTGGAAACAACTAGTGAAGTTGCTTTAATGTTCATTTGAATTGGTACTGATTCAATAGTGAAAGAATCAAGGCCTTCTATTTTATCCCAATCTCTATTTCTATAATTTTTTAACTTATGATCCTTCATGGAGTACTGCCTCCTAATCTACTTTACAATGAGTTCTACATCACCTCAAGCTCTCAGGATATTTATTCCTTTTTCCTTCCTAGCTATTATCCCAAGTAGTAGGGCTTCATATTTCACTATGTTATTCACATTTCCAATTTTTTTAGAAATCGATGGGTTGAGTTCTTCTTCAGGAGGTATTAAAACTACATCTATACTAGATCTTGATGAGGAGAAACTTCCTTTGAATTTCAATGTCCATATAGATGATGACTCTCTTTTTACACTGAGGATTTTCATTCCCAAGTCTTCAATTACTTGCTCATTCAAAGTATCTTTAGTAAATAGAATTTAATTTTTGAACTCTAGTACTTGATAGAGAATCTGGGCTTTAGGATCATCTAACTTTAAGATAGTATATTTTGCCTTTTCTTCAAGTTGTAATTTCACGTTCTTGCTTCCTATGGGTATGATTTCTTGGGACAAGTCTAACTTTATTTCCCCTCCTAAATCTCTACAAAAAATTTTTCTTAAGAGCAGGTCATAGCTTGCCGGAATATCTACAATACGATACTCAATACTAGTTCCTTTTTTGAATGAGAGGCTAGAGCCACCTGAGCATCTTTTATTTTCCCAAGTAAGGGGACTTGTTTAGCAGCCATTAAGTAAAATCTTCCCTAGAATTTAGTGCAGGTGGGGTCTAGGTCTTAACTATAGAATAAAGCATCACATTTTCTAATGTGTATGAATCTATTATTCAATTGCTTAATTTGCACCTATTGATATATAATGAGTTGTAGAATGGATTAGGTTTTTTCCTAGGGAAATTTTCTAAGACAATGGAATATTCTTGATTAAATAGGTTAGATGTCAAAGGTTCATCTTCTTCCTCAGTGGTAACATTATGGTTCAAATCTGAAGCACCTACTTCACAATGATCTACTAATCTTTTCAACTTAGAGGGATGAGATTTTAGATAATCTATAGGAGAGATTTGGATCTTTGAAATTTCACAAAATTGGATGAAATCAAAAGGACTTTTGTCCTTACCTATTTGAGATGTTGACACTCCTTGATCAATGTGAATATTATTTGATGAAGAGATAGGATCATTTCCTAGAGCATGATTGTATGATTAATTTTTGAGCTTTTGACTTTGGGTTAACATTGAAGTTCCATCAATAGTTGCATGACATTTTCCCTTTGGCTTAGAGTCTGACTCATACTCCAAAAATAAATTTCCAAAGTCACCATTTGAATATAAATTAGACTCAAATTAAGGAGTTGTAGTATTCAATTCATTAAGGTATAACAACTACTTCATACAAGAAGTTTCCAGACACCTTTCACTATCATTATCTGTTGTCAATTGAAACATGTACATATTTCCTTTATTAGGTATCACGTCAATTTCCAACCTTTCTTGTGAACCTATAAGCTATGTTAATTTTCCATCATTATTATTTCGTAGCAGATTTTGATAATTTTGTTGGTAAGAGTTATTAAACCCAGGTAATTGCCTCTTCACTACCACCAATTCATTTGACAACTTTTGAATAATTTCATCAAATGAAGAAGTATTCCTAGAACTTCCCTTGGTTTGAAGTTTTCTTTATCATTTCTTGGTAGAGATCAAGTCACCTTCAAATTTGACCACCTTCTTTTGTGCATTCGCTAAATCTATGGGATGGGTCCTCCTTAAATCATAATTGATATTTGGTGGCATTGCACTTATGAATAATTTTTTAAGATTGATAATAGTAGGTTTGTCAGTAGTTGGGATCCTACTAGTGATTTTGTTGAAAGTTGCAACTAAATCCCTCATACTCATGGCAGGTTACTTTTTAATAGATTTCAATTGTGTCAATAAGACATGCTCATTTTCTATCATTTTGAATCTTATTTTGAAGGCTTACCTCATTGTATCCTAATTGGTGATTGAGCCATCATCTAGGTAATAAAACCAATATACCACATTTCTTGTCAAAGCTTCTACAAATAGCCTTACAACTACATCTTCATGAGAAATTCCTAGGATGTGAGTAGCTACAAAAAAGGCCTTAATATGTTCATCTATGGTAACTTTCCCATCACCTAAAAAATTAGGGAAATTCTTCCTTGAAATAGATGGGAGTGGGTGATAAGCCATTGATGCTAACAAACTTTTTGTTGTGGCCCAGTGAGTAGCCATGAATTCTCTAGCAAGATATTACAGAAAATTAACAACTGGAGGAGTAGTTACTCCATGTAAGGAAAATAACTTGCAATTATTATGTGAATAACTTTGATTTCTAATAGGTGAAGGTGGTCTACTCTAACTTTTCTTATCACCTTTTCATCTAGGAATGTCTAGGATGGGGAAACCAAGTTCTATAATCTTTTTTAAAATAAGGTCTTTTCCACCTTGCTCTTTGGTACTTCTAAGGAACCTTACTTGTTCCAGGGTGTTAAATTAATTTTTCCTTTAGGCTTAATGTTCTAATTTTCTTTCTTCTCTTCCAATTTCTCTCCTCTAAACAACTCCCTCTAATGCTTCAGCCCTATATTCTTCTTCTTCCAATACTTAGTTAGCATTCCTATAGTACTTGGTGTTCATTTGATTCCTCCAAAAAAATGTATTAAGAGATGAGATAATATCTTCTTGGTTGCCTTGGAATCCAAGATTAGGTTGGAGCACTAGGACTATGTTCTCATGAGGTAGTACCATTTTCCCTCATGTTTTAAGTTTATTAGTCAAGTGATTGTTCATCTTCTCCCCAAGAGAGTCACCAAAAATATGTTGGTAAACAAATTGTTCTTTTTTATTTAACTCTTAGGTGCCCAAATTTGTGAACAATATTTGGTTACAACAGTTGGAAAGTTGCTTCTAAAAAGACTAACCTTCCTCTAAATTATTAGGTATAGCTCCCTATTGCACATTTGCAATGAATTATATTTTTTCTTAAACCTAAAATGGGGTATGTTGTTAACTCAAGAATTTTAGAGGTAAACCGAGTCAGAACTAAATAGGAAATAACTCAAGAAAGAAATGGTCTTGGAAAATTAATTAAGTTTATGGGCTCACACATCTTATGAACTCATAAGGCTTATCAATTCAATAATGCATGCTAAATAATACTAAATTGATTCAATGAGAAACTAACTAAAGAGAAATAAAAACTAAATTGAAGAGAAACACAAGGGATTTCTCTTTCAACTACAATGAAAATACTATAATATTTAGTTCTATGCCTCAAAATAGGGGAATGAAGCTCTATCTATTCCTTTTTTTAAATTTAGATTAAAGAGAAAACATACAATCAACATTTAACAAAATGGAACAAAAAATAATTGACACAAAATACCATTCAATTGCCTCTGCAACATCCAACATTTCACACCAAAAATTAGCTAACCTTTCATTAATTTTTCATTCCAATACATATAGGATTCTAAGATGATAATTACAAAGGAAGTTTAATCGATTCATCTCTTCAAAAATGATAAATGGAAAGGAGCATGTTTGTCCATTGCAATGATTATATAAAAATATGAAAGAGGTGGAATATGAATCACTTCACCTTCTTTCCCTTTTCTTCGTTCATCATATAGGCCTTAGTGGAAAGAATGAATGGAATTAATTATTCATGCCTATTAACATGTACATTAGTATATCTAAAGAACTATTTAGAATTTTCTCTAGCCAAATATTTGATAGCACTCAAATGGTCTTTTATTTCCTCCATGGCTATGCATATGCATCCACCAAGCTTTTAGAGTTTTGAAACTCTGTTCTAGTGAACAAGAAGATATTCTTGTCAAACTATATTTGTAATTAGAGAAGTTTCTTTGCATTAAATTTATTCCAATGATTCCTTTTCCACACCCACTAGTCTATGAGTCTATATGCAAACCTCTTAGGAGTTCATAATCTCTATCTTTCTCCTCCTTTACTTTAGCTTTCATTTCTTTAAGCATTTCATCTTCTGCCATGATCATTTTAGACTTGAACTACATGCTCTAAAGCCATTCAACTAAAGGATCATCTACTTTAGGCAAGATCTTTGCCTTGACTGCTTCCTTTGCCTTCATGTGGATAATCATCTTCAGTAGAGATACATGATCTTCACTCTTAGTTTTCTCTGTAGCCAAGGTGGTTCTATTTTTCTAAATGCTATCCTTCTCTATTTCCAACCTCAATATAAAATTGCCAATTTTCTCTATAATGGAGAGTCCTTTCAACTTAATTTTCTCACTCCACTCTCTACTAATATTCCCAAAGTGTTTATCCTCTTGGAGCTAAGATTTGAGTGCTTGAACATTTTCAAGAGTAGGATCACTAGTAGTAGGCATTCTAGAGATGTTTTCCAATGGGGTGACAAATTGCCTAATGAAGCCATTCAGTTCTTGTATTTATGCCTTCATCCTAACCTTTGATAATTTAAGTTTTTTTAGTTGTTATTTAATCACCTCATTTATTAATTTCCATAAGCCAACCTTGGTTTTTCATGTCTAACCTCCACAAAATCTACAAAGTGTAAGGTAGATAAATCCATAGTCGTGTCCTCAATTCTTACCTCTTTGGTGGGCTTTGCAATCTCCATTATTAGATGCCCTATTTTAGGGTCTTGTCTGATGATGGATATGGTCTTCTACTTTCTAGGCTTGCTCAGTACCAATCCAAAGTAGATAGTAAGAGGTAGGGTATCCTTATTAGGAGCTCCTTCATCTTTTCTCTTTCTCTTCCGATCTAGAGTGTCCTCCAGCCATGAATCCATCCTTACCACCTTGGAGGTAGTCCTGAGAGAACCTATGCTAAACATATTTCTCTTTGCTAGGGTAATTGATTTTTTAGTCAAAGAGAAAGGATTCTTCGAAGTTTGTGAAATGAGCTTTGAAGAATCTTGGTATTTCTCTTCCTCTAAGGTTTTCTTCGTTCCCTCATCTAACTCTATAGATTTATTTTCACTACTTTCACCATCTCCTAGGTCCACTACTTGCACTTGGTGGCTACTCAAAAATAGAAGTGAAGTGCTTATAGATGGGACTAGGCTATTATGAGGTGAGGGGGGAGGAGTGATGCACCATCTTGTGATTCCTTTTCCTTCTTCTTCTTAGCTTCTAATGGAGTTTCGATTATAAGGAGGGAGTCATCGTGGCAAGTTTGAGCTAAGGGAATATTTTTGTTGGGAGGTTAATCAACTCCACTTGATGGATGAGCTAGTGCTTGGGTAATGGCCAAATTTGCACTTGATGTGCCACCTTGGGAGGGGGAATTCACTGCAACTATTGGGGAAGCTTGAGTAGTGGCACTTTTTTTTGACCCTTCCTTGCTGTGGTCTATTTGACCCACTTTCTGGTCCTTTTGATGATCTAAGCCATCATTATAACTAGCTCTTTTCCTACACCTTCATAAGGGTTTGAGCTTATTAGAGTGCCTCTTTTCTTAGTCAAATATGTGTTACTATACATATTCTAACCATCATATTCTACTCCTTCTACATCAATGTTGATTTTATATATTCGCACTTGGTCAATTGTCAATCTAGTGAAAGCATGATCACAGCTCTCAAACTCATCTTTGCAATTGCCCCAGTAGTCTTCAATGGTGGTGACCTTCTTGATGAGACATTTGATTTTTAGAACATCCCTTGCATAATCATTTGGATCAAATATGGGCCTCAAGACTTCATACATCTCCAACTTATACTTCGCTTCAAACACCTTCAGCATTTTCTTTGCATCAAAATAGGACTCACAACTGAAAGCTCGCACCTTTACAGGAAACACATACCCTTTCTTCTTCAAACTCCTATTTAGCATGTTTACTTGGATTGCTTATTGTACGATCTTGATCAGCACAATCATATCACTAGGATACCTCGGCAGCTTCAAGGGAAAACCATCAAAAGTTGCAAGACATGAATACGAAAAGGATGAAATTGAATGAAGTAAATCCCAAATTGGTTAATGGATGCCATGGCTTCAAGACTGAATCTCCTCTATGGACATCCTTGTAGCTCCCTGTGAATTCTCATAGTAAATGCATCATTAACTTTTGCATAATCTACATAAGTATTTTCTAATTGTAAGCATGTGTAAATATCATAGGATTTCACATCATCGGGAAAATTTTCCACCTATGGTAGGCCTGGCCATAACTATAGAGAAGCTAACATGCAAATGAGGAAAGAGGATATATAAAATGTGTTGTAGAATTTTGCAGTATGAAGAGCATTGGACAAACTCTTGCTTACCTCATGAGCCCAATCAATATATTGGGTGTTAGAGCATATGACTTCCACCAAAACTAAATATTGCTCAATAAAGTTTAAAGCTTTTACCTCACCTTTCAATCTATGTAAGAGGACCAAGATATCAATAATCTCAAGTTTGAGATTAGTCCCAAATAGAGTCTTAGGAACCTTACTCATGGGGCTCAATGGTTTTTGGAACCATGTCTACATGATTTCCTTCTTCCAGACCATTTCATGGTGGAGAACTGAGAAATGTCTCCCCTAATTGTCAAATTTGAAAATTCCTCTCACTTTGGAACTCAAAGGAAAGTCACCATAGTTTTCCTGTCTATGCAGATCAACACTTTGTCAGCTATTAGCACAAGTTGTCTCGTGTCCAGGTTGTATCAATTTATACATTCATAGATTAACTTTGGGGCTTAGACTACAACTAGAAAACTAGCTACCTCAACCAACCCACATCCTTGTAGCTTCTTAGTAATGGGATTAATCAACTATAACCTCAATCTCTTTTGGAAATCCTTCAAGTCATAAAAATAAAGGGAGGTATTTGTGGAGTTCTGCAATTGGGACTTGATCCCGTTCAACCCATCGAAACCCACAAATCTAGTTGTCATTCTTTCGAGACTAAATTTTAAACTAAAGAACTAAGATAGATAGCTAATGCAATAGATACTATCTTTTCGAAAAGGTTATCGACATTAATAGAATAATAGTTCAACAAAAAGAGTGATAATTTGTTAAACTATGCATATTTCCATATATATGGGAGCCTCAATTGATTCATGAATCTTTAGAGTTCATGTGACATGAATGAATTAAAGGAGAGATCCATTGAAATAGAAAATGTGTAGTTTTAACAAACACTCGATGTCTTTTCATTGTTCCATTGGCCCAATAGTAACTTTCTATTTACCCATTTTTACTTTCTCATTTTTCTTCAAGTTTTAGGAAGTTAACATTAGAGTACTCTGTGGGAAAATATCTTCTAAGCTAAAGTATGTTCATTAAATCTTTCTTACAATGATTAGATTATTCCTATTATCATCTTGAGATGTTTCTTGCACAAATTGTGTATCCAATCTTCTTACTAGCTTGTTTTCTTTAAAATATGGAAAATAGAAAATTGTCATCATGGGTTGAAAACACACTGAGGAGAAGACAGTTTACATTTTTTTTTCCAATGCTTCTCCTTTAATAAACCTTTAGACCAATGTCAATTTTTAGTTTCAAAATGTCCAAGTAAGGTGCAGAAATTCTATAAAGATCCACCTTCTTTTCCTTTTCCTTTAGAATTTTGCATAGACCAACTTCATAGGTTGAAAACTTTTTGAGGAAAACTTCATTCTGAGTTTTTCGCCAAATTTGATTATGAAATCCATGACAAATACTTAACCTTTTCTAAGGAAAATAATTGTAAATGGAATGTGGATTCACCATAATGTACATTACTATTTTCTTTTTTTTGACCCATATGCATCAATTGGTCCCCTTTGCAGGAAATCATTTGCATGGGTTGAAAACTCATCGAGGAGAAGATGAATTCTAAATTTCTAAAAGCTTCTATTTTCATTGAGAAAATCATAAGCCATGAGCGGATATAACTTTATAAATGATATTTGTATGAGTAACATGAATCTCCATTAGACTAGGAGCTAACCTACTTGCAAGCTCATTTCGACACAAAAGGAAAACCACCAGGCTATGAAATGTGGAGAAGAGAAAAATAAGAAATTTGATGCACTCATTCCACCTAAGGGGGCTTAGACCTAGACTCAAACACAATTAAGAATTCACTAAGACATAGGTAATCACTTTTACTACTTGGGTAGAGGTTGGAAAGTGGGGCAACAATAATTATAGATAAATAAATGGAATAAATAATTGTATGACATAATTTGTTAGTTTTACATATGCACAATATGAAAATAAATGTCATTGGAAATGTCTACCTAATTTTAACTTGTGCACATAGATTATAATTGGTAGAGACATGATGCTAGAAATTCTCACTTCATACATTTTTACCTATCCTCCATCTCTTCTTACTCAACATATAGTACAAGGAGTAAGTATATAAATTGTCATTGTGAATAAATTACCTTTCTAAAGTAAGAGAAGAGAAAATAGAACCATTTTGCCTAATACTATAATTTTTTGGACCTATAATAAAATATATATTGCACTATTGAATCTATCTACATCTCCTCTCTATCTACCCCCTCTCTAATTTGATATTTTACCATATTGTAGGCCGTAGCAATAACTATAATCCTCATTTTAATAAAATTTATCACTATAACCATAATCCAAATTTTAACTCTTCTCTCTCTCTCTCTCTCTCTCTCTCTCTCTCTCTCTCTCTCTCTCTCTCTCTCTCTCTCTCTCTCTCTCTCTCTCTCTCTCTCTCTCTCTCCTCCCTCTTCCTTTCTCTCCCCCTCTCCCTCTCTCCACTTCTCCCTATCCCTCTCCCTCTCAATATCCCTCCTCCTTCTTCCTTTCCCTCTCCCTATCCCTCTCTCTCATGTGTGCATATGCATGTACATGCACACACATAGAGAGTAAGAATTTTGTATTTCTCTAATACCATGTATGTATCTATCTCAAGCTTTCATACTATGTAAGCATTTTCCTAAGGAAGGAGTGAAATTTCAAGATATATAAGCTCAAGAGACATCACAAGAGAGACAAGATATGATCAAATGAGAATGGATTACTTATATAATTGGATGAATACATCATATCCTTGTATATAAAGGAAAATGATATGTCTAGGAGTCAATCAAGAGATAAACATAACAACTAAGCACATGTCCACCAAGAGTTGATTATCCTCCATTGTGCATGAATGTACATGAAACAATGAGAGGATAAGAATACAAAGGTGTATCTCATAAAGAGATGTAGTATACAACATGTGCTCAATTGGAGTGAAAACTATTGTGTTGTATAACAACCCATAATAATATGCAAACTCCTAGGTGTCTACAAGTCAACTAATATGAAAGTGCATTAATCTAAGTCAACTTAAGTAAATTTTAAATAGTAAATAATTATTTACAATAAAACCCCCACTTAAGTGAAACTTATGTGAATAAACTTGATCCTAGAAAAGCTAGATAATGATGCAAGATGGGTTCCAACTACTAGGCCATGCTAGGCACCCATGTACAAACTACAAGTGCAAAAGATATATAATGCAATCTCTCATAAAGAAGAGAAAGAGGGAAAACCACATGGAATAAATCCTCCCCCAAAAAGAGAGATTAAAAATAAATAAAGATGAATGTATGTACACAATAATCAAGACCCCCCTATTATGGCATACATCATGCATATACAATAGAGAATACCTCCATAAGAAGGAAATAAGGAGAAATGAAATCCCCTCCATATTGAGTGATCTCCTACATGTATGGAAAGTATTTGAAAACAAAGGTTAATCTAGTTATTAGATTAATCCATTCTCATGTGATTATATTGTCTCTCTTTTACTATCTCTTGAGCTCCTAAATGTTGGGATTTCATTCTTTCCTTAGGAAAATTCTCACATGGTATGAAAACTTGAGGTAGATTTTCCAATGATATTAGAGCTATACCAAATTCTTACATTTGGTATAGATCTGATACCATGTAAGAATTTGGTATATCTCTAACACCATGTAAGAATTTGCCTCAAGATTTTGTACTAAGTGAGAATTTTCCTAAGGAAAGAATGAAATACTAAGATCTAGAAGCTCAAGAGATAGTATGAGAGAGAAAATATATCATCAAATAAGAATGGATTAATCAAATAATTGGATGAATAAGTCATAAAGGTGACTTTTATATAAAGGCAACTCATATATCTAGGAGTCAATCGAGAGATAATCACAATAACTAAGCACATGTCCACCAAGAGTGGAATATCCTCCATTTTACATGAATACATGATGTACATACTACAATGAGAGGATAAGAATAAAAAGGTATATCTCATAAAGAGATATAGTAGATAACATGCACTGAATTGGAGTGCAAACTTCTATGCTGTCTACATGGCAACTCATATGAATTTGCAGACTCCTAGGTGTCTACAAGATAATTAATATAAAAATGCATTAATATAAGTAAACTTAAGTAAAGTGAAAATAGTAAATAACATACATACACACACCCAAACCTCAAATCCTAAGCTCAAAACCCAAAAACCTATAACGATAAGCTCTAAAATTGAAATAATTTGTCCCTTTATCTTTATAACTCTCTTCCTCTTTCCCTTCTCTCCATCTATCTAGTCTCTTCCTCTCCATCACCTCTATCCCCATATCTCCTCTCCCACCTCACCCTCCACCTCCTATCTCTCTCACTACCCTATAGTTATTAATTGTTAACTATAAACTCTCTCTCTCTCTCTCTCTCTCTCTCTCTCTCTCTCTCTCTCTCTCTCTCTCTCTCTCCCTCCTCCCTCTTCCTTTCTCTCCCCCTCTCCCTCTCTCCACTTCTCCCTATCCCTCTCCCTCTCAATATCCCTCCTCCTTCTTCCTTTCCCTCTCCCTATCCCTCTCTCTCATGTGTGCATATGCATGTACATGCACACACATAGAGAGTAAGAATTTTGTATTTCTCTAATACCATGTATGTATCTATCTCAAGCTTTCATACTATGTAAGCATTTTCCTAAGGAAGGAGTGAAATTTCAAGATATATAAGCTCAAGAGACATCACAAGAGAGACAAGATATGATCAAATGAGAATGGATTACTTATATAATTGGATGAATACATCATAGAGGTTCCTTGTATATAAAGGAAAATGATATGTCTAGGAGTCAATCAAGAGATAAACATAACAACTAAGCACATGTCCACCAAGAGTTGATTATCCTCCATTGTGCATGAATGTACATGAAACAATGAGAGGATAAGAATACAAAGGTGTATCTCATAAAGAGATGTAGTATACAACATGTGCTCAATTGGAGTGAAAACTATTGTGTTGTATAACAACCCATAATAATATGCAAACTCCTAGGTGTCTACAAGTCAACTAATATGAAAGTGCATTAATCTAAGTCAACTTAAGTAAATTTTAAATAGTAAATAATTATTTACAATAACACCCCCACTTAAGTGAAACTTATGTGAATAAACTTGATCCTAGAAAAGCTAGATAATGATGCAAGATGGGTTCCAACTACTAGGCCATGCTAGGCACCCATGTACAAACTACAAGTGCAAAAGATATATAATGCAATCTCTCATAAAGAAGAGAAAGAGGGAAAACCACATGGAATAAATCCTCCCCCAAAAAGAGAGATTAAAAATAAATAAAGATGAATGTATGTACACAATAATCAAGACCCCCCTATTATGGCATACATCATGCATATACAATAGAGAATACCTCCATAAGAAGGAAATAAGGAGAAATGAAATCCCCTCCATATTGAGTGATCTCCTACATGTATGGAAAGTATTTGAAAACAAAGGTTAATCTAGTTATTAGATTAATCCATTCTCATGTGATTATATTGTCTCTCTTTTACTATCTCTTGAGCTCCTAAATGTTGGGATTTCATTCTTTCCTTAGGAAAATTCTCACATGGTATGAAAACTTGAGGTAGATTTTCCAATGATATTAGAGCTATACCAAATTCTTACATTTGGTATAGATCTGATACCATGTAAGAATTTGGTATATCTCTAACACCATGTAAGAATTTGCCTCAAGATTTTGTACTAAGTGAGAATTTTCCTAAGGAAAGAATGAAATACTAAGATCTAGAAGCTCAAGAGATAGTATGAGAGAGAAAATATATCATCAAATAAGAATGGATTAATCAAATAATTGGATGAATAAGTCATAAAGGTGACTTTTATATAAAGGCAACTCATATATCTAGGAGTCAATCGAGAGATAATCACAATAACTAAGCACATGTCCACCAAGAGTGGAATATCCTCCATTTTACATGAATACATGATGTACATACTACAATGAGAGGATAAGAATAAAAAGGTATATCTCATAAAGAGATATAGTAGATAACATGCACTGAATTGGAGTGCAAACTTCTATGCTGTCTACATGGCAACTCATATGAATTTGCAGACTCCTAGGTGTCTACAAGATAATTAATATAAAAATGCATTAATATAAGTAAACTTAAGTAAAGTGAAAATAGTAAATAACATACATACACACACCCAAACCTCAAATCCTAAGCTCAAAACCCAAAAACCTATAACGATAAGCTCTAAAATTGAAATAATTTGTCCCTTTATCTTTATAACTCTCTTCCTCTTTCCCTTCTCTCCATCTATCTAGTCTCTTCCTCTCCATCACCTCTATCCCCATATCTCCTCTCCCACCTCACCCTCCACCTCCTATCTCTCTCACTACCCTATAGTTATTAATTGTTAACTATAAACTCTCTCTCTCTCTCTCTCTCTCTCTCTCTCTCTCTCTCTCTCTCTCTCTCTCTCTCTCTCTCTCTCTCTCTCTCTCTCTCTCTCTCTCTCTTCAATATCTCAATCTCCTTCATTCATCTCCCCTATCCACCTCTCTTAATCTTTTCATACACCCCTATCTTCTCCCTCTCCCATGGAGAAAGAGACACAACTAAATATATCTAATTGTTATATTACATTTTTTGTATATATAGATATATAATTATATCTTTATTAGTTATCATTTTCATATTATTATATATATTATAATAAAAATAGACATTATAATATAAATTAAATAGTATAATATTATAATATACATGAATAATATACTATAATATCTATATTAAATATATAAGATATATTGATTCAAACTAAAAGTTTAGCCATTATGATAAATCTTAACAAGAATCCCATCCTTGACTCAAATTTTTATTCTAGAACTATGATGAAAACCCTCAATCCAAATGGCATTTCAACATAAATATTATCCTCATCATAATCTTAAGCCCTAATCTTTGTCATAATGCAAACCCTAAACATGGTGTCAAATATAACCCTATAAAAAAGCTAAACCATAGTCTTAAATCATATATTACCTTAATAGTAAACTTTTCCATAGCCATATGACAAATCCTTGACCCAGAGATTTTATAATGTCTAACTTAGTATTGAATTATTTTAGTTTTCAATATTATTCATATTAATTATTTTCTCTTTTTCATTTCACCATATATTGAAAACTATTTTTTTAATGTCAATTTTTTTTTCACACATTTACATAAATTAGCATAATAGAATCCATTCCCTCTCTCTCTCTCTCTCTCTCTCTCTCTCTCTCTCTCTCTCTCTCTCTCTCTCTCTCTCTCTCTTTGTGTAATCATAAAATTTTAAACACAAATTATAAGTATTAAAAAATTATAAAAATTTAAAACTAAAGTAATATGTAAAAAATAAATATAAATATATATAAAATTGAATTTTCAAAAGTTGTTCTACACACCACAATTTTTTTCTTTAAATTATCATTTCAACTACAAAAAGAAAATTAAAAAAGCAAGAAAACATTTTAAACTTTCATAAATGGTGACAAATTCTTACAAAGAACAAATGATTCACCAACATTTGTTCCCATTGCTATTCCATTTTATTTTTAGTGACTTTCTACACAACAACTTATTTTCACCTTAGTCAAAAAATATATTGTGAAAAAACAATAGTATGTTAACGTATATGTTAAATATTTTATTAATATGTCTAAGTTACTTACAAACAATTATAATTAGCTAACATATATTCTAGCATACTATTTTTTTTAGCAATACACTTTTACTAAGGTGCAAATAAGTTGTTGCATAGATAGTGACATGTTTTAGTCCTTCTTGATATTTTATTAAAGCTATAATTTTTTGTATGGGTATGCTTGTTTTGCTGTATGAAACAGTCATCCATGTGGCTATTTACATTAGCCTAGATAGCTCCCTCTATTATTGGTTTACATTTATAGATGCAAATTGTTAGCAAAATCTTTTGCATTGTATATGTAAGAGAATGTCCATCTCCTTAGACATTTTTATTTCCAAGGTTGATAAAATAAAGGTCTTGGTCTTGTAATTATCACTTTCAAATGATAATGCACATAACATTACGTGTAGGAAGATTATTCCAATAACACATTGTTGCATGTTGTGCAGTGGTGTAGAAACATGCTTTTCATGTACCTTATAAGCAGTCCATGCTCCCTTATCATTTTTTTCCTACCACTTATTTTGTAATTAAACCTATAGAAGTGTTGGAATTATTTACAATAACTAGGGGGGTGAATCAATTATCCATGGTCCAAATATATAAATAAAACTTTTCACAACTTAGTGAACCCATAAAACATTAATCTTCATGCATGCATCCATAAGATTATGCAATCATTTAAAACTTGTAGGTTACAGTCAAATCAATTTGCATAAATCTAGATAGGAAACATAAAAGATTTAGGAACACACTTGACATAATGATTTAAGTTGAAAACCAATTTGCAACAAACCACCATTAACATGTTACTCTTTTTCACTCTTTTGAATTGATGCCCTATGAAAGACCAACCCTATTAATACACACTGTTAAATGTGACCCTATTAAAGGATTTAAATCACCCTATTAGGAGTGAGCTTTGTTAGAGGACTTTAGACCATTCATTTGGAATCTCACCAGGTTAAAAGATTTATAAATGACTATTAGCTCAAGCTTAATCCAAAGGATTTACCCTAGACAAATACAATTATTAGAGAGTAATAGTAAGACATGATTTGATAACAACTTACAACTCCATTTGTAGATTATAGGCCTTTGTTTCAATTCTCCATTCTACTTGGCTTTCACGCATTTCAGCTCTGATAGATTATTCATACTTCAAGCATCCATACCCTTAAGCCTTCTTGCTTTGCATGCCAATGCAGACTCTCAATTAAGTCACTGAATGAAGCGATACCCTTGACTCCTTGTATTCCTTAAGTTCTCTCACATGAAAACCCTTGCTTCTAATCAACCATCCCTTTAAATAAAGAATTAAGATCTTTTTCCATTCATTTTCTATTGTACAATTTAGGGTTAGGACATATTAGGTAGGATTTAATAAATCTACCCCTCATTTTCTATCACTTCTAGAAACTTCTACTTCAATCCTCTTTGAATTCACCTCAAAATTGTTTACCATTAATTTTGTGCCACTAGCTCATCAATCTTATCTTCCACCTAGTTTACACAATCCAAGTTAACAAACTTGTTGGCTTAGATCTATTGAATTCATGATCTTTTCAATAATAATGACACTTGACATTAACTTGCTTTTAATGCTCGACACATACTATATTTCTTGGCATCCTCTATAAATTACTCAGCATGAACTAATGTTTATTGGTAATTGGCATCAACTAAACTTTAGTAAGCATCTACTATTTTTCTTAGCATACACTAAAGTAGACTTTTACTTGGCTCCAACTTATTTTTTGCATAGCTTGCACTAACTTTTCTCGACACCTACTATCCATTCAGTCAAGCTCGGTAGACAAACTTTTTTTAACTTGTTCTTCTAAACTTTCTTAGTGTAACCAACTTTGGCAACCTTAAGTAGATTATCAATGCACTATTATCTCACTATCTTAGTTGATTTTTCTACTCCCTTTATATCATAAACCTCTCCTCTAGGTGCTATTGTTACATCTTTGATCAAACCCTCTTGATCAATCAAATATGTGACAATACTTAAATCATATAAGCAATTATCTTACTAGAAAAAAGCATGTTTGACATCAGTGAGAAAACAATGATTGAAACACATTTATCATAATTTATAACAATTTGTTTTCAACAATCTCCTTCTTAACATAAGTAAGTGCCAAGAGCATGGTGCAACCAGATTGACTCATATCTTTTGAGCAACAATTTTAGTGAAAGGAATGGGAAGCATACTCTTTACATTAAGGAAACAAATGGTAAGATTTTAATTGTTGTCTTATATGTTGATGATCTTATTTCTACTAGAGATGATGATTTCCTTATTTCTAATTTTGAACAAGCTATGAAGGATGAGTCTAAGTAGAAGCCGACAAACATCTTCACCAAGCCTTTAAGCATTGGAAATTTTCAATGACTAAAAACAGATTTAGACATTATTTTTGAAAAAAAAAAAATTAGTAAGAGGCTGAAACCAAGGTAAATTATTATTATTATATGTTGTGATTAATTTTTCCAATTAATCTCGAGAAAATTTGAGCTCAAGACCTCCCTATTAAGAGGCTCACAATTTACCATTGTCTTGTAGGCTCTTGCCTCTAGACCTTATTATTTTGGGTCAACCATGATCTAGTTTTTTTTTACAGCTCGAGACAAAAGGGTTGTGTTGTAATTTACTGATTTACTAAATTAGATTTTTCCTAGATCTATGTTATCTATTCAAATAAAATCTTTTTAGCTAAATCTTGTTAGGAGGTTAATCTTTAATGTTGATTATAAATCTTATTTTCTGTTCTCTCATTACTTGGTAGTGAAGTTCTTTTTTGAAGGAGAACAAATTAACTTAGCTATTGAGTTTCCTAATTTATAAAAGGAAAGAATCAACAATAGTTTAGAATATAGCTTGTAGTAGGGCATATACAACAGGCATATTTGCAGCAATAAATAGCCTCTTTATATACTTTTTTATATAAGAGAGATTTGGTATTAAATTTTTTTGTCTTGTAGAGGAGTGATTGCTCTAGGCAAACCTAATTTTTGCACAACCTTTGCAGTGTTGTAGTTTATTTTATTTTGTAACAACAATAAGATATACTTGGTTAGATTTTTACAAGTTTGTATTACTTATTTTTTTATTTCAATAAAAATGATTAATCTATTGGATGCTCCAACATTTCCATTGTCTCCATAATTATTTGGTTTATTCTACTGCATGGTTGGATACATAGAAGCAATCTTTGTGCATCTGACACTTCTCCCCATTTTGGTACATAGTTTTATTTTGGAAGCATTAGTTTGATATCTTATGTTCTATTTTACTTGTAAAAACTTGACAGTGCTTGTATTATACACCATAATCTACACTTGATTCTTAACCTATAATTTTATATTATCAAACATTTATCCTGATCACTTTCTTAATCAAATCAACTCAATACATATCCTATAACCATTACAAAAACCATTACCATCTCGTGTCTATGATTTTAAGGATTGTTAATTTTTTTTTTAATAAAATGAGGGCACATCTACATTTTTTCACACTTAGAAATAGTGAGCATGACTAAATGTTCTTGAGGTTATTAAACTCTTTGTTTTTAACCTCTTATATTTGACAAAGAGGTTATTAATTATCTCCACAACATGTAGTTTTTATTTCCCGCCTTACCTCTTTTCGGTTAGAGAGGTTAATGTTTTTAATCAAAATATGTGTTTAGAGAGATTTTTTTAACCTATCAAAACTTTTGACTTGGCATTGAATTTTAAAAATTCAAAATGTTGGATGGAGCTAGGAGAAAGCTTGTGACTTTTTTTAATCACAACATTATAAAAAATTTGTTAATATATTGGTCATTTTAAACCTAAATGTTTGGTTGTTTTTTCTCATTTTTAATTCAAAGTGACTAAAAGATTCTCATTCAACTTGTACATACTATGGAAAATATAAACCGCATGAAAGGTACAATTATTGTATAGCCAAAATTATTTCGCACAAAAATAATTTTGAATTTTTTTGGCCTAACTTGATTTTGAGGCAACATTCAGCTCTAACTAAGGGCACGGACTATTAGGAATGCATGATAAACTCACATGTAGCAAAAGAAAAAGATTTATTAAAGGGAAATAGGGTGAACCAAAAGGAAACACCAAAGGGGACTAAATAGAAAAATATCAAGCACAAAATTGGGACCAACATAATAAATACTCTTTACTTAAAATATATACAAGGAAGGTGTCCCTACATGTAATATCTCAAATTATAATCCTACAAATCAGTTTACTAATTGAGAAAAGTAAATGCCATTGTGTGAACACAAGTGGAAACTTTAAAGAATATGTAGAATTATTTATATTGTTTCTGCTTAAATTATTGTCTCCATAGTTTTAACATGGACCATTGCTCTGAATAAAGTGACATATCTGAATAACTAAACCCCATAAAAAATCTATGTCTAGAATCAAATCTACTTCATGTTGCATGTTATTAATTATTTCTTCTTGAATGAATTTTAGTATTAGGCTTTCATGCATATGATTAAAATCATGATCTTCTTCTCTATTTGGAAAGCCCTCTACTTGGATTTCAGGTCATTGGTCATCATTGAGCCCACAACTCATTTTTTATATTAAGTACTCTTTATCTTCTATTGACATGATTGTGTTTAAATCCTTTATATAATTATTCTAATTATAATGCATATCCCACTTATATTTAGTTTCTTCATGATGCATTTCTTCTTCTTCTCCTATTTAATCACCCTTTTGGTCCTCTTCATCCAAAGAAACATAAACATTTTCCATTCTAGTGTACATATTCTATAATAAGTCCCTCTCATCAAAATAATTGATCATCAATTGATATTCATCCAAAGGAAACTCTTTTAAAAGAGAATTGAATCATCAAAGCCTTCATCTTCACATTCTTCAATCATAGGAACACAACATATTTCTTCAAGTCCCAATTTATTTGGAGTGTGAGATTCCATCACGATGTTTTCTTCTTACCCTAGTGAATGAGTTGATAAATTATGAATTCCTTACTTTATCCAATAACCTTACCAAATTTTCTACAATTATAACCAATGCATGAGAAACTATTTTATTGGATGTCTGTACATGTCATTTTACAATAGAAAGGTTTGCAATGATAATTCACTATTAGAAAAACTATAATCTAAACTATTCAAGGAAAATGATTGCGAGCAATGCTTTCATGGAACTAACTAAATCTTTAGATAGAAATATTTTGTATACTAATACTTTTTTTATTTGACTATCATGAATTTTTATTTCCCATCATATTCTTTCTACAAGAATTTCTTATGTCATCCTCATTATCTCCACCTTGAATTTCATCAACCTTGATTTATTCTTCAATTACCAACAATGAATGAGTAGGAATATATTCTCCACACAAGAATTCAAAATTTGTAGCATCAAGACACTAAGAAGGGATAAAGACCACTCGAGAGTCATGTTAAAATATATGCTCTTTCTCTTCATGTTCAAGTTCTATGCTTGTCTAATCTTCAAGCTCACTTGTATCAAGATGATAAAACACATTCCCCTAAGTTCTAAAATTTTCCTAGTGTTTTCACAATACGTCATAATTCCCTCCTTATTCCTTAGATACCATTTCTTGATAGTCTTCTTGAATAGCTAGAGAATCCATGTCTTCTTTCATGCATGCAAATTTTGACGAGCCCATTCTGACATTTTGATTACGATAAAAAAATTTATCAAGAAAATAATTCCCACATTGGTATTCTTTCTAAACTTCTTGTAGTGTTGGAGGTAAATAATGATGTAATTTCTTAGGGTCTAGGTGTTCATTTCAATAGAAGATTTTAAAAACTTAATCTAATGAGTATGAGTAGGATCATGCTCAACCAAACTATGCTCTTAAGTGGCAATAAAAAAATCAGCAAATCAGGGTTATATCAACTTGGAATACAATTTTATACTTGTTATAAAATATCTATCAAAAAGTTGAGAGAAAAGAATCTCTAAGAAATTTAATTTAGTTTCTAATCTACTAGGGCTTATCTAAAAAATAAATAAAATTTGATTAGTCAAAATTTTTAATTTTAATGTAATAGTACAAAAATTCTAGGACAAAAATAAGAAGTAGATATGTGTTTGACCACCTTAATCACAATCAAATGATAATGTCTTTAAATGATTTTCTATATAGAAGAATTAGACTCATACATGGATGTGACACATATTTTTGGGTAATTTTATTCTATATAAATAAATAATTATTAATTTTCTAGTTTAGTGTTTTTGGAATAAAAAACTCTCAAGTTTGAACACCATAGCTAATTCAAAACTCAGCAAAATTTTTTATTTTATTTTATTTTTTCCTTGTAGTAGATGAATCATAAAATGTGATTTGTATTTTAAAATGTTGTACCATTTCAAAGTTATAGTTATTTTTCAATCAATGTGTCAATCCACACTTTATACATAACTCCATTAGGAAATCCATATTATTTATTTGCTAAACTTGTAATTTGACAAACCTTACATTTATGGAAAGATAAGAACATTCTTAGGAAACCCTTTTTATTTCATCAAATTTTGGTGAAAAAGAAGTCACTGTCTACATGTTTGAAATACAAAATACACAAGAACAAGTCAAAAACACATTTTTGAGACATTTTTAAAGTTGACCATATATGGTTGGTATCAGAATGTATAATTGGGATTATAAAGGTTTAAATTTTTTTTTTTTAGTATTAGGATCGATGGGAAAAAAGTTGGAATAGATTTTGAAATGCTTTGAGGCATTTCAGAACTACGTATTTTTTAGATCACCACTTCTTGGTACACCATGATCCTGCACATACCCTAATCAAGATCATTGGAACTATGATTTTGTTAAGTGATAGGCATAGGTATGAGATCAAATTCTGAACTACCATTATCCATCCTTGATTCACATGAATAATTATTCAAACTAAAATCTTATTTATGTTCACATGTGGAACTTTGTTTTGAGAATAATTTTGGCTTGTGAAATAAAAATCGATTATCTTCACAAGATTCTTCATGAATTGTTTATATGTTTGAAGTAATGATGGATGAATCTTCTATAGATCATGTCATGCACTAACATAAAATTTCTTTAGAAAGTCAACCTATATGGGTTCATTAGGAGCCTACATCTTTTGGTATATAAAGTAGTCATCGTGACTATCACTGTCAAAGCCACTTTCAATTTTTCCATTATATCAAACAGTGATTTTGAATTCACATCTTCTCACAGAGTCACTAAAATTAAACTTTTTATAAAAAATTACTGACATTCTTTTTAGGGCGTGAACCTTAAAATTGCTGAGGAGTAATTTGTACTCACATTTTTTTCATTCCCTAGTAGTGTCACCAAAAATCTATTGGTAAACATATTTGTTACTACGAATGTTTTCTTTAGAATGACCCTATTTTCCCTTTGAATAGTGACAACTTTGTGAATAGTTGGAGAGACCAGAAATGATCACCATCAACTTGTAATATTTCTCTTCTTTTGAGAGGGACAACTCTCCTATATAATTGGTGTATTCTTTATTTTATGTATTTTTCACATAAAGGTGCAAAAGGATAACACAAAACTACAAGAAGATAGGTATATGATCTTCGTTAATAGACATACAACTACTAACTCTAATTCACAAAAGTTTAAAATTCACCACTACTATGGATGATCATAATCTATTCATAATTGATAAGCTAATTAAGAAAAAGTTAAGGTAGAAAGTAAGCATGTATAGTCCTTAGGAAGAGAAAAAGGGAGAGTGTTCTCATGAAATAATATGGCCACATTATATGAAAATATTTCTTTCAAGTAAATTAAATTAGCATCATGTAAATTTTTTGAAGTCAGATATCCTCTTCTTTTTTTCTATTTCCTTTTCTTTCAAGTGTGATACATCCAATGAATGTATTTTATTAGTTTTTATTTATGTTCCTAGTGCAATTTATCCTTAAATAATACAATAAGTAGGGATTGACTTATTATATTTTATATGATAAGGAGGTCATTGTTGTTTCTAAGTTTCTAGAGATTCCTTTTTGACATAATTTTTTAGTGAGAATCAAACATAATAGTTTGAGATACTTGGAGTTGAAGAATCTAAACAATCATAAACATGAATGGGTACTAGGAAATATTCACACTTGTGAATGTTTTATTGCACATTTAAATGGTGAAAAGATTGTGGTGTTTGATTCTATGTATATGAGGCTCGCGATATTATCTTAATGACCAATTATACATATTATAGTGATCATATACTAGTTCATGTATGCTAAGAACACTTTAACTTGGTTGCTCCTAGAAAAACCTATAATTAGATTTGTAAGAGATTCATCTAAATAGACATAAAAAATTAGCTGCTAAAATATGTCAAGGATTGTTCCACCTACTAGAAAAAAAAAAATTGATTACAATCATCCAAAATGAATAGTTTAGCTCTTGCCAAATTGTAATGTAAAATGATAAAACATTTTGATAGACTCAATTAATTTTCTTTTTAAGGTCTAGGGTAAGTATAACATTTATGTTGCAATAGGTTGAATAACCAAGTAGACTCATTTCTTTTCTTTCCCATAAATAATTTCACAATGCAAATAGATGTTTTGTTCCTTCAAAATACTATCCATTTACATGATCTTTTATGCAACATAATTAGTGATATCTATCCTTATTTTATTAATTTATTGTTGGAGGATCATTTTAAATTAGTAGCTAGAAATTTGACAAGGTTCATGATCTATCATACTAGGACAGATGATTATATGTAGATTATAAATAAATGGCTAGAGGGATATTTAATAAACTATCTATAACACAATAAAGATCATCAACCTACTAGCTTAATTTGGGACTGTACAACTATAATAATACTTATCACATGTGCATGGGGTTCCCTTGAATGCACTTTATAGTTATTTAGCTATGTCATTTCACTATCTAGTATTTGGAGATAGTTGAGCATCTAGTGCATGAGCACCATGATAAAATTAGTACATGATTGAGACAAGAATTGTGATGAGAGATCTACCCTATCTTTGATTACACCCATATAGATAGTCCTCGTGAAGGAGTGGAGTTGAGAACTTCAACCTTTGTTTTTACATGCCATAAGAGGTGATATAGAAAGCATAGAAGGTTGGTTATGAGTTGGAAATAGAGGAAGGTGTCAAATTCACAATGCATTTCATGTTTTGATCCTTGAGAAAGTGGTAGGAAAACATATCAATGTCTTTAGAAGAGCTTTGAGCCATTGATAAGGATCGAAGGCTTATATTAGAACATTAAAAAAATCATAATTTTTTTCAAAAAATAAATCGATATTACACACAATCAAATATTATTTTGTATTATTTTATTCAATAGAACATGAAATGTAGAAGGGTAAATATTGTTGAAGATTCAAACATGCAATTGTTTGAGGATAAGCAATGTTAAAAAACGAGATTGTCTTGTCTTCTACCAGCGAGAGACATTTCAATATTGCCATTAAGTGTGATAGCTCCTGAAGAGTTAATTGTGACAAAAGTTGACTTGTGAGTTGGTTTTCCCAACAATGGAGCCAAATTTAAGGCACGGACGCGTGCATCACTTTAATCTAGTATTTAATTTCATAACTTGTATTTCTTTGCCTTCTCATATGAAGTAAAAGATATATCTGTTAATTGACATTGTTGTGGAATTCAACTTATTTTGTGTTTTGAATTCTTCGTTAGGAATATAACTTGGAGAGGCGGTTTCGGAGATCGATCAGATGAATTTGCTTTCTAAGTTATTTGTCTAACCAAATCTATACTTCGATACAATAGCAGAAGGAACGTATCAGATAATATTAATAAATAATCTTCAGCCGGTCATATTCAGGATTATCTTCAAAGGTTCGAAATACACCAGAATTATGAACTAACTAAGACACAGACATCATCTTCAAAAATACCTACGATCAGAGTTATCAGCTCAATTATCACCAACTACAATTCAGTACTGAAATATCTTAACCCGTGATGCAAAGTAATTCAAAACCAGTCAAGGCGATTTCAAAACAGGGACTATCAACTACTAACAAGGACAAATCTCGATAAAATGAAGTGGGATTTTGGCCATTTCATCCCGTCATACAAGAGATAATATTGTTAGAACAGAAGCCGTGAAATGTGGATAAATCATTTGTAATTCAGGATGTTCTTTATTCACCAGAGGCACATAGATTTAAATGTAATAAAAATCTATATTGATGATCAATGATATCATTCGTCAAACAATCGGAATTCTTTATTCTTTATTTATGCTTCTACCTGGCTTTCTCCGCCCGGGTTATACATGTCAACGGAATATTGTTTCATTAATTTTTCATATGAAAAAATTATTTCATAAGAAGCTTGCCGTGTAATATATTGTTTGTTTGTCTAATTATATAAACATTATTAATGATTGTATCTTAGCGATTATGTCTATCAACAATATACAAATGAAACAGTTCTTTTACAAAGAGTAGATAAATTTATAAATTAATATTTGACTTACCTATAAGACATAACAGATCATTAGCTTTTCAATTAAGATTTTCATTTTCACGTATTATTGTTACAAGGCTTAATTATGTTTCTATTTCTTCAAGAACCTGCTCAAGATAATATCATGATGTTCCAATGAATAGAAAACTAAACCTTTTTTTATTATTATCAAGGTGAATGAGAATACCTATTAATGTTTTTCTTGAAAAACTATTTTATATTTTTAAATAATTATCTAAATAAATTGTTTCGGATTGTACTCTTGGATTTTAGGAAATCTGAATCAATAAAAAGATAATAGATCAAAATATACTTTTAAGCAAATCTTTGAATTACAAAGGTGTCCTACATGCCATAGGAAAGGTCCATTACAAACTCTATATGTTCAACTTGATAATTATTGATAATCACATGAATAAATGACTATAAGAATATATCTCAATCCTAAAGATCAAATACAAATCTTACTAAATCTCACAACACCAAAATAAAACCCCAACATCGCCTACAATAGGCATGACGAGAGGCCAATAAATAAGTTTGTTCATTCACATAAATATTCTCTCTGTTGGATATCAAAATCATAATTTGAGACAAGTCTATTAGCACCCAATGCTGACGCTATTCCAATCAAAACCAGTGCAGTTTTGTGTACTAAGGAGTAGTATGGTACCTTCTCCACCCTAATAATTGTCAGAATAATAAAGAAACGTAGGCTTTCCTTGTAGGATTCAAACAACAACAACAACACAAAAGAAAAGAAAAAATGATAATATTCAAAACAAGGAAGGCTCTGTTTTACTGTAGAGAAAAAAACTGATATATTATTCCACCAACAAATTGTTGTTTAGCCAATACATTTATTCAAATAAAAATTGTTAAAACTAATCCCTAACACATAGATCAAAATATAGATCAGGAGTTCTGACAGTAGTTTTAGTATTATTCCATGCCTACGATTAAGGATGGGTGAAGAAGTAACTAAGACTAAACTAAAATGCATCCAAAAATATCATCTAATGCATGCCATATGTACAGCATGCTTCTTGTTTAAACTACTCCTAAACTGAAGTATTCTAGAAATTATTTATAGAACGGTGGAAATGGAGCAGTGGAGCTGGAGTTTGAAATGAAGATCTTAGCATCAATCTGATGCTGAGAGGACTCACAATCTGATCTCTGAGTACCAAAAACTGATCTTTTGTAACTGCCTTTGTGAAGATGTCTGCAATTTGCTCCTTTGTGCTGATGTACTTCAACTCAACCACTTTATTTTGTACCAAATCTCTGATAAAATGTTGTTTAAGATCAAAGTGTTTGGTCCTGCTGTGATGAACCGGATTCTTGGCCAATTTAATGGCACTTATGTTGTCACAAAAAATCACAGTACGCTGAACCTGTATCTCTCCAATTTCTTCAAGAAGCTTTCTAAGCCATAAAGCTTGTGTGCCAGCTAAAGTGACCGCAACATATTCCGCTTCTATAGAAGAGAGAGCAACCATACTTTTCTTCTTTGAACTCCATGTAATTAAACCGGAACCCAAAGAAAAACAATTACCAGATGTAGATTTTCGGTCATCCAAACAACCTCCCCAATCTGAATCACTAAAGCCAACAAGCTCAAACTTATTAGAAGAATAGTGAATGCCAAAATCTACCGTGCTTTTCACATACCTCAAAATTCTCTTGGCTGCCTTCATATGTTCCTTTGATGGATTTGTCATATACCTTGAAACCAATGAAACTGAATAAGCAATATCATGCCTTGTGTGAGTTAAAAACATCAAACTCCCCACAATGCTCCTGTATAATGTCTCATCAACAATTTTAGCACCATCATCTCTACATAATGTAACTCCATGAGCAATTGGAGTCGAACGAGGTTTACAATCAGCCATATCAATTTTTTTCAACATATCTTTTGCATACTTTTCTTGACAAATAAAAATTTCATCTTTACCTTGATAAACCTCCATGCCAAGAAAGTACTTAATGAGACCTAAATCTTTCATCTCAAACTCATTCATCATAGCAACTTTAAATTCATCTTTCATCTTTGAACTACTACCCATATATAACAAATCATCAACATACAAACTCACAATGAGAATATCATTACCTTCTTGTTTGTAGTAAAGGGTAGGTTCACTCTTACTTCTTTGAAAGCCATTATGCTGAAAATATCCATCAATTCTTGCATACCATGCATGTGGTGCTTGCTTGAGGCCATACAAAGCCTTCTTCAACTTGTAGACATAATCTTCTTTGCCTTGAATCTCAAAACCTTGTGGCTGTCCCACATATACCTCTTCTTCTAAGTACCCATTCAAGAAAGCACTTTTCACATCCATGTGATGAATACTCCATTCTTTTTGAGCTGCAAAAGAGATTAGCATCCTAATAGTTTCTTGTCTTGCTACTGGTGCAAAAGTTTCTTCATAATCAATGCCATACCTTTGAGTGAAACCTTTAGCAACCAATCTTGCCTTATGTCTTTCAACACTCCCGTAACTATTATACTTGGTCTTATAGACCCATTTTGTGCCAATCTTCTTCTTCTTATGTGGATGATCTACAAGCTCCCATGTTTCATTCCTATCAATGGAATTCATCTCTTCATTCATTGCTTGCATCCAAACCTCATTAGCACATGCATCTTCAAAACATGATGGCTCAAAATCAGCTTTAGCAAGTAATGCAAAATTTACTGTCTCACCTATTGGATCTTCTTCATGTGCTTGATTTTGACACCTCTCATAAATATCACTCAATCTTCTTACCTTCCTTGGAGGACTAGAGGATGGACTTGCTCTTGGTATTGGTGAGGGGTTTCTTGGTGGGCTTGGTGATCTTGAAATAGAACCATTAGCTGGCTTCTCATTATCATTATCAGCAATATCATCATCATCCAAAACTGATTTTGGCTTTCCAACATGTTGTTTTTGATGACCATAAACTCCCCCTTCATCAAAAATCACATCTCTTGAAACAACAATCTTATTAGTAATAGGATTGAATAATCTATAAGCTTTGCTTTCTTCACTATAGCCCACAAAAATACATGATTCACTTTTAGCATCTAGCTTTTGCCTATTCTGATCAGGGATGTGAACATACGCCAAACAACCAAAAACTTTAAAATGATTTACATTAGGCTTTTTCTCATACCATGCTTCATATGGAGTCATCTTGTGGAGGGCACTTGTAGGACTCCTGTTGAGAATATATACGGTTGTAGCAACTGAATCAGCCCAATAAGAATTGTTCAAATCCTTGGTTTGTAACATGCTCCTTGCCATTTCTACCACTGTACGATTCTTCCTTTTAGCCACTCCATTCTATTGGGGTGTGTATGCAGTTGTGAGTTGTCTTTTGATGCCATTCATCTCACAAAAATTCTGAAAATTGTTTGAGCAAAATTCTCCTCCTCGATCTGTTCTCAAACATCTTATTGTGTTCCCTTTCTCATTCTCTACACGAGCTTTAAACTTCTTGAATGTATCAAAGGCTTCATCTTTAGTCTTCAAAAAATATACCCAACACATGCGTGAGTAATTATCAATAAAAGTAATGAAATATGACGACTTACCCAAACTTTGTGTTTGCATTGGACCACAAATATCTGAATGAATAAGTTGAAGTGGGTATTGGGCCCGCCATGCATTGCCTTTTGGAAATGATTCCCTTGAATGTTTCCCTTTTGCACACCCTTCACAAATCTGTTTATGCTCTTCAACCTTAGGCAATCCAAGAACTAATGCATTTGATGTTAGATTCTTCAAACTATTGAAATTTAAATGGCCATACCTGAGATGCCACAACCAACTTTTATCCTCATAAGCCATACTGAGAAGCTGATTATCATTTTGACCAAACTTCAAAGGAAACATCCTATTCTTTGTCATAGGAACAACCGTAATCACTTTAGTTTTTTGATTCTTATCATAGATAGTACAGTGCATGTTCTCAAATACCACTCTATAATTCTTCTCACATAGCTGCTCAACACTCAATAAATTATGCTTTAACTTGGGAGTATAATAAATATCTTGAACACTTTTCATACCTTCCTTTGTCTGAACATCCATGGCTCCTTTGGCCGCAACATCCACAATATTGTTATTACCAAGGGTAATATTGGATCTGTAACTATCATCAAGCTTTGAAAATATTTCTCTATTGCCATACATATGGTTAGAGCATCCAGAATCCAAATACCAAACATCATTCACAGTACTTTCACCTTTCCCATAACACAAAAATAAATTACCCGAGGAAGGATCCTCATCTTGTTGGGCATAATTTGCACTATTGTTACCTGATTTCAGTCTACACTCTCTCTCAAGATGTCCATACTTATTGCAATGATAGCATTGGATGTTCCTTTTATCAAATCTGCCTCTACCTCTGCCTCCTTGAGCACCTCCTTTTCCTCTAGATCCTCTTGAAAAATTCTAATTTTGGCCCCTTCCTGAGCCTTTGTTGTTGTTACTACTGCTGCTAGCACCATCATTCTTTGAAATTTGCAATTGGGAAGCAAAAGCCTTCTCATTAACACTGATAGATGTGTCCCTTATTCTATCCTCATGTGATATAAGAGATCCAACCAATTCATCATACTCCATGGTAGCTAAATTTTTTTTTTCTTCTATGGAAATTACTACAATATTCCATCTTGGGGTTAGAGATCTCAATACCTTTTGTATTATTTTCTCTTGAGCAATAGATTCACCCAAAGTGGCCATTTTATGAGTCACATCTTTCACTCTCACACAGAAATCTCCCACACTCTCTGTCTCCTTCATCTTCAAGTTCTCATATTCTCTTTTCAAGGTTTGTAGCTTCACAACCTTGATCTGATCATTACCATGGTAACCATCTTTTAGAGTCTTCCAGGCCTCTTTTGTTGTCTGTGCATCAGCAATTCGAGGAAACAAGCTCTTATCAAGAGCCATCTGAATGTGAAACAATGCCATTGCATTCTTCTTCTCAGCTTCTTTCTTCAATCTCTTGTCATTAGGTTGGAGAGTATTCCAATCTGTAGGCTCTTCATATCCGGATTCAACGATCTCCCAAAAATCTTTCCCAATCAAAAAAGTCTTCATCTTGATTGACCAATATTGGTAATCAACTCCATCAAACTCTGGGATTTGCAAATTGTTTGCCATGCTGTTGTCTTCCAAACACCTTCAGCTCTGATACCAAATGTAGGATTCAAACAATAGCAACAACACAAAAGAAAAAAAAAATGATAATATTCAAAACAAGGAAGGCTCTGTTTTACTGCAGAGAAAAAAACTGATATATTATTCCACCAACAAATTGTTGTTCAGCCAATACATTTATTCAAATAAAAATTGTTAAAACTAATCCCTAACACATAGATCAAAATATAGATTAGGAGTTTTGATAGTAGTTTTAGCATTATTCCATGCCTACGATTAAGGATGGGAGAAGAAGTAACTAAGACTAAACTAAAATGCATCCAAAAATATCATCTAATGCATGCCATATGTACATTATGCTTCTTGTTTAAACTACTCCTAAACTGAAGTATTCTAGAAATTATTTATAGAACGGTGTAAATGGAGCAGTGGAGCTGGAGTTTGAAATGAAGATCTCAGCATCAATCTTCATTCCTTCCACGTATTCAAATTTATATCTTCCATGGTGGGAAATGCCAAAACAATCAAACCCACAACTAGTGAAACTGGCACCCTTGCCTTTACAACCAGGCCCTTCCCATACAGTAAACTGACTACCCACACAAGGTTTTAGAACCAACACCCCATACAAGCAATACAACATGTCCAAAAGAATGAAATGTGGTTTGTATATATTGGGGAAGAAAACGTTCCGTTGTTTTGGCTTTCTCTGTTGTATCAAAGCCTGCAACAATTTGTTTTTTTAGGTTGTTGTTTCCAGCTATGTACCCTTGACGTTCTTAATTACTAATTACTAATTGTTCTCGTTGATAAAGAGATAAATTGTTTCATACTAACTTCCATCGGTGCGATTTTTTTAAAATTTTGAATTCAGAACCAAAAAAAAAAAAAAAAGGGACGGCAGCAACATAAATCATCAACAACTTAGGATTTGTCAATGTTGTCCAAATAATGTCTAAAATTTAATTTATTTATAATTATTATATAGTAATTAAAAATATTTAACAATGTTTAGAAATATTTTTTTATTTTCAAAATTTAAAATCCTTATATTCTAGCACTTTCTTTATATATATTATTAAATATATGTATAGTTAATAAATGACAACATTGATGAAAAAAAATTTGACAACTTCCAAGATGTATTATTAAATATATGTATAGTTAGTAAGAGACAATTTGTATTGATATACAGTTTTTTTTATACAATTTGAGAAGACAACAATAGAAAAGGGAGGGCAGCAACATTAATCATTGAATGGGTACACAACTTCTATGTTGTTTAAAAATATATATATAAATAAATCTATATAGAATAATTATATAATAGTAATATATTTTTAACAATGTTAAAGGAAATTTTTAATTCACCTTAAAAGATATTGGAAAAATAAGCCACTGCCCCACCATGCTCCTAGCTTTGACCCCTACCTTGGCTTCAACCTTCATGTCTCTATTAAGTGTCAACTTGTCCCCCTCTTATAATTCTTTTTGTTGGGCCTAGGGGTTTCCATGCATCCCCATTCTCTCTATTAGAAGATTCAACTCTTTGAAGCCCTTATTGTATTCTTGTCCTTTGCTTTGGGTTTCAAGGCTAACTCCTCATTGGTGTCAGTTGAGTTGTCATTTTGTACAATGCTAAAGGATAGCAATCCTTTCAAATTCCTCTCTTGAAAAGCTAATCTAGGATCAACTCCAACATTCAGGGTGATCTTGCAACCTACTGAAATTTTCTCAATTGAAAATAAATTTGTTTGCTCATGAGGAGGCCTCTGCTAGTTTCAACCAATTTAGGATGAGATGTTCGATCTGTTTGATGTTTTGAAATGTAACCATGAAAGAGATATTTTTTGTATTTTTTGTTTTATGATGAATACAATTTATCGATGCAATAATATGAATTCCTATTTTAACCAAGTGTTAGCAAAAAAAGTAAGGAAGATAAGGTAACAAGAGATTAAAGAAAATAACTTGGAAGGAAAATTCCTAATGGACATAAACCATGGTAATAATAGGTCTGCAAGTTAAATTGTCAAAAGGATCAGGTAGGAAAATAATGAAAATAGGAGCAGTGTTTTCTCAATTCCACTTTTGCAATCATTGATGAGATTTTAATAATAACCAAAAGATGCTTCACTTCTTATCAAATCACAAGGCCATAGAAAGTGCACTCATGTGAGATGAGAAGCCATGCAGGAACAATATCTGGTCTTTTCTCCAACTTGATAAGTTAGTGCAATTTGTTAACATGAGAAAATATCAAAACTAAAAGGTCATACAATCATAACAAGAAAATAAAATCATTGGTTACATTATTATTCATTAACATACATTCACAAAAATAATGCACTCGGGCAATAATAACTACACTTAGCATGAGAGCACCAGTATCATATATTATTGCATCAAAATAATAGCCTAGAGTACATATTACATCCATGTATGTATAATAAATCATCTCCTCTTCTTGTGTTTGAGAGTGAGAGCTCTTAAAATGGAAACACATGCTAAAAAATAGTAAAACAAATCTAATTATGTAAAAGCTAACTCTCTAAATGGTGCTAAGTACGTCTCCACCCTTCTTTATATCAATGAATGGGTGCATGAGCCTTTACAAGACTTAAAGAAAAGAAAAAAAGTAGATAAGAAGAAGGAAGCTACAAGAGGATCTGAGAGTCACTGGAAGCTCTAAAAGTGGAAGCTTGGCCTTCTCTAGGCATTTCTAGGAGTTGATCTACTATTAGAATGTGTTTCCAGTGCATGAAATGCTCTAAATTAGGAACTGGCAGTTAACTGTCGGTGCACTTTCACTTCTTCAAAATTTTTGGGAGGAACTTTGTTAATAGTGCACCTGCGCACCTTGGGCACCTTGATGATAGGTTCCAAAAATCAAAAAATTTCCTAAGTGTCAAAATTGAACTTCCAACATTTGGTTTTTTCCCTTCCTTATCCCAAAGCAATGTCTAGATGTTTTTTCTTGAATTTCTCTATGATCTCTCCTACTTGTGTAGCATCTAGAAAATCCAAAGCTACATATTTATCTTTAACTATTTTCTAGTAGTTACTTACCTTCACTCAAGTTTGTACAAAATCCTTAAGTTTAGTGTCTAGTTCCAACAATACCTCTTTAGTCTTAAGTGCTTGCATGATATCTTCATCAGACAAAGCATCCTCAAAAGTTCTTCAGAATTGTTGGAAAATTGATTGCACTGATATGAGCTTTATTTTTTACTCATCTTCAAAACTCTCAAGGGTAGCAGTGTCATAGTACTTCTCCACTTCCAAAGTATCCTCTTAAGTCTGGTCTCTTAACTTCTAAATATCCTCATGTAGTCCTTCAATGACCTTATTTCTAATAGCTATCTTCTCAATCCAATCCTCAAGCTTATCAAGCTCTTCCACTATATATACCTCCATGAGTATACAATAGGTCTTTGACCTTTTATTAATCTCAAAATTTGTAGGTCTTATGCTTAGGTACATCCTCATCTATTAATGCAAAATCCTAGTTAACTATGGACACTAATTTATCCACACTTGACTAAATCTAGTGCAATAGGTTCAAACTACCCTATATTATTTGTACACCCTTCTCCTCAAAATTGTCATGCTATTGCTAACATGCCTCCAAAAATGAACCTATTTGTATTGTCCCCATTTCCTTTCTCTCTAGTGCTAAAAGAAGAGTGATCTTTGGATGATCGAGGTCTATTAGGCCCACTATTCCATGTAGATAGCCTCTCATAAGATTATTTTGTCTCCGTCTCATCAACAGTTCAGACACATTTCTATCCATATGCTTAAACACCTCTTTTACATCTGTTGTAATCAGTACTTTGGTGGTATCTACCATGGGCCTTCTTAATAGGACCTCCTCAATTTGATAATGATTAGGAGTCAAATCCTTAGTTTCATCATGTGGAGGAGGGATGGCTATGTGTGCAAACAAGTCCTAATGTATGGCTATGTCATTCATCACTTGTTGGTAGCTTAGGCTTATTGATGGCTTTTACTAGCTCATCCATTACCTCCTCAGCAATTACATTCAACTCCCTCTTCTATTAAAACATGACCTCCCTATTCAAACAAGATGGTTTAGTGCCCATTGTAGAAATATATTTTACTGAAGAAGGGGTTTACACTTTAGGTCCCTTTCCCTCATCACTCCTCTCTAGAGTCTTTTCTCATTGAGAGAGATCACTATTTTGAGTCTTTGTACCTACTTGGGCTAAGGTCTTAGCCTCGATATTGTGAGGATTTTTTTGAGGTTACTCATGTATTTACCCCTCCTCTAATACTTCATTTTCTTGCATTTGTTGGGACACTTCTTCCTCCACTACCTATTCTTCTAATTCTATTATGAGAGGAAGTGTTATTGTCAAGCTTTTGTCTAGGAACAACAAATCTTAAGATGGTAGTGACGGTAGGCCTAGAGGTCCTTTAGGAAAATGTGGTAATTGGTTCTAGTCCTTTCCTAGGGATTGACTTGTAGGAGTATCCCTTATCTTATGCCCCATCATCTCAATGCCCATAGGCATGAAATCAAAATATTAGAGGTCAAAGACATCTATCTCTTGACCTTACATATCTACAATTCACTATTTCTACTCATCCTTTGAAGTAGTATAACCTAAATAGGTCCTTTTGGATTGGATGGTGGTTTTAGGGTGGTGCTTCTTCTTCTTTCCTCTTCCATGGCCTTTGCCAAGTGAGTCATCTGACTCAAGGGGAAATATTCAATTTTTCCCCCTTCCTCTTGTTCCGCTTCAACTTCAGAAATGGTTTCTAACACCTATGGAGGAGGAGTATTTTTTTCTTCAATTTTATCCTACATGACCCTCCAATAGTAGGCTTAATCCTAGCCTAATTAGGAGTTGAGGGGGAGGCTTCTTCCTGTTGACCATCTAGTGCCACCCTCTGTTCTTCTTCTTCTTGCTCTAGCTATTGTTCCTATCCTAGTGGAGGCACTTGCTTAGTCTCTTGGACTTGAGTTTCCTACTCATCTTGAGGCTCCTCTTGCTCAAGACCTTCTTGTGGTTGTTGAGGTGGCTAGGCTTGAGCTATTTGTTTTCTATCTTTTTTCACTTTCTTGATTTTCACTCCTCTAACTACTTCAAAATAATCAATGTCCTACTCATATTGATGAATTATTTCTAGCCTCACTAAAGATTGAATCGAGAAAGTTGGTGCTATGACCTTTACACCTTTTCCTCTAATGATCAGTGATGTGGCTTGTAAGGGAACAACCTATGGAACTGAATCAAGCTTGAAAGGCCTCTTGATCCATTCCTTCATTATTTGGACTATATGGTGGGCTCTATTGTTGATATTTGTGTTCTCATCTCTACCAATCTCCAAATTCATGATCAACCTATCTTATATTTTTTGCCAATTGTACAAAGGATCCAAGACTTATAGACATTTTCTTTTTTGACAACCTTGAGTGGGATATTTAGTTTTAAGCCCTTTTCTTCCAGATATAGAGTCATTCTACAATAATTTGTTATTCAGATATCCTAGTCATCTAACGCATTCATCCAATGGTCTTCCAATGCATCCTCACGTATGAACTACTTCCCTAATAGATGTTGCACCATCCCAATGTTCTCAAAATAAGGTCAAGGGGAGTTGTACTATTCTAGTGGATATTGGTCTCATTTAGAATCGAAGATCATGATATCTTGCTTCTGTTTGACATCAAAAGAACCTATGCTGATTGGCCACACCCATGTCTTCTTTGCTATTTCCTCACTCTATCATATGCAGATGTGAGTTTCTTGGAAATCTCCAATAAAATGAGCCTATACAAAGGATATCTTGGGAGCTTCATTGGGTTCATTTTTGTGATAGCTACTCTTAGGTATGTGACTATTTTGAAATGAATGTTGTAGATGTCAATCTCAGTGATTCTGACTACTACCTCTACCGACAACCATTTGGCATAATCACCCTTTATGAATTAGATGATTATGAATACAAAGTTGTCATTCACTATCTTGTACTCCTTTCTTTGATCTAAAAGATTCTTCCTCGACAGCTAAGGATATACCAAATAGGGCCATGCATTAGCATTTGCATGTTACCCTTTTTGTAAATTCTTGGGTAGTCATTTGTTATAGCCGCTAGTAAGTACACCAAATATGATGTCATGTATAATTTGGAGTTGGCCCTAATAACTACCAGTTGCTAATCAAGGTTATCACTTAGTATTGTGGCCTAGTCAATTGGAATCTTGGTAATCCAAATAGTTTCTATGAAATGGACAATCCAAATATTTAGATATCTAGATATTTGTAGACCCATGACTCTTCTCAAAAGCACAATAGTGTATCCCATGTCATCCTTCATATATCCTAGGGTCATGTCTACCTTATTGATTTTGTAGCCCACTGGTGTTCTATTAATTAGAAATGATGATTGGATTGTCTCTTTGGCTTCCTTCTCATGATTCTATTACCATCTTTCTTCCCCTTCATAAGATATGTGTACGCATTCATTGGCTCTAGGAAAGTGGAAGACTTTCTCAATGTTACAAGGTCAGAGGTCTAGGATTATCTCTCCTATGACACACTTGACAACCTTCTCTTCCATTACATAGTTTTTGGTGAGGGCCATGATGAGTTCTGAAGATATCATGGAAGTAAGATGTGATGTTGCATTAACTAACCTTGATTGAACGAGTTTTGACACCATTGTCAATCCTTCTCATGGCTTATTGCAAGTGTAAGGAAGGTATTACGATAAATGTGTCCAAGCTCAGTGTCTTTGATTTCAGAATGTCCATCTTGAAAGAGGAATTTCTTTAATGTACCTTGATATTTGAACAATACAAGTTTAGGAACAATCTTTTTTGCAAGCAAGAATGGTGAAGATGACATTTTATCTTCACAAAAGAGAAAGACATTAGTTGCAACAGATTAAAAAAATCTAACCCAAAACAAACCCTAACTATTAAAAACCTAGCCCAAATGACCCAAAACAGTGCACACCAAGTAGCCTAGATATGCAAAATAGCACACCTAATGCACCCTTACAAGTGTTCTATGTGTGCTAAAGGGCCACTATAAGAATATTTTAATGGATTTTTGCACATGCACATGTGTGCAATTGCACACATGTGCTTGGCAAGTGCATTGTGAAAGGGGTGACTTAACTTGGTTACTCAAGTTTTTCTTGTAGAAAGAGTGCACACATGTGCACACCTTGATCTATGCATTAAGTTGATGTAAAAAGGTGTGAATGTGCACACCTTGGGGAGGTACCCACATGTGCACCATTGGCTTACGTGTTTAAGTTGTTAAGTTCATTTTAAAGGTTTTTGAGGTGATCAAAGCTGCAGACATGCATGCCTTGAATAAGTGCACATGTAGGCACCTTTGATGTTTAATACTTGAGTGTTTTATGTCTTGTGCAGGGCATTTCACACCTTTGAAGGTTTGAACATGAGGTTACAAGGGGAAGGGGTCTTCCAAATTTTCCCAATTCTAACACCTTAAGGCCTCTTAGTTAGAGATAGAGACTTGACCCAGACTCCTAGGGGAGTTCTAAAATGACCCAGGCCCTAGACTAGGGATTTGAAAGAAAAAATTCACTAGAGGGTCCCCATTTATAGGAACTATGGGGTGTGCATTGTGAAAGCACAATAGTTCCCTTAACCTAGTAGTAGTTCCTTTGTAGAAAAGGTTTTTGGGGCTAACAAGAGGGTCATCTCCTTCCAAATCTTTCAGATCCTCCATAGTTAAATGTAGAACTATCTTGTTTCCTATTGATATTATAGAAGACTCAGTGGGATATTTAGTTTTTTCTTTGGTTGGCCAATTCCTTCTCCTCAAGCTAACTATTGATCAAATAAATAAATGGGCAAACTCTTCTTGGTCTCTTATAGGAATTTTTAAGATTAATACTCTTCTTAATAGTCTATTTGTCTTCTTCTTTACATTTAAGAAGGATTTTGTTTTTTGTTCTTACCAATGGTTTGTGGTTTCTAGGGTCAAACAAGAAGAACATACTTAATTTTTATAAATCAAAACCTAAACTAGACCCATCTATTGATCTAGGAGCTTCTACACCAACCTGGGTTAGACTACCAGGGCTTCCTCTAGAGCTATGTAACACTAAGGTTTTCAAAGGAATATTAAAAATCCTTTGGGTCCCTTTTGTCAGTGGATAATGTTACTGAAAAAAATCTCACTTTTTGTTTTCCAAAATCTATGTAAACATATGTATGAACACAAATTCATCCTAAATCTATTACCCTAGACTCAAATATGGGGTCTTATGTACAACCATTGGTTTTTTATAAAGTAGATCTATTCTATTAAATATATAGATATGTTTTCCATGGTGACCTTTCTTGTCCTCTCTCTCCCCTGAGATGTGTTGACAAACTCAAGGAAGCTATAGAGCCCCAAGTTATACCTTTAAACACCCCTTTTGTTTATGAAATACTTTCTACCATTATGACAACTTTTATTCCATCAGGAGAGGAGTGACCTAAAACTACTTTACTCACTCCTCCTAAGGTTGACACTCTTCTTACTTTATCTCAACAAAAGATACTAGATGAATCTATCAAACCCCTCCCTAGTTCTTCCTTGTCTTCTTTGAAGAAGGTTGTTAGCCCTCCACCTTTAAATATTGTTTTAGGTATTTTAATGGTTCACTCCTCCACAAAATATATTTAATGTGAAGATAGTAATTACATGATTAAAGGATCTTTGAGGTCTAAAACACCAACTGCTCTTTGGGATACTAACCATTTCATAAACAATGACATTATTGATGAAATTCAGTGGACTAAGGTTGATAAGAAGAATAGAAGTAAGTATAAAATTGATCTTGGAGAAGGTAAAGCTACTAGGGTATTTTTGAGTGGTGAATATTCATAATTTTGTGAATTTTATAAAAAAATTGCTAGTACTTTAGCTAATAATTTAAGATTTAATGCAACCTAAATCACCACATTTTTATTAAATTTAGTTGTAAAATATTTAAAATTGCTCAATGATTTATTTTATTAAAAACTTTTAACTTGAAGATTCACAATAATGTTTGATACATGATTAGATTTGATTCCCCTAAATATTATGTATTATCGATGAAATTAAAATTAATACACCAATAATTATTGTAATTATTAGTTACTTGAGGGATATATTAACAATATTTAGTTTTCACTATTGATTTAAAATATAATGTAATTATCCTCATAATTTCCATGCCATAAAACATGTTTAATTTGGATTTGTAATATTCCATGACAATTAACGAACTTCCTATTATTATTGACATTCGCCAATATTATTGATTTGGAAATTATGATTCCAAAATTATAACAAATGTATATAATATTTTAAAAAAATAAAAATATTTAAAGATTCATCGATAAAAATATCTATATATATTTTTAAATAATGAAAGATTTGCCAATAATTTATATCTTTTTCTCGAAAGGGTTTCTTAAAGTTTACCCTGAAAGCTACCATGCTAGTATGCAAGCCTGTCATTCCACAAGCCAAGGGACATTTGGAGGAAACCATGGAGACCCCTACTATTAATAGTTGTCCTCGTATGGAGGTCAAATCTTAATCAATAAGTTTGGATGGTGATTTAGGAGGTTGTTATTTAGTACTATTTTATCTTTCAAAATGGTCATAATTCTATCTTCGAATCTCAAGAGGATGAATAATCACCTAAAGAAACACATGTTGAAGAGTTCTCTTTAGGATCTTCAAGTAGATATTCTTCCCATATGAGAAACTAAAATGAATAGAAAATATATGGAAAAGACAATGATGTTTGTTTGGCCAGATGCCTCGTGGATATCCCAAGATTCTCAAGGACCTTCATGAGCTGTAGTTGGCATTTGGAATGCAAATAAGTTGTCAAGTACTATCTTGAATTCCTCTTGTTACACTATTATTACTAATGTCTAAGATATTTATTCTAGATGCCCATGAATTTAGTTAATGATTATGCCTCCAATAACTACAAACAAAGAAAAATTCTATGGAACAACCTTGTGAGTCGTATCAATAATAGAAAATCTAAATGGATGGTAATTGGTGACTTCAATTCCCTCCTCCATCCTTCTAAAAAATTTGGTGGCACTGAGGACTTCTTAGAATGTAGTGAAGATTTAGTGGAATTTTTCCTAGATACAAGCATCAATGATATTGATCTAAGGTGGGATAATTTTACTTGGACTAACATAACACAAGGTTTTGGCCTTATCCAAGTAAAACTTGATAGAGCAACCCTCTCTTCAAACTAGACTAATATGGATGAGTTGCTAGAAGCCAAACCCCATAATGGGCATGATCATAATGCTCTTCTGCTAGAGTGAATTTTTTTTTAGAAATATGGTTGGTCCCTTCAAAATATTGTATTAATATATATTCTAACCGACACCCAAACAAGGTTTTAAAATCAACACCCATACAAGAAATACACCCATAACTCTCAAACCACTAGTTTTCTCCATGCCAATATATTTGATAGATTAGATGTTTGCATGTACAAAAGAAAAAATTGTGGTTTCTATTTATTAGGGAAGAATAAGTTCCATTATTTTTAATTTCTCTATCGTATCATCAAGATAAGGATTCAATGATTTGTCATTTTGCATTAGCAAGGCCTGCGTTAATTTATTTTTTTAGGTTGTTTTCTGAAACTATGTACCCTTGACTCTAAATATGTGTTTAAATATTAATTAATATGTTTTTTCATTGATAAAGATAAAAATTGGTTCATATTGATTTCCATCGATGTACCTTTTTTTATAAATTTTAATTTTAGAACAAGAAAGAGTAGAAAAGAGTCGATTGCAACGTAAATCATCAAAAATTAGGATTCATCTATGTTTTCCAATTAATGTACACAAATTTAATTTATTATATAATTATTATATAGTAATTAAAAATATATAACAATGGATACGAAAGTATTTCTACTTTCACAATTTGAAACCTTGGTATCTTTGCACTTTGTTTTTATGTAATATTAAATATATGTATAGTTATTAGGTAACAAATTCCATTCGTATACAAATTTAAAAACTATTTGACAAAAAGAAAATAATAGAAAATGGATAGTTGCAACCTTAATCAAATAATGGGTACACACCTTCTATCTTGGAATCTTAAGAGGATGAATAGTCACTTGAGGCAACACATGTTGAAGAGTTCTCTTTAGGATCTCAAAGTAGATATTCTTCTCATATAGAAAACTAAAATGAATAAGGATTGTATGGAAAATGTCATGAAGTTTTTTTTTCCAGATGCCTCTTGGATATCCTAATAGTCCCTAGGACCTTTAGGAGGTCTATTTGTCATTTGGAATGCAAGTGAGTTGTCAAGTACTCTCATGATTTCCTCCAATAACACTATTATTACTATTGAATATCTTTCTTCTAGATGCTCATGGAAATTATTTAATGATTATTCATCCAATAAATGAGGACAAAGGAAAATTCTATAGAAATAGCTTCTAAGTCTTATCAATACTAGAAACTCTAAGTGGATGACAAATTGTGACTTTAATTCACTCCTACATTCTTCTAAAAAAATTGCCATCAATGGAGACTTCTTAGAAAGCATGGCATATTTAGAGGAATTTTTCTTATATTTAGGCATCAATGATATATATTTAAAGTGAGAAAATTTTATGTGGACTAACAAAATAAAAGGTTCCTCCTTTATCCAATTAAGATTTGACAAAGCATCGCTCTCTTCAAATGTGACTAATAAGGATGATTGTTTAGTAGATGGCAAGACCCATAATGGGCTAGATCATAATGCTCTTTTATAAGAGTGGAAATTTGGTAAAAAGGTAGTTGGTCCCTTTAGATTTGAGAATATGTGGATTTCTAATCATAACCTAAGAGATACGATTCTCTCTTGGTGGGATAAGCCAACTAAGTCTTCCCTAATTATTCAATTTATGATGAAACAGAGGGATGTAAGGGATAAAGTCAGAAAGTGGAATGAGGTTTCATTTTTTAACATCTTTGATAGTAAAAGGACCCGAGAGGGAAAGGTGGTAGAGGTTCAAGGTCTTCTAAAAAAATTTAATTCTGATCCTATCCAAAGAATGTAGGAAAGGGCCCTCAAAGACCAATGGATCTCTTTATCCATCTAGCAAGAGACTTTCTCAAAACATAAGTCATGTATTAAATGGCTAAAGGAGGGACACAAAAAAAAATTTTTTTTCACCAATCTTAAATGAAACATAGAAGCATAAACCATGTTATATCCCTTATTTTCTTCAATGGAATGGAGGTCAAAGAATAGGAAATTATCAACACCAAAGTTTTAAACTTTTTAACTTGGAACAGTCCAAGGGATCAAGGTCTACATGACCCCAATGACCTCCTTGGGAGTATCCTCCTATCTTTGATGAAGGAAGACAATGTTATGATGAATTGATGGGTGAAAAGAGAAGAAGTAAGGGATGCTTCTTTTTCTTTTCATGCTTTCAAATCCCTAGGTCTAGATGGGGTTCCTCCTACCTTCTTTCAAGAGTATTGTGATGTCATTGGAGAATATATTTTCAAGGCTATTTGTCACTTCTTTAGAATGGATGTTATGGTACAGTTAACCAACCATTCTTATTTCCCTCATTCCTAAATCAAGAGAACCCTCCAACATGATTGACTATAGGTCCACAAGCCTATGCAACCCTACTTATAAGATTATTGCTAAAGTACTGGTGAATAGAATGAAACTTTTTTTTGTATAAAATAGTTTATAAAAATAAATAAGGCTTTTTTGGAGGTAGAAACATAATGGATATTGTTGTAACTAATAAAAAATTTATACACTGAATGAATTCTAACAATTAGGCATCAATGTCTCTCAAACTGGAGATCTCCAAAGCTTATGACAAAGTTAAATGAGATTTCTTGGATCTAGATTTAGGTTTAAAGGAAAATTTTGAACAAAATGATCATGATCTATGTGAGCACCATTAGATATGTTATCTTGGTTAATCGTAATCCTACTTGTTAAGATTATGGGTGTTGCACACAATATTGTTATATTGTATTATTTTATTTTATTATGTAATTTTGCACCTAGATGAATGTGCAACATGTAAAGATTCCCATGGGATATACTTGATGAGTTGTATTGTAACACTGTAATTATACTTGATGTAATTATTTAGTATTGGGAAAGAAATTAAATGTCTAATGATAAATGTGGGGTCAATGGGTTAGGTAGCACATGGTTTTAGCACATGTTTTTAGGACATGGTTTATGTAATACCACTTGGTGATTTTTTGAGACTTGCTACGATATAAGAAGCCACAAGGGTAGTTGTTGGTGTGAGATTTGACAAGACAGAAGAAAAAAAGGGAAAGAGTGGAGTGGGAGAAGGCTTGACAGGTTACCTAAGGAATCATTAATTGTGAAGGTTGGAAGCATGGCATGCGATGTGTAGATTTATGTTTGTTCATGTGGATTGCTTGGTTGTGGCTATGGCACTAAAGGATTCCATGGTTGTATTGCAATGGTATTTTTTCTAAATAATACATGTTGATGAATGCTTTTGAAGGTTGGGTTCTTTTCCCTCAATGAGGGTTTCCTAGGGTATATCCTATGGTACAATTTTGTGTGGGTATGTTGTCTATTCTCTTGCATGTGGATTTGAATTGCATGTTTATTCAAGATCTATTATGGGTTATGTGGAAATAGTTATATTATTTCTCGTAAGTTTTCTTACAAGTGGTATCAGAGCTATGGTTTTATAATTGTAACCCTAGATTGAATCCATGGGAATGCATGGGAGGATAAAAGAAAGGACAAGATATATGAGTTATTTATTGTAGATTAGAGGGTTTTGGGTTTGTTGTTATGATGGGATATTGGTAAATTTTGGGAATATAAAACTTTTAAACAAATAGTTTTTTGAATGTCTCGCTTAAATGGAGGTTTCAGGGGGAGCTTGCAGAAATGACCTCTTGTGTAAAAAAAAACCTCAGTATTGGATCCAAGTCGATGTTCGAATAAATTTTGATATATAATATGCCCTAGTTTGGCCATGTTTGGAGGAAATGAAAGAGTTTGCTAGTTTCAACCTATGATGGCCATCAAATTCAATCTCATCGAAATTTTCATCACAAAAAAAAAAAAAAAAAGTTGTAGTGAAAATGGTAAGAAGGCTATCTTAGTAAAATGACCATAACATTCTCCCAATATATCAAAATTTAGAGTTCTTATAGGCGTTGGAAAGATAATTAAAAGCACTACAACTTGGTGTAAGTTTGCCTCTATGATTTTGATAACTTTTAAAGTTTTCAGAGCCTGAAAGTTAGATGTTTTTTAATTTGAGCACAAATTAGGGAAAAACTTGGGCATACAAAGTCAGATTTTGGACTTCAAGGAGACAATAGAAAGCTCTTGGAGAGCTCTACACGGTGTTTTAGATTTGGTGTAGGTTTATGATTTGTTTTGTGATATATTGATCTAAATAGTTTATGATAATTATTAAATATGGTAAATTGTGAGTTTATAACATTGTGAGTATACTTAGTCCATATTTCATATTGGTCTCATGATGATATTATTATAGTGTTTGGTTTGGATATGTATGATGACTTGTTAGATCTACAAGTTGGGTAGTGTTGTAAGTGGTTTATACTTACAAGTTGCATTATAGCTTGGTTACATTGATCTTTCATTATTGATGCATATTCAAATTGGTGGCTTGGATTTGGGTTTTCTATGCCCTAAGCCACATTATTTGCTAATTTATTCTTCATATAGAAGGGATGAGATGTTGTTGCTAGGTATAGTCATGGTGGAGGATTGTGGTTGACTATTTTATGCTGACAGGTTGGACATACTGAAAGTCATATGCTCAGTACATGGATGTGATCATGGTGACATGAATTTTGGCATGACATGATTGGATATATAGATACATCCTTGATTCTCATTGGTTTGGATTCCTGATTTTGTTATGGTGGTATATCTTCTTGGTTGGGGATCATGGTTATTTGATTTCTTTTGAAGAGCTCATGATTTGCACTTTGAGTTCTTTGATGATTTTATGCCTTGATTGAATCTCATGGTTAGAGGATATTTTTTTCATATTGATGTCATGGATAACTTGGATACGTAGTTTAGTGGGAGCTTGTGGAAGTGATGGTGTGATAGTGTAGGATTAGTTTCTAGTTTGGTTTGGAAATCTTAGTTTCACTTGGTACTAACACTTTTGTTGTGTGTGTGTATAGACCTAGAGGATCTACATGTAGGAGATGGATTTTATGATCCCATAGATGACTTGGTACCATGCTTGAGTGGGAGATTTTTATAGCATTTATATATTTATTAAGTATTTCCAAATGTTGGAGGTTTTTCTTAGATCCTATTGTTGCAAAAGTGTCTTTAAAATTTGCATGGTGCACTTGTTATCTTTATGGTGTCTGAAGATGGTTAGATCTTGAACACTAATTGGGTTCTTGGCTATCTTCATGGTATATGGAGATGGTTCTTCATTGTATGTGGACATGGTTTTCTTCATGGTGTGTGGAGATGATTGCATCTTGAGGACACATAGGGTTCTTGGTAAAGGTGTGGTTTAGGCTTTCATTTGGCATGTTATCCTTGGTATGAAGATGGTTTCATTATTATGTCATCGTATACTCTTGATATGTGTTTAGAGTTTTGAGATGTATAGTATGTTCATATGGAGCATGTTATCTCTTTGGTTGAGATGGTTAGATAATGTTGTTATGCTTATGTTTCTCAAGCCATGGTTGGAACTTTGACAATAATCTCAGTTTAGTTTCTTGGTATTGAGTACATTAATCATAAGCTAGATACTTCATGATCTTGATATGTTGCATTTGGAGTTGGCATGGATTGATTGGTTATAGATGCTCAAGGATACTTAGAGATGGTTGTGATGTTGATTTCTCTTGGATTAAAGAAGTATTTGTCGAGACAACTATTTAGTTTCAATAAGAAGTTTGAGGGGTATTTATCTAATATGGACTTGAGAGGAAATTGTTCTTAGATGAGTCTTTGTTAGAAACTTGGATATCTTGATGAGAATTCTCATTACCCATTCTTGGTCTGCTTGGTGGTTTCACTACTTGAGAGGCATAGCCCATTATTTCTTGTGCATGTATTATGTTTATTCTTGTCTTTCATGGATATGGATCTTGAGCTATGTTACATGAGTTTAGTTCTAGAGGGTTTAATTGAGAGATGGTTTAGAATTAATTATCTCCATTTGTATATGTTGTTATGTTTCCTGAGTTTGGGAGATAGTTTTATATTGGGCATATTCCTTGGTTTAGGAATGGTTTATGAGTTTGATATTCTTGTGAGAGGCTTACATTCATGATTAGTTATATGGTATAGTTTAGGTATTGTTGAGGCTTCTTGTTTTGGTTTTATGGAGGAGATCATACTTGCAATATTTGCATCTAGAGGTGTGTGTAGAAGGATATGATACAGGTTATGATTTGCATGCTTTCTCTTTGATCTTGGTTATCTTCCTGGATGTTCAATTTCACTTAAATTGGATTTGAGATTGGTTAGGGATTGTGATCACTAGTTTGTGCTCATTTATGTCATGTGAGAGATCACATGGTTATTCCTTTATCTCTTTCCTCTGTTGGTTATGGAGAGCTTGGGAGATAGTTGGAGATTTTTTATGAGAGTTGTGCTTGTATGTTATTGGTTTGTATGTTGTGGATGTCATTGAGACTACATGGATTCACTTCTTTGAGATGTTGTGAGTTGATTGGTTATAGATTTGACATTATCTTTTGCAATGAGAGCTTCTTGGTATATATGTGGCAAGTATTGCTCTTGAGGCTTGTGATTGTAGGTTATGAATTGGATAGATTGATGATGTGAGATTCACTTGGTATGCCTTTGGAGGTATGGATAGCTGGATCTGGTTGGCACTTGATGTGGGTGCTATTTCAACTATGGATATTTTGACAACTACGGATACATGTGATTACCTTTGGATAAGGTTTTTGAGATTGGCATTTTAGTTGGTACATGATTTTATGGTCTTCTAATGTAACAGGTTGGGTTTCTTTCTCTTTGGATAACTTCTATGTATGTTCAGTGGCAGTGGTACAATAGGAGGTGAGATTATTCATGTTTGAGATTCTGGATACTGTGATTTTGTTGTAGGTACTAGGATGGAGCACTTTGTGTACTTTGGTCAATGATGGTGGATGTGCTAGGAGGGATTGTTCCCTTGTTCATTTATATAGCTACAAATTGACCCTATGCAATGTATATAACAAGTGGGATATTGTTGAGATTATGGGTGTTGCACACACTGCATAATATTATTATATTGTATTATTTTATTTTATTATGTAATTTTGAACCTAGATGAGCATGCAATATGTAAATATTACCATAGGATATACTTGATGAGTTGTATTATAACATTTTGATAATACTTGATGTAATTATTTAATATTAGGAAAAAGAAATTAAATATCCAATATTACATGTGGGGTGAATGGGTTAGCAATGGTGTTTTTTCTGAATAATACATGGTAATGGATGCTTTTGGAGTCTAGGTTTTTCCCTCAATGAGGATTTCCCAAGGTATATCTTGTGTCACAATTTTTTGTGGGTATGTTGTCTATTCTATCGAATGTGGATTTCAGTTGCATGTTTATTGCAGATCTATTATGGATTATGTGGAAACAATTATATTATTTGCAAGTTTCCTTACGCTACTAGCTTTTTTTTCAATGGAGCAAAGGTTCACAAAAGGGGACATTGTTTCTCCTTATCTTTATATCCTAGCAGAAAAAGTTCTGGATAAGAACCTAACTAGAATTTGATATGCTAATGTTATCTCAAGTATTAAAGAGGCCTCTATATTTCCTCAATCTATGCATCAACAATTTTGGGATGACATAATTGTCTTTGGAGAACCTTTTCTGTCAGAAGCTACTACTTCAAAAAAAAATCTTGATGACTATGTTTCTATCACATGATAGAACATTAACTTTAATGAAAGAAAAGTATTCTTCATTTAGACTAATAGAGAGTTCCACTTGATTATTTTGAGACTTCTGGGATGTAGTATTTCTAGAATGCATGATACTCATCTTGATCTCCATATGTCACAAGTTAAATTCGATGTAGTTGGTAACTTCATTGGAAAATATTGATGTAGTTGGTAACTTTGTTCTAATATTTTGATTTTTTTGATGTTGCACCCAATAGCACTATTCTCTGGAATTCAATTTTTATTTAATTTTTGTAAAATCCATAAGCTCAAGGATAAAATAGTATTATTTGGGCCAAAAACTAGATATACAATAGCTAGAAATCTAGCTAGTCAATTAGAATGAATTTTCTGATTTTAGATTTTGTTGGTAGTTCCTTTGATATTTTTTATTCAAACTTATAAGTTATTTAATGATTCAAAATATTATTTGGAGGGTCCTTTATCATGTTAATTGTGTTTGAAATATAATGTTAGATAAGTTTGTTTATTATCATTATGGAAATCTTAATGGTGGTAAAATAACATCAAATATGTAGCTATCATATTGGTAAATATTTCCACCCAATAGCGTTGTCTTAGCTATCTCAATATTCATTTTTCTAAAGTCGTACTAGCATTATGTTAGGAAAGATACTATTTTGCATTTTAGTAGTATCAGTTTCTTCATTCATGTCTAAGTTAGAGAGAAATTTCTTAGTGCTAGTTGTAGATTTGGTTATGGCATAGTTTTTGACATGCCCTATCATGCATCATGAGTCACCACTTCTTCTCATTGCTCATGTTCCTTGATGTGGTGGAGAAGTCATTGCCATTTGAAGGTGAAAAATCCCCCAATCTTGTAGGAGTTTATATCTTTGTGAGGAAGTAGCAATATAATGCCCATGTGTCAACCAAATTTCACAATTGTTCATAAGATGCGGATTATCATAATATTTGACAACTTTACTAGCATAGACTATATATCTTAGGCAAGGGATGATAAAACAAAGGTCTTGGTCTTCCAATTATCATTTTTAAATGAGAATGCACATAGCATTACCTATGGGAAGACTATTCCAATAACATGTGTTGTATGTTGTGTAGTGGTGTAGAAACACACTTTTCATGTACCTTGTAAGTAGTCCACATTCCATTATCATTTTTTCCTACCACTTCTTTTGTACTCAAACCTATAGAAGGAAGTCTTGGATGATAAAGCTTTGGATTTTTAACACATAGTTTTGAAATTTTGGTTTAACTTTATGCCACTAGTAGCATATTATAGTTGCATCTAAAGAAATAGGGCCTTTCGATTAGAACTTAGCTTAAATATGTAATTGAATTCTTCAAGCAGAAACACATTCTTTTAGAAGCAGACACATTCTTTTGGAGACACGTGCCATAGTGAAATGAATAACTGACTTGCACAAATATTTTCTTTTCTTTCAAGCCCTCCAACCAAGATATAATTTTTAGAGTTTTGCAAGGCAAATGCACTTGTGTAATAATTTACTTCTTTGGCTCAAAAATAAACTATCTTTTCTATTTTCTATCATCTACCCTTCTTTTTATGTATATCCTTCATCACTGCATTGAACAATAGTTTAGAATGGCAGTTGCCTTGGAAAAAATTGATGTAGTTGGTAACTTCATTGTAATATTTTTATTTTTTTGATGTGGGACCCAAATGCTAGAAGCTCAAGGAAAAAATAGTATTATTTGGGCCAAAAACTAGATATACGATAGCTAAAAATCTGGCTGGTCAATCAAAATGAATTTGTTGATTTTAGATTTTGTTGGTAATTCCTTTGATATTTTTTTATTCAACTTTATCAGTTCTTTAATGATTCAAAATATTATTTGGAGGGCCTCTAATCATGTTAACTATGTTTGAAATATAATGTTAAATAAATTTGTTTATTATCATTATGACAATATTAATGGTGGTAAAATAACATTGAATATGTACCTATCATACTGGTGAACATTCCCACCCAATAGCATTGCCTCGGCTATCTCAATATTCATTTGTCCAAATTCATACTAGCATTATGTTAGGAAAGATGTTGGTTTGAATTTTAGTAGTATTAGTTTCTTCATTCATGTCTAAGTCAAAGAGAAGTTTCTTAGTGCTAGTTTTAGATCTCGTTATGGAATAGTTTTTAAGATGTCCTATCATGCCTCACGAGTCACCACTTCTACTCATTGCCCATGTTCCTAGATGTGGTGGAGAATTCATCAATGGGTAAAAGCACAAACCAGTGTCACCCTTTTACAAAGGACAAGGCTAACAAAAGTATAACTCTTCACCTTCAATGACATAAATCTAGTAGTATTATTTAGAAATTAAAAATTGAGTAAACTATTGAAATGTGTAGAAATAGATGAAGTTTAGGATTATAATTTTTAACAATTATTGGAATAATAATTGATATATTTTCCTAATTATTAAAGTCAATTTTTTAGTTGTTAAAAAATGCTAAAAATTAGGGGTCTAGTTTCCACCACAAAAGTATATGGAAATAAACTTATTTCCCTTTGATCTTAGATTATGCTATAGATAACATATATAGCTAGAACAATGAAAAAATAAAAAGGCTTTAGAACTATATTTATCTTTTATGATGATTCAAATTTCAACTCACCTTAAATAGCTAGTTTCATTTCCTACCACATTTGAAAAAAAAAAAATCTATTCTAACCACAGTAAAAAAATTATATTCTAGGGTTTAAAAAGAAAAATGGTGAGTAGAACCTTAAAAAAAAAAAAATGCAAAAAGTGCAAAATATTCACATACAGCTAGGCAACATTCCTACAGATTTACAAAATTAAAAATACAAGGGCATTCATACCCAAGTAAATCAATTGTTCTTGGTCTGAGATGATCTAAAGCTCAAGAATTTGCGGATGATTCTAGATATGTGGGCGCATCTATGGTTAAAACCTCAAATAATTTTGCCCCTCTATTAGATTCACAGAATTGGGAGGCTAGCAATACTCAAGATTGATGCCCTAAATGGGACTCCATCCACCATCCTATCAAACTGCTAGGAAAAGTTATGGCAGTGATTCACTCTACAACCAACTGAGACAAGAAAATCCTTGTCTTCAATTGAACAAAATATGACAGCTTGAACCTGGATCCCATTTATACTAGGCAGAAGGGTTTCACTTTCTACCCTTCAGTAGATTATCCATCTCATTTGAAGGAATCCCCACCTTTAAAATATCATTTCACCTACATCCCTCCACATCATAGGGAGCCTCTCACTCATCAACCGAGTTCTTCTTTCCCTAATTCCAATCATCACACCCTAAAAGATCATGAAGACAAGATCCTCATCATCAGCAATCAAGATAGTGAAGAATGCTAGCAAGAATGTCAAGAGGTTAGTTTATTCGCCTTTTGGAATGACCCTAAAATAGAGCTACAAAATCTAATTGACTAGCTAGAGGACTTTTGTTGCTTCTAGGTAAGTATTTCGCATTACTCTGATAATTTATTTTTTATTCATTGCTATGAAAAAGATGTGAAAAATGAGTTTCTTATGGTATCTGAATGTATTTTAAAGGGTCATGCAATCAAGTTTTTTGACTAGATTTCAAGTTGCGGAGAGGATAATTTAGATTTAACTATTCCAACATGGTTTGTCATTAATTCAACCCCTCTAGAGATAAATCAAATAGGTATTATTAAAAGAATTGGTAGACAGTTATGAGAGTTGATTGGTTTGGATTAGTCATTTGAAAGATGTTATTATATAAAACTTCTAATCAAATGTAAAACTAACAAGAGAAATCTTACACCAATAATGTTAATCACGAACAGATCAACATATAGATTAGATTTTTAGAAATATGAGGGTAAAATTATAAAGATAATCAGACTTGATGATGAGTGGAAGTCTTCCTTTAGAATTTTGCTAAGGACATCAAATCTCTACAACTCTCTTTCCATGATCAGAATAAGGCACCTGAGTATGTTGTAGGAAGAGCATGAATTCGAGGAAAATGTATTAAAACACATAAAAGATTTACTAGATAGTTCAAAGGAAGATAAGCAAAATAAGGATGAATTAGGAAAGAGTAGCAATCCCACACTCTGAAATAATGGAGGTTAGCAAGAACTAGTATATAACCAAAGAATAAAAATGAGAGTCTTCAGTTAGATATGATCAATACAATAGACAGATGCAAGGATAAATTGCCCCCCTCAAAATTTCTAGAATAGGGAAACAACTTCTTCAAAATGGGAAAGTTATCCAAATCAAATAATAGACCCAAGTTAGAGAGCATAATTATCAACAACAAAAAATAGAGAAAGAAAGAAAAGAAAGCTAAGAAAAAGAAAGAACTCATAAGGGTAGAAAGTGAACAAAATATATTATCAGAATTCAATTTGGAGGATAAAAAGACCTCAGCTAATTCTCAAAGGGGTATGGATGATATGGAACAATCATCCTTATTTGAAGTCTTGAAAATGAAAGAAAGAAAAATAGATGAAAGCTATTGTAAGTCTAGAAAGCAGTAGTGTGTAGAATCATCTTTGGAAAAATCAATTTCAAACAAAGAATCTCCAAAGTGGTTAACCAAATTCTAGAAAACTCCCTCTCCAAAAGGAGAATATTCAAAAAATAGGGTCAAAACAACTATATCAGAAGTATGCAAGTCAAAAGACATACCTATTCAAGACCTTTAGGATTTTTGAATCAGAAAGTGGATAGGAATGAAGACTTAGAAACAATTATGCTAAAAGAGGAGGAGAAAGATTATATATAGAGGCTTTCAAAAGAACTGATCTAGGTATTTCATTATGATAATGAAGATAGAAATAACATATCTCAAAAAGAAGAACTTTTGCAGATAGTTTTACAGCTAGGAGGAGACAATTACACTTTTAAAGATCTCGGAAGGGATCAATTATCCTTTAAAGAAGAAAATAAGACAACAAAAAATATAGTGATAGATAGCAGAATTCATGAAGATGAATATAAAGTGACTATAGTGCACCAATGCTTAACAACACAGATACTTCAAGAGCTGGAAACCGATGAAAAGGAGATTGAGGGTAGTAATATATCTAAAATTGTTAAGAGTGCACATGAAAACTTGGAACAACAGGGCATAATAAAGAATCTAGGAGTCAAATTTCCTAATTATGGCAAGATGAGATCTAAAAGAGGTAGAAAATCACTTAAGGAACTTAGAGAAGTAGATGGTAAAGCTTGGCAATAGCAAAAAATCAGCCAACTTTTCAACAGAGGGAAGGGGGAGAGCCTTCCCATGGAACCATAAAGATTACTGCATGGAATGCTAGGGGCCTAAATGCCCCTAGCAAGAAAGGAATTCTAAAAAAATATTTAAATAAATTTGAATAAGAAATTATACCATTACAAGAAACCAAGCTAAATAAGACAGAAGGAACTAACTTAGGGAAAAAGGTAGGAAATTGGAGTTGTATTATGCATGAATCTGTAGGTACATCTAGGGGCTTAGGGTTCATTTGGAATCACAGGAAAATCATGTTAGATTTATTAAACTCAAAGAATAACTAGATTAGCATTTAGTCAATAATGTGAAATCAAATCTCAAGTTTATTCTACTTAATATTTATGGGCCAGTAAGTAATATAGAGAAAAAAGCAGTTTGGGAAGAAATCAGTCAATGCATGGAAGATTTAAGAACATCCCAATAATTCTATGAGGAGATTTCAATATTATATTGAACTTGAATGAAAAATTTGGGGGAGTTCAATAGATCTCCCAACCCATGAAAGATTTTTTAAAATGGTGTGAATTTCATAACTTAATTGATATTCCATGCAACAATGGGATTTTTACATGGTATCACAAACAGAAGGATTTTGCGTATATTGCTGAGAAATTAGATAGGTTTTTCATCAAAGGAGATTTAGAAGTAAATAATCTAAATATTTAGTCCTTGATTCTTTTGATTGCTGGTTCTGATCATTTCCATGCTAGGTTGGAACTCTTCGAACCTCACAAACCCGCTAAAAATTCATTTAAATGTGAAAACATGTGGTTTTTGGATTCTAGCTTTTTAGAAAAAAATAAAGAATGGTGGTCATAAGGTGATTTTGAAGGGTTAAAAATCTTTATTTTTGTATCTAAAATGAAGATGCTCAAAGAAAAGATTCTCAAATGGAACAAAGAACACTTCAATAACATTTTCAAAGAAAAATTAGACATCGAAGACAGATTAAAAGAATTAAATTTAGAAGTTATTAAGAATGGTATGAACGATGATAGTTATAAGTTAGAAATAGAACTATTGCATAAACAAGAAGAAATTCTGACCAAGGAAGGAATTTTTTGGGGGAAAAAATCTCTAGAAAGGTGGTTAGAGGAGGGTGAACAGAATACTAATTATTTTCATAACTCGACTCTTTATAATAGAGCTAAAAGTAAAATAACAAGTATTAGAAACTACGAGGGTATAGAAATAGATAAACCCTTTGAAATTGTAGAAATTTTTGTGGACCACTTTCAAAAAACATTAAATAATCTTGAAGGATCAAGCAGAGTAGCACAAGGTGACTTGCTAAATTTCTAAATTGGTTACCTCAAAAGATAATAAAGTTTTAAATAAACCAATTTCGTTAGAAGAAGTAAGAAGGTAGTATTCAACATGAATCCAGAAAAATCTCCTGGTCCAAATGGATTTCAAGCCTTTTTTTACCAGAAATGTTACAATATTATTGGTATAGATCTTTGGGAGGCAATCAAAGCTTTGAGGAGGGGTGGCTCTCTATTGTCTAAAATAAATCACTCCTTTCCTACCTTGACTCCCAAGAAGCTAGAGCCTAAGACCCCAGGAGATTATAGGCCTATTGCATTATGTGATACCATTTATAAAATTTTCTCTAAAATATTAGCTAACAGACTTAAATTTTCAAATGCATCTCATCTACCAAAATTTTTTTTCTTATCAATGGGTCACCTAAAAGGCCTTTTTGAGATTTCAAGGGGAATAAGGCAAGGAGATTTGTTATCCTATTTTTATATATCATTATGGAAGAAGCCTTTGGGAGAGCAATAATGAAAGCGTATAATAATAAATAAATTAAAGTTGTTACAATTACCATAAATATTCCTAACATTAGTCATCAACAATATGTAGATGATACGATGTTTCTAGGAGAAAGCACTCAAATGGAGGCAATTAATGTAAGGACAATTATCAAGCGATACATGAAAGGATCTAGTCAAAAAGTGAATGACACTAAATCAGAAATATTTTTCATCGATATGGAAGCCAAGGTGGACAATAATAGAAGAAGCCTTTGGGAGAGCAATAATGAAAGTGTATAATAATAAATGAATTAAAGGTGTTACAATTACCATAAATATTCCTAACATTAGTCATCAACAATATGTAGATGATACGATGTTTCTAGGAGAAAGCACTCAAATGGAGGCAATTAATGTAAGGACAATTATCAAGCGATACATGAAAGGATCTAGTCAAAAAGTGAATGACACTAAATCAGAAATATTTTTGATTGATATGGAAGCCAAGGTGGACAATCAAATATGTCAGATTATGGGATACAACAAAGGTTCTTTCCCAGGCAAGTATCTTGGTATTCAGTTAGAGAAGGGCATAAAATCAGGAAAGGTTTGGAATAACACACTGGAAAAAGTGGAAGCAAGCATTGGAAGTTGGAAAGATAGATGGCTCACAAAAGTAGGTAGGAGCATTAAGATAAGCTTAGTTTTATCAGCTATTATGACTTATCCGCTCTCTTGTCTTCCTCTTCCTAAACATCTCCATTACAAGTTTGTGGTCAAACTTAGAAATTTCCTATGGAATGATTGTGAGGAATCCAAAAAATTGGCCCTCATTAAATGGGACAATATTTGTAAACCCAAGGAGTATGGTGGGTTAGGCATCAAGAATCTTCTATGGAAAAATGAAGCATTAGGAGCTAAACTAATTTTTTGTCTATATATGGAAAGAGAGAAAAAATGGGACAAGATTCTGTATAATAGGTATCTTAATGTAGAAGACCCGAGCTTAATTTTTAGAATGAAGATTCTTCCTAAGGGATCAAAAAGCTAGAATTTCATGGTTAAGTGTCACCATTTGGTAAGAAAATATCTTACTCAGGATGTTGGCAAGGGTGAAGATGCACCTTTTTGGGAAGACTCATGGGATGGACATCCACTAATAGATAGCAATCCTATCCCACTCGGTCTTAAAGAAAAAATTAGTCATTGGGGTAGGAAACTTAGTGAATACAAAACTAAGATTAATACTAAAAATTAATCTTTGTGGATTTGGAAACCCTTGGAAGAAGTAGATTTGGACCATGATGATATCAAGGCATACAAAAAGATTATTTCCACAAAAAAAGTCAAACAAACTGAGAGGAAGGAAAAACTCATCTAGGCAACATCAAATGATGGTGAATATAGTGTTAAAAATGGTTATAAAGCTCTGATCAACTCAAAGAGATGGGAAGAAGTAGAAATCCCTCTTAATATTTGTTGGAATTTTGCATGTCTGCCAAGAGCTAGCTTATTCTTATGGTAGCATTTCAAAATAGGATCCTAACAGCTGATAGGCTTAGTAGAATAGGTATTACAGGACCGTCGAGATGTGTTCTTTGCAAACATGACTATGAAATCGTACACCATCTTCTCTATAAATGTCCTTATTCTTGAGTATGTTGGGAATGGTTCACTCAATAATTAGGTTGGCTCTCTCCTTTTTCTAAAAATATTACAAATTTTCTTATTAGATGGCCTTCTTATCTTTGTAAGGGCATCTACAATAAACTCTAGAATATTAGTCCCTCTATACTTATGTGGGAAGCCTATCAAAAAAAAAGAGAGGATTTTTTGTGATAGCAAAATGAAAGCAGAAGAGCTAATTCAAAAAATCAAAACTAGCATATTGGAAACTGTTAATTCCCATCTTAGAAAAATCAAGAATGGAAGAATGTTTCTTATCTTTCTCAGATGGTCTAATAAAAAAGAAATGGTCCAATTTGATTAATCCCCTGCTTGTTTACTTAAAGTAAAATAAGGAGACAAGGAGAAATTGTAGATGGTCTCCCCCTTTGAAGGGTTGGGTGAAGCTTAATTTTGATGGAGCGGCTAGAGGTAATCTAGGGGTAGCAAGAATTGGTTGCATCATCAATAATGACTCAAGCAAGTGGTTAGCCAAAAAGGCTATGGCTAATTATCCTACTTCTAACAACCTAGCCAAGCTCGCAGCATTGGAGTAAGGACTAAAAATATGCCATTATTTAGGAGTTTCTAAAGTCATAATTAAGGGCGATTCTCAAATGATTTTAAATGCATTAAGGAATAGATCAACTCCAAATTGGGTTCTCAACTCGAAGCTAGAAGAAGTAATCCACTTGCTTGATAGGTTTGAGGAAACCAAGATATGTCATATATATAGAGAAGGTAATAAAAATGCAATTTTTTTAGCTAATATAGGGGCAGATGGCGCCAATTTTTTGGAATTTAGACAAGGAATTTAAATTTATTGTCTCTCTCTTTTTCTTTTTCTATATAATAAACCTCTTATCTCATGTAGTCATTGGCAATATTAAGTAATAGGTATATATAGGGTAGTTAAACTAGGTTAAACATATGTTTAGATAGGTTATGGGTTATAAATCCTTATATTGAACCTTGTGTAATAGACAAGTGGTGAAGTAACTTAGTAATTAAGGGATTCATATTTGATATGCTATAGTTTTAGAGTCAATTAAGGGTTTGTGGGGTGACATCATTAGGCTTTATGGCAGACAACACTCCCTATAATTATAATTTATTAGACTTCTAAGTATAGGGCAGGGTAATCACAAGTTAAGTCTTTTGATTATAGCCTTTCCATTAATCATGGCATCGTAAAGGATAATTTTTCCATGAGTTTAGGCTTTCTAGGAACTTCTAGAGCATTCAACAATTATAACCATTCTTTTAATCACAATACTCGATCACTATTGGGTGGTGTTTCTAAAATTCAAAATGGACACTAACATTTGTGTTTTTCACACCTCTGAAGCCCAAACCATGGCATTTCATGGAAATGTCAAACCGAAAAGGTGGAAAAGAATCCTTAGGGCAGTTGATGGCATGACTAAAATTATAGTCAACAGAGTGATCAAAGAAAGAATTTTTAAGTATGAATATACTTCACAAACCAATAGTGATGTTATAGGCATTTTCATAGGATGCACGACAAAAGTTGGTTTCAAGAAATGGGCTATGATACGATTATGCCTAAATCTATTTGACTCAACCTAGTGTAGAGGTATTGTGGAAGAAATTATGAGTCTGGATTAAGATATGTGTGTGCCTCTCCCTAAGATGTATATGGAGCATCCCCTAGGGAGTCTTATTATAGCTAACATTCCTAGACGTCTAGCCCTAATTATTAGGGATAGGATTGCTTTCAACATGGAGTGGCCCAAGATGGAATCTTGTTTACATTTTCTCATGGGCTAGAGAAAGATCATACCTAAGGCTAGGCATGATTGGCTGGTCAACTATCTTAGCCTGTATAAGGCTTACATCCATCCTAGTGTGGATTTTGACAATCTAGATAGATTGGATTTCTACATCCCTAATATTTAAAAAACTAGTAGACAGAAATCTACTTTTGAGTTTCCACCATTCTTTAAGGCTAAAAACTAGAATGAAATTGTTGAAGTCATAATGATTTATTGTAAAAGGTAAGAGATGGCATGAAGATGCTAGGATCAAGATTTGGTTTGCTTTGTGCAAGTTTTTTGACTAGTCCGTGCAACATTGTCCCCCTCAAATACAGAGTTCTAGGGCTTTAGGTGATTTTTGTTTATATACCATATAGTCTTAGTAGTAGTCTTTACTAATTCTAGGCTTAATTTGTCTTCGTTAGGTCTATCTAGGGTTAGGGTTGTTATTAACATCAAAACATCATATTGATATAGATCAAGTATCTAGTTGTTATGATTTTCTCCTCTGTATATAGGCTTATGCTTTTAGAGATATCTACATATGTGGTCTATGCTTTGATAAGATTTTAGGAGTTATTCTATATCCTAGTAAAGGAAATATTTCATTAAACTTTTAGCCTAATGAGCTATGAGACATAATATTTAATATGGTTTGTTTAAAAATATTGTATGTTTTTTTGAGTTTTTTCTATTCTAGAGCCTTGATTCCTTCTCATATTTTTCATCTATATGGTTATTTCCATCTACTTCATGTAGGGTTTGATGGGTTTCTTAGAATCTTCTTCAATTCATGGCCAAAGCTCAAAGGGGCAAATGGATGATTAGTATTAATTGTGTCAGTTTATGACCCTTTTGATAATTATTATGTACAAAATTATCAAAGATGTCTTCAAAGCAATTTTTTACCTACTCCATTGATTTGAGCTCTTTCCTTTTTCACATGTATGTCATATCTTATTGCAAATTTGGAGTAGTATTCTTAAATATAGAACAAAAGACATCTGAGGCCTTTTGATTTCCTTCTTAGTATTTAATAATTTTTAGGATTATTAGTTTCTGCTTCGAAGCATACTTTTTTCTTTCAGGCCATTACAACTAGACTTGATGGGTTTGGTTTTAGACTCCTCATCAGATACTTAAACACCTTGGTGTATGGTGCTAATTTTGGAGGAGTTGTTTAATGCCAAGCAATCATTTTCAGTTTATGCTACTTTAGTTATGTTGATTTTTTTGGTAATAATGTGATGATACTCTTTTTTTTTGGCAGATGGTGATTGAATTCATGATAGTTGCTTAGTAAGATAGATTCTTGAGCTTCTATCTATATATCATGGATTATAAATGAGTTTTTTTAGAACTAATATATTAAAGTTTATTATCATCTTCAAATTATAGGCTCTAGGATTTTCTAAAATATATCCATCAATGATCTTAAACTCTTAATTATTCAGTAAAGGTATGATGATATTCACCATGACAAAGGAATTTCTTTAAAGACTAGGAATTTTTAGAATCCTTCAATTAATTTTCCAAGGTTTTCATATACTATTAATGATGTTGATAGTTGTTTTCACTAACATGTTGTTTTCCAAGTCATGAAGGATGGATAGGTGCTCTCCTTAGTTTGGAAGGAACATAAAGAGCAATAGCAAGACTAGCTCTTTTTTATCTAGGCATAATTTTTTCTCAAATGTTCCTAATGATTGTAATGATCAACTCTACAATCTTATCTGTTGTTATAACAAAATATGATGTAATATTACTAGGGTATGCCCCTTTTATGATGTAATTATAAAGGATGTTAGCCTTGGGCTAGACTAGAGGTTTTCTTCTCCGTTCTTTCCTACCAATGCCCATTTGAACTGAGAAACACTATTATAAATCATTAATTTATATTAATAAATATATTCAAGGTCTTGGCCATTTACCGATCAAAAATAAAATTATATATTCTAGAAGAGGACTCTCTCCTCTAGAATGTCATATAATTTTTAAATTTTTGTGATATGATTTAATTTTTTTTTTCTTTCTGAAAACTAACATCTTCTCAAATATTAAAATATGTACTTGTAGAATTTTTATTTTACAATATACTATATCTAATTAAAACACTATAAGCTATATATGATAATATTCTTGACTTTGAGCTCTATAAAATGGTGTTTATATGTTATTAAAAAAATATCATTAAAAATAGTAAGAGTTACTGAAAAGTTAGTTTTCTTAAATAATTTTTTTCCTTTTGTAATTAGAGACAAACTAGTATAAAAAGACATTTCCAATTGGAAAAGTGTGAGACCATACATAACATAGCTAGAATGAATTTATCTAGATTATATGTTTGAAAAGAATTAATTTTTCGATAGAAATACCCAAATTCAGTCATTTTGATAAGTTAGCCTGAAAGGTGACACAACTTTGTACTTTTACCATAGCATTTAAAGGTGACAAACCCCCTAATCTTGCAGGAGTTTATGTCTTTGTGAGGAAGTAGCAATATAATGACCATGTGTCAACCAAATTCAATAGATGTTCATAAGATGTGGATTCTCATAATATTTGACAACCTGACTAGCATAGACTATATTTCTTAGGTGAGGGATGCATCAGATAATACCTGATGGGATGAAATCTGCCAATTGAGCATGAGCTAACAAAATGGAAATAAGATGTACTAGCAATCACACTTTAGTGTGTAATGGATACACCAAATTTGCCATTATTCAATATATTTTTTATATTTCATTATGAAATTTTGTTCAACATAATTTTTCATAGTAATTTGAAGGAATATTATAAGTGTTTTAAATAATTTATTTTTTAAATGGATGTCAATTTTAATACATTTTAAAACATTATAACCCATATATAGCCCATATATATATATATATATATATATATATATGTATGTATGTATGTATGTATGTATGTATGTATGTATGTATGTATGTATGTATGTAGGTATGTATGTATGTATGTATGTATGTATGATAATGAAAGATCTTCACATGTGATTGTGTAATAGTACTTGTTTTATTGATACATTTTTTTATGGTTATTGTTAATCTTTGTATCTCTAGTCATCTAGTCATTATCAACTGCATTGACACTTACAAGCACCAAATTTAATTATTTTTAACTTAGTTTGAGTCCTAAGGACCTTTAAACTGAGTCAAGCTCCAACACCATCACAGTATTGTCAACATCACAATTGAATCCAAAGAACATCTCTTTGAGTTTGTCATTTTGACTCCATTTTATCTTTCCCTTTGGTCCCATGCTCACTATTTTAAATATGTCCAACAACTATATCTGATGTCATCGAATAAGAGGTTGGTGAGAAATGTGAAAATCCAAATCAAAAACCATAAATGGAAAAAAGGGATATTGTGGAATTTTTTTATGGTCATCCACTCACTAGAGATGATGCCAGTCTATGATCATTCAATTTAGCTATTCCATCTCTTATGTACTATATTAACATTGTAAGATGAACATGTGACAAAATAATTAAACTATAAGATTTACATTTACTATCCCAATTTAAAAGGTTAATATTTTGTGTAACCATTAGTTGTACAAAAGTGTAAAAGTCTTAGTTTCATCTATCTCAAGAATGTATTTAAAAATCTCATACTAAGACATTTACACATCATACAGATTATAATGATAAAAATAATATTGTGAAAAAGCTTTCACAAATCACAAACTGTAGATCTCTTTCTTCTCTATTTGTAACTTTTATGCACATTCATCACTTACTCCTACACACAAAAAAGGGGAATTTTTTTTATAAAGGAGTTTTCCTATGTTAAACCATGATTGAGAACTTAATTTTGAACTAAAAATAAATTAAACTTGAATTGAAAGTACACTTGTGGATTAAAAAATGCTAGATCTAAAAATAGAGTGCTTGTACCTTCATAAACCATCTTGATTTCAAAATTGTAATGAACATGCTTGTTGTTGAGTTGTACATGACTTTGAAAAGAGAATATCATAGAGACCTTCACAAATGCATAAATATGCAAATACTCATACTTATTAATGCATTGATGTATTTTCTCTAGATTGAAATGGAAAATTATAGTTGGGAGATTTACTTGAACTTGTTGTATGTCAAAATGATGGATGATACATTTCTTATATAGCTCTTTTAATTTCTTTATGATATAAAACCTGAAGCATATTGATGCGGATTTAATAATCTTTCACAATCACATTCCTTGAGTTTCATGTTTTTGCAGAATCTACAACATTGTTCATGTAGGTTGCCCATCATTTCACATTTTTGAGAAAATATCCACTAGAGCATTTTGAAATATAATGATCGAGTCCATAAACTTTGTCAACAAATCTTTCATCTTATGTAGACAAAAAAGATGTTGAGGAAATGCTGAATTTGATTTTGTAATTATTTGGTGTACTTGTTTTGAAATTTTCTAAGGTTGATTCATATCTATTGTGTGCATATTTTCTTCATTTATCCCTTAAAATAACCTCTCTTTAAGATATTATGTCAAACTAATCATATGTTGCTACTATGCTTCTTCACTATTCACCTTTTGTACATCTTGATTACATTTCTTTAGAATTTTTAAATCCTTTTTAACAAATCTATTATTTTGCATATCATCACATTCAATGAGATCAGATTTCCTAGTTTTGCATGCACGACAACCATACATTGAGACATTTTTTTACCAAACTTTGTCCGATGACTTTCTCTTTGTTTTGAAATTCTTCATGTGCATAATAAAGTTGGTCACTAAAAAGTAACAAATCAAAGTCACAAGTTGCATCGTTTGAATGTCTACACAGGGCTAGGAAGGATGGGAAAGAAAATAGTCATGATGATTCTTATGTGGCCCAAAGTTAGTAAAATAGAAACACTAAATGCATTTCCCCCACATGACAATTTTCTAGTCTATAAGTAGGGGTTTGGGGAGGGAGGTTTAGAGATACAAATATCACACTTCATGCACCTAGAATTCCTAATTTGTACATTAAGATTTGCTGATTTTTTTGGTGAACCTTTATAAGTGATTGATGAGCTTAAAGCTAAGGTTTAGCCTTTTCCACATTTAAGGAGCTCTCTGTAGAACTTGTAGAGTGTGAAATAGTCAAAAAATTTCATTTTAAAACATTTGCCCAAAACCCATTATGTTCACCCCCCAATAGCTGCTCACGGAGAAAAAAGTACCTTTTGCACAAATGGAGCAATCAGCAACCAAGAAAACTTTAAAAAGATCTACAATTAGTACATGTGTGATCGACTATTAGTACATATCTTACTGGTTACTAGTACATGTGTTATCATTTTTTGAAACTTTTAAAAAACAATATGAAAACCTATAACCATATTGTATATATGGATCATTGAATTTCAGACAGATAATGGATCTCTTTCCCTGGAAAAGAAATATTGAGTGTGAAAAAATGGTGACATTAACATCCCTTCTATTTGGGAGATTCCCACCATAGAGAGTCTCCTCCATCATAAGAAAGGATTTCTTTGACCCTACTCTCTTGTGTTCTAAGAAGAACTTCTATAACTATGACGGTTTCATTCAAGCCATCAACACCTACTCTGGCTTTGGCACTACCAGAAGCCCACATAAAGCCAGCCTTCCCATTTTCATTATTATATGCTGCAAATGGCACAAATTAGTGTCATTTACATAGTCTTAGTTCATACATTTTAAATTACGCTTACGACCAAACAACACATGGACTTTAGGTAGCCCACTGTTTACACTGTGTCCAATCGCGTATTTTTCAGATTCACAGAAAATCCCTTTTAAAAATCATCTAACTAACTATCTACCCTATTTCTCTATATTCTTGTGTTCTCACGATTGTGACAATAATTGGCTTACATGCTCACTGTTTGTCAATTTGGTTAACTTTAAGGATTTTATCATAGTACTTACCAACTCTAACGATATTGAACCGAACCATTTAGGAGGGTCAAATTTCATGAAATATTTCTCCTTTGGTTTTTATGTTTCTAATAATATATGATATAGTCTTATTGGTGTTTTAAGGAAAGAAAGAGAGGAAACATCTAATTTTAGACAAAAGTACCCTATGCATCTTTGGAAAGCAATCTGGCTGCATTTGGTGGAAGCGACCCCTTAAATACATGTTGCTAATGGATAAACATTTTTAATTTATTTTTCACCAATTTTTTTGGCTTGCATAATTGATAACAGTAAGCTTTCATCATTTTCATGAGATCAGTGGAGGATGACACATGCATGAACATCTCCAGCACCGCTTCCTTCAGCAAATGAAGCCTCCATCCATCACACTGACCCTAAAATAACGTGGATGGGTATCCTCCAAAGAAATTTAACTTTGCCCCTCTGGACAGAAAAAATATTTAGTGGTTGTGTACCCTCTTCTGACTCCTGAAAGTCAATAAACAACTATGACTACATTTTATATGTTCTCGGTAGTCAATGAGCTGAATGTGAGAGGCACATTTAAGACGCATAGGAAGGAAGATTGCAACCAATCTGGCTATCAAAGGAGAAAATCTCAAGTTCTTTTACTTTGTGGCGGAGGAAGTGGCGGCTAAAATGATCGACAGCTCCTCATGATTCAATGGTCGCCCATGCTGGGATTTCTTCCATGGTCACCGAGATTTCTTCCATGGTCGTCCGGTCTTATTCTGTATTTTTTTACCTTCAATTTTCAAGAATTAGATTTTATATGTTGCAGGAGCAGCTACAGGTGTTTGGCACAGGAATAATGTTTCCATATTGTTTATGAGGAGTATTTTAATGTTTTGTTATTTTAGGGCATATTTTAATATTTTGTTATCACATTAGTAAAGAATTAAATAAAACCTTTACAGGTGGTGGTTGCCAAAAATAGTTTTTTACTATTTGTCATTATTTATATATTCTCTCCAAAATCGATGACTTGAGGTATGATTTTTTTTTTCTTTTAAGTGGGAAGAAGGCCGAAAATATTGAGTGATATTGTAAAGTTATTTGTACTCTGCATTGAATAGATGAAATAAATAACATTGTGGTAGTTTCTTGTTACTTTAGTTTATTTTCTATTTAGTTCCAATGTACTTCAATATTTCAACACTACAAATTGATTAGAGATGCATAACATATTTGTTGGTTTCTTTTGAATAAAATAGTAGTGGCATTTATTTTGTGTGTAAAAGTCATTGCTATAGGAAGCCAAACTCACGCAAAAAAAATCTCTAGGAGTTAATTTGGACAGAAATGCCTCTTGCTCACATGAACACCATTAATTTGGGCAGAAATGCCTCTTGCTCACATGAACACCATATGAAGTGGCTTGAGTGCGGTAGAGAGTGGGTAGGAGGAATGTACAAGATTTTCTCCATGGTCATTTGCAGGAACAACTACAATTAGAAGAAATATGTGTTTGGTAAGGCAACATCTCTATGTGCTTGCAATGAATGAATGGATGTAACCTATAAGGTACTCTTTGTATTTGATGTTTCTGCCATTCATCTCATGACATTCCTATAGTTTTCTCCAGTTTCTTCTTTTCATCTCATAGTGAAGCTAGTTTAGAATTTATTCTTCTTTTCTCATCACAATCAATAAACATCTTCTGGTCCCAATAGATTGACAACTCCTGAAATAGAGAAAATGTGCACCAAAGATTGGTTTAAAAATCATTATAATGAATCAACAATGCAGATGACTTCAATGGTAGTCATTTGGCCTACACAACTTTTCACTGTTGGATGCAGTATTTAGCTCCTCACTCTAACTAGAAATCGCACCTTAGTTTTCAATAGGTATGCAATAAAGGTGTGAAATGATTTATATGCACTTTAAATTAATAAATCCTAAGAAATAATTTAAGAAGTTTGAAATATGTAATTTTAATTTAGAATTTTATTAAATACATAAAATTAATTTTGATGAGTCATTTCATATCATTTGACTTGAGTTAAAATGGTATATTGTTATTACCATAAATTTGTATCCATATTAATTTAAAATGTATAAGCTAACGTAGCTCACAACTAAAAATACTTTTGAAAATGTGTGTCTATGTTGCATGGTTTACCTACATATCAACCTGGTGAGGTCCTTAGTGATACATTGACTAAAAAAGGATTCTACTAATTATTTGATTTTGGTAGGAAGTAATGAAGCTTTGTAACATGAAATCTACACTATGGAGAGAGTAATGAGACAATTCATATTGTGAACTTTAATATAATAGGTATTGCTTTGATCTAAATTCAAAGTGATGAAATTACATGGGAGAGATTTTTTTGGTAGAATTCCCTAAAGATATATTGTAATTACTTTCTACAATCATAGAATATGCACAATTTGTCTATAAAATGTTGCCCACTTTCTCTTTGATTGTGTCAAATTATCTTCCCCACAATGTTTTGCTTTCTACAATCATAGAATATTCACAAGTTGTATCAAATTATCTCTTTCTATATCTTCTTGTCTATTACCCACTCTCTATCTCCCTAGATCTCTTTCTATGTATACTTCTCAATCTATCTCCATCTCTCTATGCAATTTTCTCCCATCATCTCACTTATTATTCATCTCTCCATCACTCCCTTCCTATACCTTTAAATCTTTACATTTTCATATTTCCTCCCCCATCTCTCCCTCTATCTCTATCTCTATCTCTATCTTTATCTCTATCTCTATCTCTATCTCTATCTATATGTCTAACTTCTTATCTCTCAATGTCTCTATTTTTTTACATACATACATACATACATACATACGTACGTACGTACGTATGTACGCATGTACCTACATACATACATACATATATATGACCCATCTCTTCCTCTCTCTATATATCGCTTTCTATATCTATCTCTATATTTGTCTTGATATATCTTTCTTTCTCATTTTAACATCTTTATATATTTATTATTTATATTTTCCATCTAAGTCTCTCCCTCTTTATCTCGCTATACATCTCATTCTCGTATTCATATACCTTTTCTTCTCAATTTCCATCTATATACCTTTCTCTTCTTCTTCCCTCTACACCTCTCCCTCTTTCTATCCTTGTCTCTTCCCTTCTCTCCCCTTCTCTCTCCTTTTTGTAATATTGCTCTTTGTCTGCCCATCTCCCTCTATTTCTTTTTCCATCTCTATCTCAATATATCTCCTCTCCCCCCTCTCCTCCTTCCCACTTCACTCTATTCCTCTCTCTTCATGTCTATCATATTATCTCTACTTTCCCTCAATATATTAATCTCTTTCTATCTCAAAAAGAATTTTGAAACAACAACTCAAATTAATAAAATCAAAACAATATTTTCTGCGATGATTCCCAACTATTTTCTAGTGTGCCCTTCTTACTATTCCTATCTCTTTTTAAATGTATTCAATGGATGGGCATGTCTTCTTAAATTGTGATCAACCTTTTTGACTAGTCAAATAAGACAAGGAATAAAATTGACACCATTTGAGTATGACATGTCAAGAGTTTTGTCTTCTATTGCAAGGTTGGTCTTTGTCAGTTTTGGAATGCAAATTGATTATAATTTGAAAGAATGAAACCCACCATTTTTATCAATACCTGGTTGTGAACAACAACATATCATTATAAGAGAGAGATATGGAGAGAATAAAAGAGAGATAATAATTAGTGTTCATTATAAGAGAATGAGATCTCTTTTGATGCTTGTAAGTATGATCATAAAGCTCGTTTAAAATACAAATAATGTTTAATAGGCTCATAATATGGAAAAAATTGTAAAAAGGCACTAAATGCATTTTTATTAGGAATATAGTGGAGAAAGACTATTAAGCATACACTAACCAATAAAATAATCATTATCTATAGTTAATAAATGACATGTTCTACATACTTTAATCAATTGATTATAAACATATTTTGCCCATTTTTAATTGTACATTAATTCATAAAATTATTTAGTTTCAAATATTTTACTAATTTTAATTAAATTATTTTTACATTAGTATTAAATACAGTATAGTATTTAATGTTTAGATTAAATAGAGGATACTAATTCAATTATAAAGATGGTAATCCACGAACTTGCTTTACTACTATCTTAACATTTACATACTAGCTATCATATATACCTATCTACAAGCTAAATACGTTTCTAGTTTTTTCATGTATCCACCTTTTTTCACATTTGAATTTGTTCTGATTTTCACTCTTATTGGCTTGCAAACCAAATAGCATTGTTCCAAACTCCTTTGTGCTACATAAGAAATGAACATGTTAGAAGGCTTAATAAATTAAAGATGTTAGATTTAACTGCATGTAGTACTTAGTACTTGTAATTTCTAGATTTGATTGTGTAAAATTTATTTTATATCAAGATTGTTAATTACTCTTTGTGATCCAGGATCATCAAAATAATCTCATTATAAAATTAACTAAATTACATTATGAATAAAATCCACTGCCAAAACAAAATGAACCAGATTGATCTCTTGGGATTTGGTTTTGGCCTTGGGCTAATAGGCCCTTATATAGATCTTTTTGTTTCATATACATCTCATGACACATCTCCTTGTCATCTCGTGCAAGGAGATGCAACTCTCTTACCACTCCTTTATCTATAGGAAACAAATTCTGAACTTTTGGAAATTCTCTCTCGCATAATATGTCTGCCCAATGGCAGGTTTTTCCTTTCCATGTCCGAATAAAGCCTTCACAGTGTTCTCATCTTTAACTATTACATGAAGATAATGAAAATTGAACATGAGAAATTTTAGACTCGTTTCTTGATCTCTCCTACACATAGTGGTAGATCCACACTTGCAATATGTGGAATCCTTGGCCTCAAATCTGATTGGGTTCAAAAATATAACAAGTTTTATACAAACAAGATGATTCAATACATCATTGCACAATGCATATTGTGCTACATTGTCCAATGACATCTTCATGATTGTTCATTCTTGGCTCCAAATCGAACTTAGTGCCCTCCATGTCCATCTTCATCACAACGACATAATCTGTAGAAATTGTGTTCTTCAACCACTATGAAAAATGAAAAGTGAAGCTTGGACTGTTTTAACAATATTATTGCATGCAAAAACATTGGGATTGTTGTGTTTCTAGGATGGATTCTTCCCATTCATTTAGCTTCATGGTGGTTCCAGCATCCATGTTGCTTTCTAAGCTCAGGCTCTCATTTCTCACCCAAGCTACATAGGGAAAAAGATTAACCTCTCTTCTTCAATTAGTTGTCGATGTTGTATCCATATAACCCAGAGCCAACATCTACATAATGCTAATTTCTTCAACTTTCAATGTCTGCAATGTCTGCAAGCATCGGAAGGTATTTTATGTTCTTCACATTTGCTATACATTTGCGTCTTGCAAATCTCTGAATGATTTCATATATTTTCATATGTATACAATTGCATCTCTTTTCAAAGGAGGCAACCAAGTGGCTCATGCATGGCAGTAGGGAACTTTTCTTCTCATGCTAGTCTAGAAAATACATAGATGACAATCTGGACAATCCGTCCCTACCACACTTATTGAATTGATGACAAACTCTGCAGGTGTTGGGTGTTGTCAATGGAATAGTTGGTGAAATGAACAGTTTCTTATGGCATGTTTCCCATGCTTTGATTATGATTAGGTCAAAACAATTGTTCAGTTGGATTTAAGAATGTAATCAATATCTATGAATAAGGCGGCTGCACAATTGAAGGCTGAGGATCAAACATTATAAGTAAGTCGATCCCCTGAAACATCTCTCTTTCAAAAATCGACAGAGTGCCTCCAAATGATTCCACCTAATGCTACCAACACTCTTCTTACCGCCGTTAATAGTGGTCTGTCATGCGGACTCCCCCACATATTCTAACACTTGTTGTTAAATGGTTGCTTTCCCATGGATTTTATCCCTTGCCAGCTGGACTCTATCATCGTGTTTCATGACAGGTTAACTTGCAGTCTATGGTGCCTGCCCTCGAGTTAGAGATCACACCCCCATATGTGCCTAGATAGAGATGAAATACATGGACATCTATACTTAGCAAGAGACCAAATTCTGTCTAACTCAAGCCTGTCAAGTCACCATTAATTCTTGCGCTTCAATGGTCGTCCAGCCTTATGTTGTATTTGTGACCATCGATCTTCAAAATCAGCTCATTCTGTTCATATTGGGAACGCCTATGGTGTAAATATGGAACCTACAGCCTAAATAAATATATTAAAAAAACATGGCGATATAGCCCGAGAGACCTATATTTAGTAGCAGCTATGATCGTCAATTTCATTTTCAATCTTTATCCAATTGGACAAGCTTACTTCTTCGAGATTTACGTTAGCCATTTATTTTTTATTCGATTTCGGCCTCGATCTCACCCACTCTCAAGAAAGTTAATATTGACAGTTCCAGCCCAAATGGTGTCCGGCAAATCCCTCTCTGACGTTTACTGCATCCGACTTTGTATACCTTAACCTGTTCGCTATCGCGACTGCATATCCATTCTTTCTCTTTTGCGCCACACTTCAAACTTGTTCAGAACAAGTGATGGAGATTTCCGTTCACTCTCACGCTTCCACCTCGAAAACCCTCTGCCATCCCAATGAGGGTTTTGATGAGTATCAGCCTCCTGCCACAAAAATCCCCTTGGATGTCAACAACAAATATAATGTGTTTCTCAGCTTTCGCGGGAAAGACGTTAGGACAACTTTTGTGGACCATCTCTACGAAGCTCTCTCTGGAGCGGGACTCTGGGTTTTCCTCGACAGCGAAGAACTGCACAAGGGCAAAGAAATTGAGTCCAGCTTGCAGATACCCATTCAAACATGTGGCATATTCATCCCGATTTTCTCAAAACACTACGCAGAATCAACATGGTGTCTGAAGGGGGCGGCCCAGATGTGGAGATCCAATGGCTTCGTCATTCCTCTGTTTTATGATGTGGAACCGTCCGATGTTCGCTACCCTCAAAGAGAAGGAGGTCCATTCGAAGAGGCATTCCAAAAACATTACAGCCATTTAGATCAGCAGGATGAGAAAACTATCGAGGAATGGAAGAATGCTCTTCATCAAATATCTTCTCTTTCTGGTTGGACAAGGGACGGTGAATTGAGGTAAGCAATTTTCATGTTTTTCTTCAAATCAACCTTTTTCAGATGCTTAGTTATGATATTAGCCCATTGCCTGGTGAACAATTTGTTTCTTTCTATAGCCTTCAAAATAGCCTGATCTTCCTAGTTTATACCAACACATCGTTTTCATAAATTACTTACGGAATTAATGATCAGTGGCATTTTATTAGTGGCTAGCAGCACTTCCTGCATAAGGAATTAGATGTTTTTTCAACCCCTCTTTACTAACAGCAAATCTCTACCTATCCTCCTAACATTTGTAATTTGATTGGGGAACTGATAATTGTGAATGCTCATGTTATGTTCCAATAATCTTCATATGTAGAAATTTTTCTTTATCGTTTTATGCATTCGTAAAATGCTTCCAAGTCAGTGTAACAGTATTGACTGGCTGTCTTTGTTGAATTGAAGTCACCTTGCGTTTAGTAACAGCTTTAAAATAGAAACAGTAATGTTTAATAAATGGAATGCAATTTGCAGTTACGAGGGAAGACTGGTGAAAAGAGTTATGAAGGACGTGTTAAAGACCTTGAAGATTACGCCGCTGGACATCCCAGAGCATCCCGTGGGACTCAAAAGGAATATGTGTGACCTAATCAATAAATTAGACCCGACTTCGTCTCATACCACAGTGAGGGTGGGAGTCAGTGGTATAGGCGGTGTCGGTAAAACCACCTTGGCCAAGGCTGTTTACAATACAATTCATGCTCAATTTGATGCGTGTTTCTTTGCGCAGAAAAAGAGTACCCTTGTGGACTTGCAACAGGCGATTCTAAAAAGATTGGTGAATTACCAGGGAGAAGTTTCAAGCGTTGCCGAGGGGAAATCGCTGATGAGAAACCTATTGCGAGGAGTTCGGGCCCTTCTCATCTTGGACGATGTGAATGATTCGAGCCACTTGGATGCAGTGAATGGGGATTGGTTTGGGCCGGGCAGCAGAATCATCATTACATCCAGAGACAACCACATACTCAACCTTGCCAAGGTTGATTCAGTTATTCACATGACTGGGGTACAGGAGGGTGAAGCCCTTGAATTGTTTAGCTGGCATGCCTTTTCGAGGGCATTCCCGAAGGACCCGTACAAAGATCTTTCTAAAAGAATTGCAAGAGCCTGCATGGGGCATCCCCTTTCATTACAAGTCATTGGGGCACATTTGTTTGATAAGAAAGAGCCCATCGACGTCCAATGTTGGGAAGAAGCTCTCTATAACATTGGGGAAAATCAAGAAATATCCAGAGTCCTCCAAATCAGTTACGATGGACTCAGCCATGTTGAGAAGGAAATATTTCTGGATATTGCTTGTTGTTTTGCTGGTGAGGGGAAAAATAACGCTGTTATCTTCTGGGAAGTTTTATACCCAAACAGAGTTCAAACAGCACTCAAGAATCTTTTGCTGAAAATGCTTATAGCTATAAAGAAGACTAGCCCTGAAGATCTCCTTGATATGCATGACCTTTTGCAAGGAATAGGAAGAAAGATTCAAGAGCAGCTTGATAATAGTAGCAGATTGGGGCTGCCAATGTGTACACACAGAGTTTTGAGCAGAGACAGAGCAGAGAGAATAAATATGCTTGTTTACACAGGAGAGAATGAAAAAGAGCCAGTGAGCTTACATATAAGAATGCCTTCTCTCCGCTTCCTACTTGTGCAAAATACAAGAGTAGTAGGCAACATTGGAAATTTAGCTCCAAATTTGTTATGGATAGAAATTAGAAATTGTGAATTCAATGAGACTTATACATGGTTAACATTAAGAAACAGATTGCAACTGGATAGCAATTGGGCCCATGTCAGGGTTTTAAGTGTAGAGCAATGTGCAAGTCCTACGAGAATCCCGAAAACAGTTGACAGCTTGGTGAATCTCCGATGCTTGTATGTGCGGAATTGTGCAGCTCTCACAACACTTCCAAACGCACTTGGCACCTTGTCACAATTGCAGGTGTTATGTGTGTATCGTTGTGCCAACTTGACAAGCCTTCCGAGCAGCGTGGGCAACTTGACTCAGCTTGTAAAGTTGAATTTGGAAGGTTGTACGGGGCTAAGCAAGCTTCCAAGCACTGTAGGTAATTTATCTCAACTGCAGGAGCTGAAGTTGCTAGGATGTACAGGGCTAAGGAACCTTCCAAACACAATGGGCGACTTGGCACAACTCCGGCGTTTGACCTTGGCTGGTTGTTCTGGTTTACATAGCCTGCCCTACGCAGTGAGCAGGATGCAAAATCTGAGGGCATTGTTCATGCGTGATTGCTATGCATTTTGGGGAGACATAGAAAGCTTTCATGATGGGGTTGTAAAGTTAGCCCGGCTTAGAGAGTTAAGCAGGTAAAAGATCATATATATTTCTCTTTGTTTGATCAAAGAATAAAGTAGTGAGCATTAAACAGATCTTGTATTTTGCAGAAGCGCCGGATTAGGAAGTTTGGTACAGAAGAAGTTTGAAGTATGCATTGTTTGCCACGAAGATGATGCGGAAGAGACATTGAGAGATTATAGAGACAAGTATCTTCGCAGTGGGTCAACTCGTATATGCAGGGTGAGGGAGGATGAGGAAAGTAGTGATATTAGAGAGGCGATTACGAGCAGCGATATTGTCATTCCTGTGATTTCCAAAACCTTTCGAGAGTCAAAAATGTGCATGAGAAATTTAGCAGCCATGTACTACACAAATAATGGCCTTATTATTCCCCTACACCTTCCTAGTTATTTGTACTCCTACAGAAAATTTGGCTGCGGATTGGCACGGTTAGAATATATTGTAAGATAATGTATATTTTCCCTCGCATCTCAATATTTAAATTATTTCCTTGAAAGCTTTTTCTTTTTTAAGAAAAAACGTGCTTAGTGTTTGGTAATAGTGTCTAAATGAGAGAAATATTTTCAACAACCTTGGAATTAAATAACTAGATTTTAGAAGTAATAAATTGTGTTATGTTTTTAATTAAATTATTAATTAATATGTGTATCTTTCAGTTTTGAAGGTATGAATAAAAGTAAAACTTGATATATAATTATTTGTATAAAGTCTTTAAATTTGAAAAGATTCATTTTTTTTTTATAAGCATTTGATGAAATTGACTATTATTATTTATTAGTTCCTATCTATGGTAAGACAAATTATGCTTTTGTTTAGAGATTAAGAATTATTTCTACAACATGTCAAAGAATTCACCCAATAAATGTTTATATTAAAGTTTATAAATTTGTATATATTTTTGAAATCTTAAAAAATAAATTATCAAATTGACTTTTGCAAAAAAGGAGAAGTAGAAAATTGTAATTTACTCATGAGAATATTAAAATTTGTCAATCATCCAAATCAATAAATTTGATTTAATCCAAATATTCCAAAGACCTTGTTCTTTTAAAATCAATGCCACATGATAAATCAATTCCAAAAAATTCTCTAATGAAAATGTAAATAAAAATAGCAAGTGGAAGATAAAATGTGCTTACAACATGCTTTAAGTTTCTTTCTTTCTTTCTTTCTAGGGTTTTGGGTTAAGGCAAGAGTAGTAGAATTCATTGATAGATTATAACTATCCATTAATATGCTTTAAGTTTGTTTCCATGATTACTCTGTGTAATTTAGGATATTTATTTTTCCATTTTCAAGCCTTTAAATTAAGGTTTCCTTTCTGTATAACAAACTTTTAATGTACTAGAACCTTAGGCTATTTAGGTTGGCATGAGTTTCTATAATTTTGTTGTCAAAAAATGTACTCAAATAAATTATATTAGAATATTTTAATTAATAAAAGAAAATAGTTTGCTAACAATCTATTTTTTGTATGATACTATGCTTTACAATTTTATATCTTTTTAAGAACTCTTTTATTTAGCTTTTGAAATAACTCTCTCCTCAAAGAATTTAGCTTCATTTTATTTTGTTAAATCTTAAATTGAAAAGCATTTCAAAGAAAAATTGTCAAACAAAATTTATGAGACAAAAACTTCAAAATTATTGTTGTAAATAAGATATACCAAGTTTGAACTACATATCACTATCACTAGAGTGTAACCTAGTTAAAAATGAAAAGCTACAATATTTACATATGCTCAACAAATTAACTATAGTTAGCTTAATCCAAGTTTTGATGTGCATACCCTATTAGAACATGTGAGTTACTCAAAAGAATTAATCGAATGGAACTTTTCTTGATGAAGTAGTGGTCAACAAGTGGGGCATGACAATGAAGGAATTCTCTAGTAAGATCCAATATTATAATCCTTATTCTTAATATAATTGTCCATCTCTTCTAATATGTCTTAGTTGAGTTGTTTTCCATTCATAGTTTTATATGAACTCTGAATTTTGTGTAATTTCCCCGTCCTTTTAGCATCTGAGTGGAGTTCTTGGGCTTGAAATTCTCCAAAGGCTAACTGAAGAAATAAGGAGAAATTGATTAAATTGATTTCTTGTGAAGTCATTAAATGAATTAATTTTTTTTTAAAATGACTTTCTGTTTAATTAATTTAATTTATTAGAGAGTGCATTAATTATTGGAAGGGGAAAGCTTCTAGTAATTTAATTTTCTAGAAGCACAATTAATTATTGTATTGCAAGTGAGAAACTTCTAGGGAGTGCATTAATTATTGGAAGGGGGAAACTTCTAATAATTTAATTTTCTAGAAGCACATTAATTATTTGAAAGGGGGAAGCTTCTAGATAATGTAATTAATAAATATTGTATTTCCTTCTAGAAAGGTGAAGGAAAAGAATAAATAGAGGTGAGAGCTTCATTGTTTATCATCCAATTATTGTGAATTATATTGGATATTAAGTTGGAAGAAGAAACTAAGGTTCCTAATTTTAGTCAGCCATTGGAGAATGTCAACTCTTCAGTGTTGCAACCATTTGAGGTAGTGAAATCTCTATCGAATTCGGTATTCAGGAGTTCTATTTGTGCTTAAATTGGAGAATAGATTTTGGTTGCTATAGTATGCATGTACAATGTCATGCTACAATAGTTATGTTTGATTCATTTCCATTCTTGAACATCACTATTATCAAGTTCCTCTAGAAACTATGAGTAGTTATCATTGTACTTTATAAACATATAATTTTTTTGTGATAATTTAGAATCAAATTTTGGCATTACTGTAGTCATTATTGTATATCAATTGTTTGTCAAAATGTCACTTAGATGTAGGTATGCATTTCATATCTAGTTTCCATGTATATGCATTGAAAGTACCAAAAGAATTGCACTTGCATATTAGTTCATTGTAAGAGGATATTACATTGGTATTAGAGCTTGCTTGCAAAGTGTTTGATGCAATGTCAAACAAATAAAGTATAAAAGATTTTGGTGTTTGAAGAAGTTATAATTAGTTGGGGTTATTACATTAGTATTAGAGCTAGGTTACAAAGTGTTTGACGAAATGTTAGACAACTGAACTATAAAAGATTTTGGTGTTTGCAAAAGTTATAATTGGTTGGGGTTACTACATTGGTATCAGAGCTAAATCCTGCCATCCTAAGGGTTTAGTAAGCACATGCAGCCACCTGGGGTTGGCTCTCATAGATTTTTCACTATCAGGAAAGCTTTATTTGATAAGGAACAAGATTTTTATAGGTAGCTAGACACCATGGGTGACAAGCAAGAACATAGCCCACTAGGAGACAATAGGAATGAGGATCATGAAACAAGGAAATTTTACATAGCAATGGTTATCAGACAAGAGTGAATGGCTCAAGCTTTTCAGACACTCACCACCATGGTTGAGCGCATGAACCCATAGTATAAACAAAATTAGGAGCAAGGGGTTAATGAGAGTGTAGTGAGATTACTTAGAGCTCATAGAACTCTTCCCAGAACAACAAATAAGCCCACACATCCTATCCTTTTTAGAGAGGAACCAATAAAGGAAGCTATGAAAAAGCTAAGAAGTATGGAACATGCAATCCCAACAAACAAATTTTAGTGTAAAGGAGCATCTTCTAGTAAGGATAACAAACCATTTTATAAAAAACCAAAGAGGAATGATTTTTAAAAAATGATTCTAAAGATAAAACTCCAGCACCTTTTGATAGGGAAACATTAAATGATTTGAGAAAGAAAAAATTATGTTTCTACTGTAAGGGACCCTATGATGCAAACCATGACTATCCTCTTGACTAAAGGGAAAAGCTAACAGAGTTATGTGGGCATACTATGAGGAATTGTAATCAAATAATTCAGACAAGCAATTAGATATACAAGAAATAGATGGTGGAAAAAAGGAAGATGAGGCTAAAACCTTGTCTAAAATGGAGTTCAAGGATGGGGAAGGAGATGCAAAACTTAGGAAAGCTTATCTTGCTAGTATTAAGCAAGAAGGATCATTTCAAATGAAAGGAGTACTTACTAGATAGTGGGTTATAACTTTGGTTGATATCAGTACCACTAATAATTTCATTAATGCTAGGGTAGTGGAGAGGCATGGCATACAAATAGAGGAGTTTGGGAGAATTAAGGTGAGGGTAGCTAATGGCTATGTCCTCAATTGTGATCATAAGATCATTGAACTCCCATTGGAACTTAATAATTATGCCTTTAAGGCATATTTCTATGTTGTTCCTATGGGAGATACATATATAGTTCTTGGAATGAGTTCGTTGCATGATATTGGTCAATTCACTCTTAATCTCAAGGAGATGGATACGAGATTTCAAGTAAATAGGAATCTACACATATTCTTAAGGAAATCAGAGACATTAATTTTAGAATGGTCTCTTTCTAGAGGATAGCTAGATTGATTTGACATGATTAGGTAGAGTGGGTAGTAGAGTGCATGTTAATGCCATCAAAGGAGGGACACCAAAAGACTGAATATCCTCCTAATATTTAGAAGCTTAGAGTTAAACACTCTAAGGAGTTCAGTGACATTCCAACAAGTAGACAACCAGACAAGAGGATTCAACACATCATTGAGTTAGAGGAGGGGGCTAAGCCCATCATGATTACAACTTATAGGAATTCGAAGAGGTTGAAGGATGAAATTGAAAAATCTATAAAGGAGTTACTTGCTATGGGCCACATTAGACCAAGTCTCCTTTTGCTTCTTTAGTGGTGTTGGTGAAGAAAAAGGATGGGACATTAAGGATGTTCATTTATTACATTATTCTTAATAGGAAGACAATTAAAAATAGGTACCCCATTCCCAGGATTGATGAGTTGATAGATGAGCTTCATGGAGCTTGCTTCTTCTCAAAAATAGATTTGAGATCAAGTTATCACTAGATCAGAGTTAGGGAGTAGGACATCAAGAGGACAACCTTTAGATGTCATTGTGGCCTTTTTGAGTTTTTAGTTATGCCATTTGGGCTAAGTAACACACCTGCTACTTTTCAAGAAATAATGAATACAATTTTCCATCCTTAGTTGAGGAAATTTGTACTTGTCTTCTTTGATGATATCTTGGGGTACACTAGATCTTGGGAGGAGCACTTGGTTTACCTTGACAAGGTGTTGGATATATTGGGTAGAGAGTCCTTGTATGCAAAGGAGTCAAAATGTGATTTGGGTATAACAGAGTTATTGTATTTGAGTCACTTCATCAGTGCAAAAGGCTTATGCATGGACCTTGAAAAGATTTGTACCATTGTGGAGTGGCCTTCACTGATGGACCTTACATAGTTGAGGGGCTTTCTTGGATTATGTGGTTTCTATAGGAGGTTTAGAATGGATATTCTAGGCATGCAACACCCTTGATAGATTTGATGAGAAAGGGAGCTTTCTTTTGGACTCCTAAGGCACAAGAGTGTTTTGAGAAATTTAAGGAGCTGATGAGTTCCTGTCTAGTGTTAGCATTACTAGATTTTAGCAAACCTTTTGAGCTACACTATGATGCTTCCAGAGAAGGCATTGGAGTGGTGATTATGCAGGAGAAGCACCGTATTACTTATGAAAGTAGGAAATTAAGAGGGCCAGACTAGAGCTTCAACATATATGATAAGGAGATGTTAGCCATTATGTATGCTTTGGCTAAATTCAGACAATATTTGGTTGGTAGAAAATTTTGTATCAAAACCAACCATAATAGCCTAAAACACTTTTTGGGGCAGTGAGATCTCAATGATAGGCAGTAGAAGTGGGTGAGCAAGCTATAGTCATATGACTTTGATATTACATATTTTAAGGGGACATGGAATGTAGTTGTTGATGCTTAATCACATAGGCCCCATTTGAGCTTACTGACAAATATATTGAAGGATTGGAGACATTTGATCCTTGTAGAGTATGCAAAGGATGTGTGGACAGTTGGATTCATAGATGGAACTATTCAAGATAGCTGATACACCCTTGTGAATGAGCTCATCATTTACAAAGCGCGAATATTTTTTGAATCCAGGCTTGCTAGTGAGGAGGATGGATCTGAAATCCTTTCATAATTCACCTATGGCAAAACATCCTAGATTCTACAAGACATACCAAAAAATTAGAGAGCGATTCAGATGGAAAGGGCTCAAAGCAGAAGTACTTTAGTGTATTAGGAAGTATCCCACCTGCTAGCAAAATAACTAGGAACACTCCAATCTAGGTGGTTTACTTCAGCCACTTCTGATTCTTGATAGGAAGTGGGAATGTTTATCTATGGACTTTGTCATAGGACTACCTAGATCCCAAGGCAGGGACTGTATATATGTGGTTGTGGATCACCTTGTGAAGTTAGCACACTTCTTTTTGATCACTACTACATACACTACTACATAGGTGGTAGAGTTGTTCTTCAAGGAGCTATTTAGATTACATGGCTTACCTCAAAGCATTTTGAGTGATAGAGATAGTAGGTTTATGAGTCACTTTTGGTAGGAGCTATTCAGGTTGTGTGTGATAGAGCTCACTCTGAGTACTAGCTACCACCCTCAAAAAGATGGTTAGAGGGAGATAGTAAATAAATGAGTGGAGCAATATCTTAGAAATTATATAGTAGGGCAACAAAAGGCATGGGTAAAATGGATTTAACTCTATGATTATTGCTACAATACCACTTAACACATGTCTATTCAGATGTCACCCTTTATGGCCCTATATGGGTATGAGGCACCCAATTTTATGGATCTACTTTTGAGTGACGGTAGAGTGCCTAGTGCAGGTGATTTGTTATAGGAGAGTTGAGACATTGTTAAGACTCTCAAGGATAATATAACCAAAGCACAGAATCAAAAGAAGTAGTATGTAGACTAGAAGAGGACATAGAAAACTTTTGAGGTTGGAGATATGGTGTATCTTATGTTGTAGCCTTACCATCAATCCACTATTAGGAAGAGTGGTGTTGAGAAAATTAATCCACAGTGCTATGGTCCATTCAAGATTATTAGAAAAGCGAGAGAGGTGGCTTATGAGTTAGGTTTGCTAGCAGAGAGCAAGGTGCACAATATTTTTCATGTGTCATGGCTCAAGAAGGTGCTAGGATATCATATTGTTCCTTCAACAGTGCTCCCACCCTTGGATGATGAGGGAAAAATGATATTGGTGCCAAAGGATATCATTAATTTTAGAGAAAGGAACTTGAGGCAGTGCATTATAAGGGAGTATTTTGTGAAATGGAAGAACCTACTAGTAGAGGATGCGACATGAGAGAATGAGGAGATTTTGTAGCATCCAGACTTGAAGTTGATTGAGGACAAGCAATTTCAAGGAGGGAAAATTGTAATGTCCCCATATTTTTAGGATCTTAGTAGAGTTCTTAGCCTTGATGTTCTCCAAAGGCTAAGTGGAGAAATAAGGAGAAATTGATTAAATTAATTTCTTATAAAAAATTAAAATAATTAAAATAAAAAAGATGACTTTATATTTAATTTATTTAATTTATTAGAGAGTGCATTAATTATTGAAAGGGGGAAGCTTCTAGTAATTTAATTTTATAGAAGCACAATTGATTATTGCATTGCAAGGGAGAAGCTTCTAGTGAGTGCATTAGTTATTGGAAGGGGGAAGTTTCTAATAATTTAATTTTCTAGAAGCGCATTAATTATTCAAAAGGGGGAAGCTTCTAGAGAATGCAATTAATAAATATTTTATTTACCTCTGGAAGGGTGAAGGAAAAGAATAAATAGAGGTGAGAGCTTCATTGTTTATCATTCAATTATTTAGAATTGCATTTGATATTAAGTTGGGAGAAGAAACTAAGGTTTCTGATTTTAGTCAGCCATTAGAGAACATCAACTCTTTAGTGTTGCAGCCATTTGAGGTAGTGAAATATCTACTGAATTTGGTATTCAAGAGAGCTTCAATTTAGGAGTTCTATTTGTGCTTAAATTGGAGAATTGATTTTGGCTATTATAGTATGCATGCACGATGTCGTGCTACAGTATTTATGTTTGATTCATTTCCATTCATGTGCATCACTATTATTAGCTTCCTCTAGCAACTATGAGTACTTATCATTGTACTTTATAACCATATGATTTTGCTATGATAATTTAGAATCAGATTTGTGCATTACTGTAGTCATTGTTGTATATCAATTGTTTGTCAAAATGTTAGTTAGCTGTAGGTATGCATTTCATATCTAGTTTCCATGTATATGCATTGAAAGTACCAAAAGAATTGCACTTGCATATTAGTTCATTGTAAGAGGGATATTACATTGGTATAAGAGCTTTCTTGCAAAGTGTTTGACGAAATGTCAAACAACTAAAGTATAAAAAGATTTTGGTGTTTGAAGAAGTTAGAATTGGTTGGGGTTATTACATTGGTATTAGAGCTAGGTTACAAAGTGTTTGATGAAATGTCAAACAACTGAAGTATAAAAGATTTTTATGTTTGAAGAAGTTATAACTAGTTGGGGTTACTACATTTTATAACACTATTCATAGTTTTTTCATAATTTGTTCTAAATTTTTATAGTCCCCAAGCTATATCAATTTCAAATTGGGAAGTATATTCTGCCAAACTATTAACATGGGGTAAACTATTTAATGCTAGACATTTTTGGAACTTTACATCCAATCATAACAATATGGCCATAGAAGGACATGTTGGGTTGTAACACATTGGGAGTTATAATAATTCTCTCAAAAGGAAAACCAATGATTCAAGATAGAGAAATTCAAAAGGTTGAAAGAAATCAAGTAGAGTACCCAAAGTGTACTAGCTACTTGAATAGGAAATTGGAGATAATGGTCTAAAACCATATTTGGATTATTTGTGATCTAAATTAAGAATTCAAATTATAGTGCCTGGTGTAGAACCTATGGTACTGTGATTCAAGTGGAAATAATTAAAATTAAGCAATAGATGTTTTTACAAGCTAAAATATGATCCATTCAATTCAAAAATAGTATTTATACAAGTCTAGTGGATCCCAAAGGTCACTATTATCCCTTGGAAATGAAAATAAAAAGTGCACAAGTTAATTAGTTACAAAATAAACTCTAACAACTATGAAAACTATAAAAATCTATATTGAAAATTATGTCTACTTGTAGAAGTCATAACTTTCTACTCGTAGCTTGAAATCACAAACCATTAGAATTTCTAGAAAGATATTCTAAAGTTCTATATTCAATGAGTGAAGGTTTAAGCATAGTTTAGAACTACCGAAGTCCAAAAATGTCCTTGAGGCCTCCAAAAACATGAAATATTGGAAAATACAAGATACAAAATAAAGAAAATAGTATTTTCCTTTTTTTTCCTTGTGCCAACATCTTGTGCATCTTCCAAGATTTTGTTTTGATCAATTTTAAATAGAAATAGAATATTTTTGTATTTCTCCATCGCATGTCTTCTCATTGTCTATTTTTAACTGGGCATATTTTGGGGAATGCTTGGATGGTTGCTAAATTTCAAAATTTTCAAGCCAACAACTTAATGCTACTCAAG